>CM076582.1:519078085-519295585 GCA_034641835.2 Pinus albicaulis
AGTTCAGATCTACCCTTTTACTTCAGATAGTTGTTCGCCTAGATGTTTGCCTCATCACAGATCTAGGCCTTCCATAAGCAGATCTAGTAGATACAAGTGCATTTCAGATCTAGATCCCCTTCTTCATCATTGGTGTATCATACATTCAGATTTATCTTCAAGTGTAACCCTTTCCATTCAGATCTACTTCAGAGAGAAGTATTCATTCAAGCTCAGACATCTTGCCCCCACCCTCATCATTTGCATAATGAATTTAATCTCCTTATATAGGTTTATCCTTTTTCAATACCATGAGCCCCTTTTTCAATACCATGGACCAAAACAATACCATAAGCCCAAAACTACCTAGACGGGGTCAATTAGGCGGATCATTACCCAATACAATGGGTCAATACCATGGTGGTTACCCTTGGTTTTGCACTTTTTGAGCGCTTTTTCCCATACGCTACTTGGCACGTTATTTTCCGCGTGCATACGCGACTTCCCCTAGGCAAATCCGCGTATACCTAGAGACATACTCTTTTTCATCATAGAATTAGCACATGTTGAATTCCTTTCTTCATTGCCTTCTGTTCACACTGTAGATACATCAGATTTCCTTTATCAAGGACATATTCTATCAAGCACAACTTCATTAAGTAAGTTGCCATCTTCTTCATAAGGTTGGGTGCCATTCAATGACAACACTTAGCATCATATTGCAAACTAACATCATATCACATCAGACACTCAGCATCATATTGCTAACAAACATCATATCACATCAGATTTATATCGTTTACCAAGTCCATCAAGTCAAGAATAACTTCATCAGGTGTATTGCCATCAAGGACAACACCATGTCAACTGTCACATGTCTTCATCTTTATTTAGTGGGTTGCCATCAAGGACAACACTCTGCATCATATTTCCAACAATCTCCCCCTTTGGACTTGATGGCAACCACGATGGTGTTTGGTTACCACAACAGATAGGTACCATGTCACTCTCCCAAATATGTCACTCTCCCAAATATTTGACATCATTATCTTCTCTTCATTCAAACACCATGTCACTCTCCCCCTTTGACATCAAGGGCAAAGGGCGGATCAAAAACCAACACACTCTCCCCCTTTGACATCAAGGGCAACGGGCGGATCAAAACCAACATACTCACCCCTTTTTCTCCTCATGTAGAAGAAGCGTTCTGCAGATCTGATGTATACTGAAGTGACCAAGCTCCCCCTGAGTTCATGCTGAATCTTCAAACATATTTTTCAATGAAGTACATGACTCTATGAACTTCCTATCACCAAATACTCATACTTACATCAATTATCCATCCAGGTGGATTTACATATGAGACTCAACTACCCAACCAAGTGGGTTTACAAATTTGACTCAGCTACCCAACCAAGTGGGTTTACAAAAATGACTCAGCTGCCCAACCAAGTGGGTTTACAAATTGACAAGTCCTTACATGACTGAATATTACAATTTTACAACATGGGTCTCAACAAGACCTTTTCATCAAACTATAAATATAGCTTTTAAGACCAACACCAGAAAGTCCTCAAGAAAGAGAACATATTTCAGAACCATCATAATGCCAATACTGCATTATAGTCAGCAAAGCTAATGCTCCCCCTCAATCTGTGCAACCAAGAAATCTTTTCAAATGACTAAGGCTCCCCCTTAGTTTGTGCATCCTGAAAACTTATACCAACAAATCATCAAGGCATCTTCATCAAAACATTAGAAACAGAATTATGAGAACTGGAACACCACCAGAGATACCAAACAGTATCAGAGATACCAAACAGCACTGCAGCTGTGCTGAAAAGAGCTGACTCAACCAAAAAATGTCAGCAATCAGTCATACGCGGTTTTCTGTGCAGGAACTCGCGTATATAAGCGACTGTGTTTCAGGAAACCCGCGTATCCCAAGACATCTTCTAAATTTCAACCAGATCTGATTCTCTATGAGGCAAAGACAATGTTCAGCTTCTTTCTGAGACATTTGAATGCTTCCCTGGACTACAGATAGATAGAACAGTGTAGTTGAGTCTTCAAGCGTCATCCAATGGTTGTAGCATCAGCACAATAGTAACCAAGCCTTCAGATTCTTTGCAGCATCAATACAATCTTTCCAAGAAAGATTCTTATGTCAAGCAATCATCCATGTGGTCCAACATCACCATGATCTTTAAGATTTAACATGAAGTAACATATGTAGGCAAAAGATCTCTCAACCATAGTAACACACTCTGCATGATTTATTTCTGAATCAAATGACATCCAACTCATCCATGTGTGAGTACAAAGGATACTTATCAGCAACCAGGGCTCAAAAACTCATCATAATAAATCATGTACCAAGTCATCATCATTTGAGCATGAGTATCACAAAAACCAAAGAACAAGCAGTCATATTGCCAACAATGCAATCATTAGTATTCAACCTGCTGCTCCCCCTAAACCAATGCTCTTCCTTAGCTTACAATCTGAAGCACCTTCAACAGCACATCATCAGCAAAAATCTCTGCATGATCTGTCCTCATCTCTGAATTATAAGACTTTCATCTCAACAACGAGTGCTCTTCATCATAAAGCAACCAGGCTTCATCCATAATGTTCAACACAAGAACCCATGTATCATTTCATTATTATGAGTATAACCAGAATAATGCTAATAGTGCAATCATCAGCAGTCAGACTGATGCTCCCCCTGGACTTCTGCTCCAGATCTTCAGCTATCAGATAAATTTCCTTATCATCAATGCATACGCGGCTGTGTCAAATGGAACTCGCGTGTATACGCGACTTTTGTTAATATAACCCGCGTATGGAAGGTGAAGCATAGAAAATTTTCATCTTCCTTCATTTCCTCCTGATTTTGTACCTCCTGTACCTGTCCTTTCCACATCAGATGCGCTGTCAGAAGTAAACATAACCAGAATATTCAAATCAACCATGAGAGACATCATACATTGCTCCCCCTGTGACGATACATTACTAAATCTCATAATGTATCCCACATCATTCCTGCAGTCAATCAGAGAAGTAAGCTTCAGAAGCGGATGACTGCAGTAGGGTCAGAATTCCCTACGTTTCTGATCAGTCCTTGAATTGAGTGTTTTCTTCAAGAAAATCATTGTCTTCTAGAGCATCCACAAAAGTATCCTTTTCTTCTCTAAATTGATTCTTATTCCATCCCTCCATCTTTTTCCAGACTTGTTTAAACTTTCTATTTGTGTGCTGGAAGTTATCCAATTTCTCATATCTATTCAGCCTGCATTCCTTTTCTACATGTCCATACTTGTTACAAGAATAACATCTTATGTGTCCAGAGTAATAAGAGTTATAATGAGTATTTCTGATCTTCCTTCTTTTACAATCAACTGCTTTATGTCCATACTTGTTACATGAGAAACAATATCCCTTGAAGCTTCCAGAGTACCTGTTTATTTGTGGCGGAATTGTTCTGCTTCTGCAATTTGCTGCAACATGCCCATAGTTATGACATTTAAAACATTCAACGTTCTTGAATGAATTCCTTTGAGAATTCATGATTGTTGGTTGATCTTTTGTTTCTTTCATCACATCAGGTTTTGCATTGACATCTGCTAAATTTTTGGCACTTCCTTGTGAGCTAGATTCTCCTTTAACAGTTTCATGGAAACCAAGACCATGTTTGATAGCAGGAGACCTTTGATTACTCAGAATATTTTCCAAAATGTTAGTACTATCATGAAACCTCAAAAGTTTAACCTTTTCTTCTAATTTACCTTTGAGAATATTTACCTCAACCTCCAAGGCTTGACATTGCTTTGTCATGCTTTCTTCTTTTCTTCTTCCATTTTCAACTTGATCCTTCAGATTTAGAATCTCTTCTTTCAACCAATCTTCATTTCCTTCACATGTTTGTTGCAGCTCTTCATTCTTCTTATTTTATTTTTCCAGATCTTCTTTGAGAGAGATGATTTCTGCTTCAAGGCCTTCATTCTTCTTATTTGATTTGTCCAGGTCTTCTTTGAGGGAAATGATTTCTACTTCAAGTCCTTCCTTTTCAAATGATTGTAGAGGTTCCTCATCTTTCTTACTTGATGTTTCTAGATCTGCTTGCAGAGAGATGATTGCAGCTTCAAGTCCTTCATTCTTCTTGCTTGATTTTTCAAGATCTGCTTCTAGTTCTTTAATTTGATTGGATGCATAAGTATGAAACCTTTGATACTTGTCCATCTGTCCATTCAACATTTCTATTTGATCTTTCATTTGAGAGATCATCTCTTTGTTGATAGAATCTTTCTTATCAATTGCTCTTTGTTGTTCTTCATCTTTGATCTTGAGATCTTTCTCTATTTCCAAAACACTACTTTCACAAACTTCATTATTGTTTGTACCACCAAGATCATGCAAAGGATGACCCCAATCACTATTTGATTCATCTTCTTCTATTTTCTGAGATATCTCCTTGCTTCGAGTAGCCTTCTTCTTTTTCTTCTTTGCCATGAGCACTTGTAGAGCTTCGTCAGAATCTGTTTCATCTTCTTCAATTTTTGCTATACATGATTTTTGAGGTATCTCCTTTCCTTGAGTAACCTTCTTCTTTTGCTTCTTTGCCATGAGCACTTTCAGATCATGGTCAGAATCTTCTTCATCTTCACTGGACACTTCATCATCATCTTCTTTTGCATAATAACTCTTTTTCTTTTCAAATTGTTTCCCTTTACCATGCTTTTCTCTATAAAGACATTTAGCAGCATAGTGACCAACTTTTCCACACTCAAAACATTTGAAGGGAAGCTTACCTTTGAATCTTCCAGTACCTAGTTGGAGCTTTCTCACGAAATTAGCTTCTTCTTCATCGGATATATAGCTGGATTCTTTGACAACTTCCTTTTCTTTTCCTCTTGTAGATGCCTTAAAAGAAGCTTCTCTTATTTGAGAAGGACCTCCTTGTCTCATTTCAAAAGCAGTCAGAGTACCATGTAATTGAACAATAGTAAGAGTTTGCAGATCTTGCCTTTCTTCAATAGATGAAACTTTAGAGTCAAATTTTGAAGTCAAAGATCTTAAGACCTTTTCCACCAGAGTGTTATCAGATATGGTTTCACCCAAATTTCTCATCCGATTTACAATATCATCTAGACGAAGAAAGAAGCTGGCAACACTTTCATCACTATGCATCTTCAAATTTTCATATTCAATTCTAAGAGTTTGGAGTTTTGCACTTTTTACCTTTGTGTCTCCTTCATAGCTTAGAATGATTTTGTCCCATATATCTTTTGTTGAATGTAGCTGCATCACTTTAGCAAATTCTGATTCAGACATGCTTCCCAATAAGACATTCACTGCTTTGGCATTGATTTCATACTTCTTTCTTTCAGCTGCATCAGTAGGAATACTTGCAGGGTATTGATAACCTTCTTCCACGATTGCCCATACATCTGCACCAAGACTTTGCAGATATGCTTTTGTACGTACCTTCCAGAATATCAGATTGCTTCCATTGAATAGAGGTGGCTTTATAGACATTACTCCTTCTTGACTTCCCATTGTGACGGATCTCCTTTAAGCGATCAAGCTTCTGCACAAGGACCTGCTCTGATACCAATTGTTGGGAAAAATACTGAGAGGGGGGGGGTGAATCAGTATTTACTGCATAATCAAATCTTTTTACTTTTCATTCCTTAAAACCCATACGCTACTTTACTTCAGTAAACTAGCGTATATACGCGGATCCCCTTTATGAAACTAGCGTATACACAGAGATTTAGATATGTCATTAAATCTTCACTTAAACCATTCCATCATTTATCCATCAGATATTCAATAAGCAGTAAACATGTGCAGTAAGAACAGAATAACCATCACACAAAGCATCACACATGAACACCAGGATCTTTAGGTGGAAACCCAAGTCGGGAGAAAACCACCGCTGCAGTTGCTCAGCCTTCAATATTTTATTATAGAGAAAACATCTTACAACATATGTGCTGGCGCAGACTTGACCAGCACGCAGGCACCCACCTTCGCTCGTTTACCAGCCTCTCCTGGAAGGGAGCTACGACCCCCGATCTCGTTTACCAGCCTCACCTGGAAGGGAGCTACGACCCCCCGATCTCGTTTACCAGCCTCACCTGGAAGGGAGCTACAACCCCCTGACTGAAGGCTACAACCTTCAGCACCACCTTGGACCACGTTTCATCAATTTTCTGCTGGATCAACAACTTCAATAGAACAACATTGGCAGGGCCACGTTTCATCAATTTTCACACTGGACCCTTTCCATACTTTTAAGCACAAATATACATCACCAACAGATACATATCAACAGAGATCAGATAGCAGAAACACAGCAGAACAGATCAGATATTTCATACCCCTTGCTTCAGCAAACCCTAGTTTGCATACGCGCTTTCCCTTTACTGATGTCGCGTATATACGCTCTTCCGTCCACACAAACCAGCGTATACCTCAGTGTATATTTCATTGCGCATACGCTCTTTTACTTCAGCGAAGCCGCGTATATACGCGCTTCCTCCGCGGCGAAGTAGCGTATAGATCTTCAATCATTACAGAGCAGCATACTTCTTCAGATCAGATATTCAGTTCAGATTTACCCTTTTACTTCAGACAGATGTTCGCCTTGATGATCGCCTCATCACAGATCTAGGCCTTCCATAAGCAGATCTAGTAGATACAAGTGCATTTCAGATCTAGATCCCCTTCTTCATCATTGGTGTATCATACATTCAGATTTATCTTCAAGTGTAACCCTTTCCATTCAGATCTACTTCAGAGAGAAGTATTCATTCAAGCTCAGACATCTTTCCCCCACCCTCATCATTTGCATAATGAATTTCATCTCCTTATATAGGTTTATCCTTTTTCAATACCATGAGCCCCTTTTTCAATACCATGGACCATTGCACAATGAATTTCTTCTCCTTATATAGGTTTATCCTTTTTCAATACCATGAGCCCCTTTTTCAATACCATGGGCCAAAGCAATACCATGAGCCCAAAACAACCTGGACGGGGTCAATTAGGCGGATCATTACCCAATACAATGGGTCAATACCATGGTGGTTACCCCTGGTTTTGCACCTTTTGAGCTCTTTTTCCCATACGCGACTTGGAACGTTCCTTTCCGCGTGCATACGCGACTTACCTTAGGCAAATCCGCGTATACAAAGAGACATACTCTTTTCATCATATTTTGAGCACATTCTAAATTCCTTTGTTCATTGCCTTTTGTACACACTGTAGATACATCATATTTTCTTCATCAAAGAACATATTCTCTCTACACAACTTCATCAAGTAAGTTGTCATCATCTTCATCAAGTGGATTGCCTTTCAAGGACAAATACTCAAGATCAAGGTCAAGCCAACGAACATCAGATTATGATCATTTACCAAGTCCACTAAGTCAAGAATAACTTCATCAAAGGTGGTTTTCCATCAAGGACAACATATGTCAATGGGCCGCATGTCTTCATCTTCATTCAAAGGCTGCCATCATGGACAACACTCGATCATATTTCCAACATTCTCAAGCTAGGCCCCGATAAAATCCTAAGGAGATGTGTGGAGGAGAGAATTTTTTGATATCCTCTCTACATGTCATGAAAACACATGTGGAGGCCACTTTGCTCCAAAGAGAACCGCCTACAAAGTTTTGTAAGAAGGATAATATTGGTCACCCTTCATCAAGATTCCGTAAGATACATCAATGTGCATGATGAGTGCTAGAGGATGGGGAAAACCACATAAAGGGATGAAATTAATTTCATATACCCCTGTGTGGCTCGAGCCATTTGACAATTGGGGAATGGAATTTTTGACTACCGATCCAATTATCCGGATAAAGGGAAGTATATCATAGTTTGCACCGATTACCTCGACAGCGAGCGAAAACAAAAGTAGGAAAGTAGCAACCGAGGAGAGAGTAGAATAATTTATAAGGGAGAATGTGTTTTACAATTTTGGATACCCCGTAGAAATAACATCAAGGAGCACACCACATCTCACCTCATTGAGAATTCCTTGCGAAGCACAAGACGAATACAGAACTTCTACTACCTATCACCCTCGTGCGAATGGCCAAGAGAAGTAACTAACAAAGCATTGAGAGCATCCTCACCATGGTTATGAGTAGCACAAGAAAATATTGCAGATGTATCGCGTATGCTACTTGGGCCTACAAAACTACTTGGAAGAAAACAACAAGATTCACTCCTTATGAACTAGTCTATGGTAAGAAAGTCACTTTTAGTTCGGTTTACCTCAATACTTTAATAATGTAAGCTTCAATTACATATATATCTATCAAATCCTCAAAAAGAGAGTGGTTACGAACCGAATGGATTGGATGAGTTCAAAATGCAAGAACTTCTTCTAAAGAGGTAGTTCAAATGGAAAGGAAGGTATGGCATGATAAGAATATCAAAGAAAAGACCTATAAGAAGGAGATTAGGCACTATTGTATGATTCAAGTCTTAAATATATTAAAAGGCAAGCTGATGAAAATATGGTTAGGACCTTACACAAAGGGAAAACGTTTTGATAATGGCGCAATTCAAAACCATAATCATATATGAGGAAGGAATCCCTCGTCGTTAATGGTCGCTTAATTAAAATTTACAAGAAGCCTTTGTCAAAGGTAGTTTCCTCATAAATTCAATAAGAAGAGGTGTATTTGATGGGAACCCATATTTCTCACACCTCCTAAAGAAAACGAAAATAGTGTTGAACAAGCTTGTGGGGTTGAAACCTCATGGAGGCAACTTCACTACCAAAAGAAAAGAATAAAGATCCACAAGTAAAATCTTCCAGGTGCCCAAAGAAATTTTGTGGGTTGAAAACCTTCATGAGGCAGCCAAATTTATTTGAACAAAATAAAAATAAAAGAATACAAAAAGAACAAAAAAAAAAACATCCGCATCTCCGTGTTTTCTATTTTTTTTGTTTTTCTGTGTCATAATGGTTTCTCGAAACACAAGGGAAGCATTCATCTTCTTTCCCTTTCTTCTATTTTACCATCCATCCCATCATTTACTCCATTAATCTTCATAACTTCGTCCATCACCTCCATACGTGACATTCCTCCATTCCCGAGCACAATGTAGCAAGAGAAGCAACAATACGTAGACTTCTACAAACATCGTAGTTCTCTTAAAAACAAAGTTGTTCATGCAATTCCAGACGAAGAACAATCATGAAAGCCGCATAAAAAAAAAACTCCAAGAGAATGAAATTCCACCCATGGCATCTCAAGCACCCCACGAGACACATCCACAACAGAGAGAAACAAATGTCAAAAGATTAGCAACTCACCGAGGAAGATGCTCATTCAGTACATGAATATGGTGAAGAACGCATCATCCAAAAGGCTTCTCTCCAACCTCTAGCTCCAAACACTACATGACAATAGGTAACTTAGGTATAAATTCTCACCCCTTTCTATGCATCCATAATAGCCATAAATAATTAATTTACACTTAGAGTTCAAGGGGCAGAAAAGGAGGCGAGTTATATCATGGACACCACCGTGAGGTATGTCTCAAATAAAACTAGAAGTACACACTGGCATGCAAAAAATAATAAATCACCGGAGTAAAGGAGAATGATGGGAGAAGACATGTTGTCCACCATGAACTAACGAAAGAAGGAAACAATTGTCTACAACAGAACCGGAGCTAAGCGAAGTTACATACGCACTCCAAAATCTAGATGCATCATCTAATGAAAGGAGATTCCATCTCATCCAACTATTAAATCGAAAATTTTAAAAGGGGAGAGACCGACAGAAGCACACGCCCCGTGCTTAAAGAATAAGAGGAAGAACTAGCGTAAAATGGAAGAACCGAAAGAAGAAGAGGAAGAAACAACAAAACAAGAAACAAACTCACAACACAACACCACATCCCCCCAAAACAAAATATGGCTGCCACCATAGCTCCTCTCGAGCGCAAAGTGAAAAAGGCATATCTCTAGGTATTCCAAAGTTGACGCAGAATCATAGAAAGCCAAAAACATTCTCCCCACAAGCCCGATTATCATTGAATAATCACCAAGGGAGGAAAGAATCAAAGAGATAATTATGAAGGAGTAGTTGTAGAAGGCACAAGCAGAGAATGTAAGCAAAAGTAGCGAATTACAGCGCAAAAAGAGGAGAAAGTAGCCACCATGGCGTACATATGCATACAAGCCCTTCACTACGTATTCCCCTTGACTCATATGTTGTGTGCCTCAAAGAATAATGGCTTGTATTTCAAATCAAAACTCTAGCCTCCCATGGATGACTACCTTTCCAATATCGTTATAACTCATGAATTTCTACCAACAAGCTAACATGGTTGATCAGAAAAAGAGGAAAGTTTTATGTCCATAAAGTTGGATTTACAAATATCGATATTTGGGACCAATCCTACAATAGGAGATATAAATTAATGGCTCTAGCACCTTGTATGGTGACAATGAAGGCACTAGGAGTATAAGAGATATGGAAGGTCATGGGAAGGAGAAATAAAGAATGATCTTTACATATCATACGAGAATTTTTCAGCCTTAGAGGAGTCATCCATAACCATCGAGAGATTGAGTGACCTCGCATCGGTTTAAAGCTACCTTCGTACTCAAAACTAGGTGATAGGCCACCGTGATGATGTCTCTAGGAACATAAAAGATGAGTGTATTTGACCAAACGTAGGAGATGGAAAAACATCCTCATGTACCCCCAAGAACAAAGGAGTACCATACTCCGTAATACCGAGGGTGCATTGGAAAGGGCACCATAAACAAGAGGGCCATGTAGGCCAAAAAGATCCAATGCTCTGGGAATAAAGCTCAACCCACCTTTTCCGCCGGGGGCTAACGATGAAGAGAAATAGATGCACAGACAGAGAATGGGAAAATGCATAAAAGAATAATGGTTTTTACCCCCTTAAGGAAAATCCCATAGTTCTTTCCTAGAAAATTAGGGGCTGCCGTAGACTGAAGAAAATGTAGTAGGAGGATTAGTCGTCGTACGATGAGAAACCATTCGCATGGGGTCGATGATGAGCTCCATCATTGGACATATTTGGAGGGGTTAATAGCGGCCTTTTTTTCCTTCTTAGATCTTTTTCTTCTTGCATTTTTATTATTATTTGCTATATGATGATAGTATAGGTTTTTATTTAGGCTAACATATTTTGAGTTCCTAATATAAGGTTGAGGCAGAAAATCAAGAATTATTAATCATTTTTATATGGGTTTTATCATAAATACCGAGGGGACATCGCAAGGAACTATAGGAGGATTGTCCAACCTTAGGGAAACTAAAATAGATCCCAAAGATTCTCTCCAAAGAATTCAAATTCCAACCCATGTGATCCCATAGATTCTCTCGAGCACTTTGAATTCCAGGGGCAACCAAGAAACTCAAAGAAGAGTGCACCCCAATCCCCGTTCACCTCTGTGAGTCAAGTAGACCTAATTACCATTTTCTAGGAAGTTGTTGCAGCTTCCCCGTAGAATATATAGATCGAGCTGTAGCCAGGAAGTGGTAGTCTATTCTATTCTCGATTTCATTCTAATCATTGTTGTGAGCCACTGAGATTTTTGTTTTATTCAATGATCAAACTCTCGAGAGATGTATGAAGTTATTATTTTATGAAATGAATAGATTGATTTCCATTCGACCGATTTAAGTTTCAAAGGGCTGTGCTTGTGGCCAGGGGCCCAATCCATGTGCTTTAGCTTATTTGTTGCTCCTATGATTTCCTTTTTTGTCATTTAACTAGTTTTTATTCTCGCCATTTAAGTTAGATATAAGCTCGATAAATTTCATTGTTGCTTAGCTTTTTTGTTGTTGTAGTTTTCATTTCTTATTCGTATTGTAACAGAGGAAAAATCCCAAAAAAAATCGTGGTCAAGTCTCCCTTTCATCTCGTTAATTTAGTTTGAGTAGGAAGACCTTCCCATGGGCTTAAAATTTCTTTCTCGTTTGCATTTTTGGGGAAGAATTTTAATTACCAAGTCCAAGCTTTTCTTTCATTATTTCATCCTGTTACTTCCCCGTCTATTTCCCGTGCATGAATCAGCAGTGTGTCTCACTTCCGAGCACATTTTGCCTCCATTCTCTCCTTTTTCTTCACATATTAACATTGTACTTACCTTTATTTCCCTAATACACTTAAGCCCTCAAAGCCTTATTTTTCTCGTTTTCTTCATTCATGACCGCCTTACCCTTTCTATGAAAAACATGGAAAAAAACCATTCAAAACCATCGAAACCCTCGACTCTCCCTCGCTTGCCTCCTCGAATCTCCCATCGCCGTATGTCACACTTCGAAATAACAACATTTACCTTCTAACTTTAATGCTTAACACTCGTTATTGTGATTCCGATACCTAAATCGAAAATTTCACTGCACTATTTACCTTTTCTCCTTAACACTACCGCTATATCTTGCGATCGCAATATTGTGAAAACACGCCCCGCTCGCTGGCCCCACTACCATATCATCCCCTATCGCAAATCACATCCCATAGTTCTTATCCTATCACAAATCACATCCCACAACATTTCCCTTTCTCCCTTAACACTTATCGCTATTCCGGTTGATTACGATATTATGATCGCGTCGGCTGCTGGCCCCACTCGATGCCGCGCCGTAAATAATACTACACATTTATATTTTACCTTTAAACACTTACCGCTGCTCTTGTGATTTCGATATTGTGAAATATCAAATCACATCCTTTACCTTTTCGTATAACACTTACTTCTTATTCCGCCGATGTGCTTCACACTCCATCGCGTCATGCATTTCAAATTGCAATTCTCATATTTTTAGCTTCGTTTCGTTAACTATTACCCTCTATCCCTTTAAGCTTGTCAAGTTACGATTGCAACATCGCACAACACAACTTTTTTTCCTCCACTTCACACTCGCCATTGCTCTTTTGAGTAACCCCTTACTCTTACTTATAAGCCCCCGTTTCTTGTACTAAGCCTCAATTGCCACTAACCCTTTTCTTCCCTCCAAGCTACAAATCAACCGATTTTCAAGTAGAATTAAGTTATGAAAATTTAGCCGCATGGATAAGCATTTTAGATGGACTATAGAATAATTAGATTGAATTTAGCTAATTTGCTAAGCTAAGTGTGGTTTAGAATTAGTTTCCTTTTTCCACCATTTATTTTCAAAGCAGTTACAATAGTTCCCCTCGTATCATTTCGTTTTCTTCAAATTAAATTAGTTTCGTTTCTGTTGTTTCTTTTCAAAGAATTTTCTTTTGTTTCCTTTCTCACTTTTAGCAATTTACTTTTAGTTCTTATCATATTTCAAGAAATAGAACCATTTTGTAAAGAAGAAGAGGTGACATGAACAGAGTATGTGTTATGCATATAACACTATCACCTCCAAGTTTGTATGAACCTTTGGGTTGATAAAGTAAAGTAGGGTAGCCCCTAGAGTTACAACACCCTGTGCAATACTGTGGCTCACCAATAAAGTTGATATTGGACGTGTCAATTTATTTTACGTATCCATTGATTATCCCGCAAGGAGTTGGACTTGATATCTATGGGAAATGTTGTGTGTTATTGCTACCAAATGAAACGAGAAATAAAGACATCGATTGATTTGAAAAATACACCTAGGCTATCGTAGCGCGTGGACAGATGATTTAATGGTTATTATCAATGATTCAACCCATATTAACCCCTGCAACTTAGAGTTTTAGATTCAATGCAGAAGAAACCCTAAATTGGTCATCACAACACAAACTCGCATTTGGTGGAGCTTATCAGGTGATAGATGCGGAATAGGGGAGACACCAGATTGCCTAATAAGGAAGAAATTATAGCCACCCTATCACCACGTCGAAGGATATCCCCACTCACATTCACTGCAGAAATTTCGTACACCAACTTTCCAACATCGAGTGGATGTTGGAAAGTTTGTGTCCGAAATTTCCGTCATGAAAACTAAGCGGGGATTATCTTCGTCGATGATATGGCAGGCATAATTTCTTTCCTTATGAGATAATCTGTCTCCCCACCATTTCATCCCTAGAACTATAAGCTCCACTAAATGTTGAGTTTGTGTTGGAAGTGACCAATTTATGGTTTTTCCTCCATTCCGAATATGAAACCCTAGTTATTTTGAGATAGTTAATATAGTTTGAATCACCATAGTAACCAATTAATCGTCCGTCTTCACTTCGATAGCCTATGACTTTTGTCAAATCTATCAATGTCTTCAATTTATTCATGTCATTTGGTAGCAACTAGCACACATCACCTCTCATATATCTAAATTCCAACTCCTTACCGAGATAATCTAATGGATCTCTACACTCACTGGGAACGTCCAATTCCAACATTATTTCTTAATCCCATAGGGAAATTTATTATGTGAATCACTTGGACATACCTATTGCTTGGCATCTCATCTTGTAGTCTACCGGTGGTTTTTCCACCGAGAATTTTCGTAAGTTGTCCCTCCTAGGATTTTCACTGCTATCCATAACATTGCCAAGGATGTGAAAACTCACTCTAAAATATCAAAACCTAATACTTCCAACTCAATATTGAATCACCCAACTCAACCCCCACCAACAAAAACTCAATCTTAAATCAACCAACCCCCGAGAATCATTTAACTTGAATATATGGATGATATAGGAGTGCAAACACCATTACAAGAAAAAAAAATAACACAGTAGTATATCCTATGAGCACAAATCCACCACAAGAAAAAGTACACGATTCTACCAAATATATACTTAAATATAACAAATGGACATGGGCATAGTTTTTTTTTAAACCACTAGAACAACTAGTGACCCTTAAGGAGGTAGTTGCATGAGTTTTGAAGGAATTTAATTAAACATAATAATATAAAAAATATTTAATGTACTTAACATACAAGATTATTATTGGAACATATATATATATATATATATATATATATATATATATATATATATATATATATATCCGTGTGTGTGTGTGTGTGTGTAATTTTATAGCCCACATTTCAGGGGCAAAGATGCTCGATTTGGGGGCATAAATATGTATTACTTTTTTACCTTTTACTTGAAATGCCGATTTAGTAGATTTCATTTTTCCTTGACATAGTTATATACCGGATCTATTTAGCTTTGATATAGTTGAATTTCGTAAAAACCATTAGAATTGATAATTTTAAGACAATTGTTACCTTTCCTTTTTGTTGCGTTGTCATTCCATCGAGGATTAGACTAGTATAATTTTTAAAATTAATTGTATATATCTAGTTTGACGCGTATGTTGTTGAAGGTACTATTATATTAGATATTTTTTACAAAGTTATTCGTGACTATACAAAGTGTTATTTGTTTTATCATCGTAATTTTGTATTGAAACAATTAAGATATATATGCTCGTACTTATAATTTCCAAGGGAATTTTAAAAGCTAAAAAATATAAGTCAAATGGTCTCTACAAACACGTATATCCTATACATGCTATGGAATTGTGTTTATGGATGTTCAAAAACAAAATAACCACTCAAATTTGTTTGACGTTTCTTTTCTCCCTATTTTTTTTCTCTTGTTGGGGCTTCAAGTTAAGTGATTTAATATTGAGTTGGAAGTATTAGGTTTTGATATTGCAGAGTGCATTTTCAATTTCTCAGAGCGCAGTGGATAGCCAAGTGATAAAAACCTAGAAGGGACAACTTCTAAAGTATCGTTGAAAGACCACCTATAAGACTATAAAATCATAAAGCCAAGAAGCAAAAAGCAGGATTGGCGTAAGAAATTACCCAAATTTTGCCAAGAAGAACGTTGGAGATTGGACATTCTGCTCAGGTGTAGAGATCCATTAGATTATCCTTCAAAGAAGGAGCCGGACCTGAAATATATGGGAGATGTTGTGTGTTGGTCATACTAAATGACACGAAGAAATCAAGACACCGATAGATTTGAGAAAAGACCTAGGCTATGAGAAAGGCAAAAATGATTGAATATTTATTATCAATGATTCAACCTATACTAATCAAGTTAAAAGAGATAGGGTTTGGATATTTAGAATGCGTAAGAAACCCTAAATCAAGTCATCGAATCATCTATTGTTGAGCCATTAAAGTGTTGGGGATGAGAAATGTAGAGAGACACTAGATTATCTGATATGAGACACTTCATCACCTTATCAACAAGAATTCAAGAACATCCCCACCAATATGTGGTAGAAATTTCAGACACCAACTTTCCAACATCGAGTGGATGTTGGAAATTTTGTGTTTGAAATTTCTCGTGGTGAAGCCGAGCACGATGTTCTCAGTCGATGATAAGGTAGGTGAAATTTCTTTCCTTATCTAGACATCCAACAGTTGTCACCCCACCATTGTCATCCCTAGCACTCTAGTAAGCTCTACCAATTGCCGAGTTTGTGTTGGTTGTGAGAAATTTAGGGTTTCTTCCGCATTCCGAATATGAAACCCTAGTTCTTTTCGAGAGACTTTATATACTTCGAATCGATAGGGCTGAGCTCACCCAATGTATCCGTATTTTGAGAAGTAGTATTTTTCAAAATCTGTCTATTCCCTGACCGTATTGTGCTTGGTAGAAACCAACATGCAACACCCTCCGAAAGATTCAAGTCCAACTCCTTACTTAGATAATCTAATGGATCTCTACACTCAATTGGCACATTCAATATCCAACAATATTTATTAACCTCTACTGGGAAATTCTTCTCGTGAATCGCTTGGACATCCTATTGCTTGGCATCCGATTTTGTAGTCTTCTGGTGGTTTTTCCACCAAGACTTTTAGAAGTTGTCCCTCCTAGGTTTTTCTCTTGCTATTCATAACGTTGTCGAGGAATTAAAACTCATTGTACAATATAAAACATAATACTTCCAACTCAATATTAAATCACCCAACTTGAAGCCCCCAAGAAAAAAAAATCTCAACCTTAAACTAACCAACCTCAAGAATCACTTAACTCCGAAGATATGGATGATACGAGAGCGCAAACACCACTACAAGAAAAAAAAATCACAGAAGCCGATATCCCATGAGAAAACACCACAAGAACAAAGTACATGATTGTACCAACATATTCTTAAATATAACACATGGACATTGTGCATAGTTTGTTTTGATACCACTATAACAACTAAAGGGACCTCAAGGAGGTAGTCACATGAGTTTAAAGGAATTTAATTAAAAATAATAATCTAAAAATAGTTAACGTACTATAACATACAATATTATTATTTAAAACACCTATACCTATGTATATAATTTTATAGACCACATTTTAGGGAAAAGATGCTCCATTTTGTGTATAAATATATATTACTTTTACCTTTTAGTTGAAATGATGATTTTGTAGATTCATTTTTCCTTGACATGGTTATTTAGTCCATTTATTCGGCTTTGATATAAACTTGAATTTCACAATAAAAACTATTAGAACCGATAATTTTAAGACAATCAGAACTCTTCCTTTTTGTTGCAACCAGTCATTCCATCAAGGATTAGACTAGTATAATTTTTTAAAGTAAGTGTATATGTCTTTTTCGATATGTTGTTGAATATACTATTATACGGGTTTCTTTTACAAGTTATTTGTGAGTATGAAATGTGTTATTTGTTTTATCACGAAATTTGTATTGAAACAATTAAGCTAAATATGTTGAGATCTATATCTCCAAGGGAATTTTAAAAATTGAAAAGATAATTCAAATAGTCTATTTATAAACATTGATATCCTATACATGCTATGGAATTGTGCTTATGGATGTTAAAAAAAAATAACCACTCAACCTATTGTGACGTTTCCTTTCTCCGTTATTTTTTTGTTGGTGGTTTCATGTTGCTTGATTTAATATTGAGTTGCAAGTATTAGGTTTTGATATTGTAGATTGAGTTTTTAGTTTCTCTGCATCTTTACGGGTAGCCAAGAGAAAAACCTAGGAGGGACAACTTCTAAAAGTTTCAGTGGAAAATCCACCGAGTAGACTACAAAATCAAAGGCCAAGAAACATGGGTGTCTAAGCGATTCGCATAAGAAATTACCCAATGAGGTTAAGAAAGAACGTTGGATATTGTACATGCCAATTGAGTGTATAGATCCATTATATTATCTCAGTAACGAGTTGGACTTGAGATCTAGGGGAGGTGTTCTATGCTGGTTGTTGCAAAATTAGACGAAGAAATTGAAGACATTGATAGATTTGAGAAAATACCTAGGCTATGAGAAAGGATGAAAAACTATTGACTATTTACTATCAGTGATTCAACCTATATTAACTCTCTCAAAAGAACTAGGGTTTTAGATTCAGAATGCAGCAGAAACCCTAAATTCGTCACTCCCAACACAAAGTTAGCATTTGGTGGAGCTTAGTAGAGTCCTCGGGATGAGAAATGGTCGGGAGACACTAGATTATCTCATAAGGAAACAAATTTTTCCTACCTTATCATTAGCCAAGAACATCCCTGCTCAATATCCTTGAGAGAAATTTGAGACACCAACTTGGATGTTGGAAAGTTGGTGTCTAAAATTTCTCTTGCTAATATTGGTGGATATTGAGCGGCGATGTTCTTGGGTGATAATAAGGTAAGCAACAATTCTTTCATTATGATATAATCTAGTGTCTCCTCACCATTTATCATCACTATAACTCTAGTAAGCTCCACCAAATGTTGATTTTGTGTTGGGAGTGATCAATTTAGGGTTTCTTCTGTATTCTAAATCTGAAACCCTAGTTCTTTTGAGAGAGTTAATATAGGTTAAATCACTGATAATAACGAGTAAATCGTTTGTCCGCCTTTCTAATAGCCTCGGTATTTTTTCAAATCTATCAACGTCTTCAATTTCTTCTTGTCATTTGGTAGGAACCATCACACAACATCTCCCATAGATCTCAATTCCAACTCCTTACTGATATAGTCTAATGGATATGTATACTCAATTGGCACGCCCAATCTCCACCATTATTTTTTAACCTCATTGGGAAATTTCTTCTGCCAATTGCTTGGAAACCCCTATTGTTTGGCGTGACTTTCAGAAGCTGTCCCTCCAAGGTTTTTCTCTTTGTTATCCATAATTTTTCCCATGAATTGAAAACTCACTCTACAATAGAAAAAACTAATACTTCCGACTCAATATTAAATCACCCAACATGAAGCACCCAACAAAAGAAAAAACTCAATCTTAAATCACCCAATCTAAAGAATCACTTAACTTCAAAATATGGAATATATCCGAGCACAAACACCAGTACAAGAAAACAAGTCACAGAAGCTGATATCCCACTAGCACAACCACCACAAGAACAAAGTACATGATTGTATCAAATATATACTTAAATATAACAAATAAACATAGGCATATATTGTTTTGAAACCATTAGAACAACTACTGACCCTTAAGAAGGTAGTTTCTAGATTTTAAAGCCATTTAATTAAAAATAATAATCTAAAAAATAATTAATGTACTCTAACATACAATATTATTTATAATATGTATATCTATGTATATAATTTTATAGACCACATTTTACGGAAAATATCCTCGATTTGGGGCATAAATGTTAATTACCTTTACCCTTTATTTCAAATGCTCATTTAGTATATTTATTTTTTCCTTCACATGGTTATTTACTGGATTTACTTAGCTTTGATATAGTAGAATTTCACAACAAAAAGCATTAGAATTTATAATTTTAGGACAATTGTTACTCTTCCTTTTTGTTAAATTGTCATTCCATGAAGAATTAGAGTAGTATAGTTTTTTAAAGTAAGTATAAATGTAGAGTTTGAGAGTATGTAGTCGAAGATACAATTATATTGGGTTTATTTTATGAGTTATTTGTGAGTATACAAAGTTTTATTTGTTTTATCATTGAAATTTTGTATTGAAACAATTAAGCTATATATATTAAGATCTATATCTCCAAGGGAATTTTAAAAATTGAAAAGATAATTCAAATAGTCTATTTATAAACATTGATATCCTATACATGCTATGGAATTGTGCTTATGGATGTTAAAAAAAAATAACCACTCAACCTAATGTGACATTTCCTTTCTCCGTGATTTTTTTGTTGGTGGTTTCATGTTGCTTGATTTAATATTGAGTTGCAAGTATTAGGTTTTGTTATTGTAGATTGAGTTTTTAGTTTCTCTGCATATTCACGGGTAGCCACGAGAAAAACCTAGGAGGGACAACTTCTAAAAGTTTCAGTGGAAAAGCCACCCAGTAGACTACAAAATCAAAGGCCAAGCAACATGGGTGTCTAAGCGATTCGCATAAGAAATTACCCAATGAGGTTAAGAAAGAACGTTGGATATTATACATGCCAATTGAGTGTATAGATCCATTATATTATCTCAGTAATAAGTTGGACTTGAGATCTAGGGGAGGTGTTCTATGCTGGTTGCTACAAAATTAGACGAAGAAATTGAAGACATTGATAGATTTGAGAAAAGACCTAGGCTATGAGAAAGGATGACAGACTATTGACTATTTACTATCAGTGATTCAACCTATATTAACTCTCTCAAAAGAACTAGGGTTTTAGATTCAGAATGCAGCAGAAACCCTAAATTCATCACTCCCAACACAAAGTTAGCATTTGGTGGAGCTTACTAGAGTCCTCGGGATGAGAAATGGTCGGGAGACACTAGATTATCTCATAAGGAAACAAATTTTTCCTACCTTATCATTAGCCAAGAACATCCTTGCTCAATATCCTTGAGAGAAATTTGAGACACCAACTTGGATGTTGGAAATTTGGTGTCTAAAATTTCTCTTCCTAATATTCATGGATATTGAGCGGCGATGTTCTTGGGTGATAATAAGGTAAGCAAAAATTCTTTCATTATGATATAATCTAGTGTCTCCTCACCATTTATCATCACTATAACTCTAGTAAGCTCCACCAAATGTTGATTTTGTGTTGGGAGTGATCAATTCAGGGTTTCCCCTGTATTCTAAATCTCAAACCCTAGTTCACTTGGTTAATATAGGTTAAATCAACGATAATAACGAGTAAATTGTTTGTTCGCCTTTCTAGCCTCGGTATTTTTTCAAATCTATCAACGTCTTCAATTTCTTCTTGTCATTTGGTAGCAACCACCACACAGCATCTCCCATAGATCTCAATTCCAACTCCTTGCTTTTATGGTCTAATGGATATGTATACTACGATTGGCACGTTAATCTCCACCATTATTTTTTAACCTTATTGGGAAATTTCTTCTGCCAATCGCTTGGAAACCCCTATTGTTTGGCGTGACTTTCAGAAGCTGTCCCTCCAAGGTTTTTCTCTTTGTTATCCATAATTTTTCCCATGAATTGAAAACTCACTCTACAATAAAAAAAACTAATACTTCCAACTCAATATTAAATCACCCAACATGAAGCACCCAACAAAAGAAAAAACTCAATCTTAAATCACCCAACCTAAAGAATCACTTAACTTCAAAATATGGAATATATCCGAGCACAAACACCAGTACAAGAAAAAAAGTCACAGAGGCTGATATCCCACTAGCACAACCACCACAAGAACAAAGTACATGATTGTATCAAATATATACTTAAATATAACAAATAGACATAGGCATATATTGTTTTGAAACCATTAGAACAACTAGTGACCCTCAAGAAGGTAGTTTCTAGAGTTTAAAGCCATTTAATTAAAAATAATAATCTAAAAAATAATTAATGTACTCTAACATACAATATTATTTATAATATGTATATCTATGTATATAATTTTATAGACCACATTTTACGGAAAATATCCTCGATTTGGGGCATAAATATTAATTAATTTTACCCTTTATTTCAAATGCTCATTTAGTATATTTATTTTTTCCTTCACATGGTTATTTAGTGGATTTACTTAGCTTTGATATAGTAGAATTTCACAACAAAAAGCATTAGAATTTATAATTTTAGGACAATTGTTACTCTTCCTTTTTGTTAAAGTGTCATTCCATGAAGAATTAGAGTAGTATGGTTTTTAAAGTAAGTATATATGTAGATTTTGAGAGTATGTAGTCGAAGGTACTATTATATTGGGTTTATTTTATGAGTTATTTGTGAGTATACAAAGTTTTATTTGTTTTATCATTGAAATTTTGTATTGAAACAATTAAGCTATATATATTAAGATCTATATCTCCAAGGGAATTTTAAAAATTGAAAAGATAATTCAAATAGTCTATTTATAAACATTGATATCCTATACATGCTATGGAATTGTGCTTATGGATGTTAAAAAAAAAAAACCACTCAACCTAGTGTGACGTTTCCTTCCTCCGTGATTTTTTTGTTGGTGGTTTCATGTTGCTTGATTTAATATTGAGTTGCAAGTATTATGTTTTGATATTGTAGATTGAGTTTTTAGTTTCTCTGCATCTTTACGGGTAGCCACGAGAAAAACCTAGGAGGGACAACTTTTAAAAGTTTCAGTGGAAAAGCCATCGAGTAGACTACAAAATCAAAGGCCAAGCAACATGGGTGTCTAAGCGATTCGCATAAGAAATTACCCAATGAGGTTAAGAAAGAACGTTGGATATTGTACATGCCAATTGAGTGTATAGATACATTATATTATCTCAGTAATGAGTTGGACTTGAGATCTAGGGGAGGTGTTCTATGCTGGTTGCTGCAAAATTAGACGAAGAAATTGAAGACATTGATAGATTTGAGAAAAGACCTAGGCTATGAGAAAGGATGACAGACTATTGAATATTTACTATCAGTGATTCAACCTATATTAACTCTCTCAAAAGAACTAGGGTTTTAGATTCAGAATGCAGCAGAAACCCTAAATTCATCACTCCCAACACAAAGTTAGCATTTGGTGGAGCTTACTAGAGTCCTCGGGATGAGAAATGGTTGGGAGACACTAGATTATCTCATAAGGAAACAAATTTTTCCTACCTTATCATTAGCCAAGAACATCCCCGCTCAATATCGTTGAGAGAAATTTGAGACACCAACTTGGATGTTGGAAATTTGGTGTCTAAAATTTCTCTTCCTAATATTCATGGATATTGAGCGGCGATGTTCTTGGGTGATAATAAGGTAAGAAAAAATTCTTTCATTATGATATAATCTAGTGTCTCCTCACCATTTATCATCACTATAACTCTAGTAAGCTCCACCAAATGTTGATTTTGTGTTGGGAGTGATCAATTCAGGGTTTCTTCTGTATTCTAAATCTGAAACCCTAGTTCTTTTGAGAGAGTTAATATAGGTTAAATCATTGATAATAACGAGTAAATTGTTTGTTCGCCTTTCTAATAGCCTCGGTATTTTTTCAAATCTATCAACGTCTTCAATTTCTTGTTGTCATTTGGTAGGAACCACCACACAACATCTCCCATAGATCTCAATTCCAACTCCTTACTGATATAGTCTAATGGATATGTATACTCAATTGGCACGCCCAATCTCCACCATTCTTTTTTAACCTCATTGGGAAATTTCTTCTGCCAATCGCTTGGAAACCCCTATTGTTTGGCATGACTTTCAGAAGCTTTCCCTCCAAGGTTTTTCTCTTTGTTATCCATAATTTTTCCCATGAATTGAAAACTCACTCTACAATAGAAAAAACTAATACATCCAACTCAATATTAAATCACCCAACATGAAGCACCCAACAAAAGAAAAAACTCAATCTTAAATCACCCAACCTAAAGAATCACTTAACTTGAAAATATGGAATATATCCGAGCACAAACACCAGTACAAGAAAAAAAGTCACAGAAGCTGATATCCCACTAGCACAACCACCACAAGAACAAAGTACATGATTGTATCAAATATATACTTAAATATAACAAATAGACATACGAATATATTGTTTTGAAACCATTAGAACAACTAGTGACCCGCAAGAAGGTAGTTTCTAGAGTTTAAAGCCATTTAATTAAAAATAATAATCTAAAAAATAATTAATGTACTGTAACATACAATATTATTTATAATATGTATATCTATGTATATAATTTGATAGACCACATTTTACGGAAAATATCCTCGATTTGGGGCATAAATATTAATTACTTTTACCCTTTATTTCAAATGCTCATTTAGTATATTTATTTTTTCCTTCACATGGTTATTTAGTGGATTTACTTAGCTTTGATATAGTAGAATTTCACAACAAAAAGCATTAGAATTTATAATTTTAGGACAATTGTTCCTCTTCCTTTTTGTTAAAGTCTCATTCCATGAAGAATTAGAGTAGTATAGTTTTTTAAAGTAAGTATATATGTAGAGTTTGAGAGTATGTAGTCGAAGATACTATTATATTGGGTTTATTTTATGATTTATTTGTGAGTATACAAAGTTTTATTTGTTTTATCATTGAAATTTTGTATTGAAATAATTAAGCTATATATGCTGAGATCTATATTTTAAAAATTAAAAAGATCAGTCAAATGGTTTGTTTATAAACATAGATATCCTATAGCTGCTATGGAATAGTTCTTTATGGATGTTCAAACAAAATAGACACTCAACTTAGTTTGGATTTACATTTTGGGGTTGTTGTGTTTTTACTATAGTCTGTAATGGATGGCTCTTAAATAAAATAGAAGGATTTTAAAATGGAGAAGTATGTTATATTTTTTATGCAACAATACAATATGATTTTATAAAAGTATTAAGTTTATTGTCTTTTGTTTTTAGTATGTGCCAACATCTAATTGGAACAATATAGTCCCGTTTCTAAAAACCAATAAATATACATTTTTACATCTAGTTAGTATGCTATCATTTTTCTAAAATTTTAGAGGGATGACTTTGTGTGTTATTTAGAATTTGAAAGTAAGTTTTTCTGCTTTTATTAAGTTGTCTAAATATATATGAAGTCCAGTTCCGCAACATGATAATATAATACCTAAGGAAAAATGGATATATGAATAAGCATTTGTCTCATTAGATATACCAATGAAGATGGAGTTTCAACACATAACGAAACTAGACAATAAATAAGCTCTAAAGGAAATGTAAAATGTGTTATAGATGTTTCATGATAAAAAATTAGAAGTGAGTTTGTATCTTTCTTTCTCTTTGATTTTATGTCCAAGTTGATATGATTTAAAAACTATGTTTTGATTTTTTTAGGTTGACCATTGATTAAGTTTAAAGTTGTGTACTTCTAGGTTCCATTTATTTCTATGTATGGACAAGAAAAATTTCTTAATTTGCATCAAGTTGAAGAACATAATTCTACAGACAATAAACACAAAGATGAAAATCCTAAATTGAAAATTTACAAGGTAATTTTTTAGGTTAACAACACTTTCTTTTGTAGTTAACTCTAGTAGCTATATGCTCACTATATATATCTTATTTTCTTCATGCATTGTGGCAAATATAACTTTGAGTTACAAATTCCATTTTTCTTTAGTAGCTATATGCTCACTATATATAACTTATTTTCTTCATGCATTCTCGTAAATACAACTTTGAGTTACAAAGTGCGTTTTGCTTTAAACAAGAGAATGCTCTTAAAGCATATTATAAGTGTGGTGCAGAACAAACACCGAGAGATGAAAATAAATTGAATATACTAGAGTCAAATTTACAGTCCCTTGTTAATGTAGAGTCTAAAAATATTGTTGATGACATTGATGTAGAGTTTAACTTGTGTTTTCCATGTAATGAAGTTGAGGTAGAAGAATTTTAATTTAAAACACTGAAATGCAATTTTTTTTACAACATGTATCACAAATTATGGATTGGGAGGCTTGTGATAGAAGTTTAGTCTCAGTTTGGAGAAGTTAGGCAAGAAATATGTAGATAATGTGCAATGTACATGCGGTGAAGCTTCTTCTTAGCATTATTTTCCTTTAATGGAATGGCGTTTCGGTGACTAGATTTGAAGGATGCTAGAAAGTGGCTACTGAATTTTCTATGATATAATTTGGTGATTCTCAGCAAGTACTTAAAGGATCTAGGTACATGGTATGTTTTCTTAGTGTCAAAAGTAGCTTGTGGTTTTATATTTTATTAGTTTTCATGAAATGTAATTTAATTAGAAATTGATTTTGAGCGTTTTGTAGGAAGATGTAGAAACTAGTTTTGAGGCAACTGTTAAGGAATACAATCAATGTTTTTATATGGAAAAGGAATTGGTAACTATGCCTCCTATATTTAATGGTGATAATGCCATCGATTATTTTCATCACTATGAAAGAGTGAAGTTGCTAGTTAACAAACCACTTAGTATTTTTCATGATGCCAGTGGATTCTCATTGAGAAGGCTGGAGACGCAAAAATTATATACTTTACTATTTATTTTCATAAATAATTAATAATTGATGGTTTAATGGGGAAATTAGAAAGTCATTACCTAAGTGATGGGTCAATAGCCCAAAACAAAAGTAAGTTTTATCCCAATACATTTTACCTAATATGTTAGGTCTTTATAATTCTTGTGTATCTTATTTATTATTATTATTAGTGTGGCGCCTTATTTCCATATTGTTATTATTCCACATAGAAGCCCACTATTTTTATTTGTGTGTCCTTCCATTGTTATTGCTATGTTGGCTATAATTATATTGTGATCCCTTAGAATCCTATATATAACGAGGAGATCCAGTCATTTGAATAATTCAATAAATGTCTATTTATGTAATAAAATGAGGCTTCAGCATCAAAGAGGCTAATTTTGAAGCAATCTTTTTTTCGCTATAATTTTTTTCTAGTAAGTGTCAGAAGAGTAAATTGCAACCACATAGATTTGAAACCTCGATGAAATTTGTGTAGAAGTTTCAAATCTTGGTTCAGTATATTTTCTGAGATATGAGTAGAAAAATTTATGGTATACTTATATTGAAATTTAGAATATAGCATTAGTTCGAAAATAAATAAAAATTAAATAACATAAACATAATTAATTCGTCGATAGGTGTCCCCCTTTTGGAATTCTCCACTTTAATAATTTTTCTAATTAACTTTTTTGATAACTATGGTTGTGTATTAGGTTATTTTATGATTTTATCTATTTATACTTTATAATATTAAGTTTTCTAATTTAGAACCCCAATATTATAAACTCAATATTAAAAACCCTACAATAATAAAAATGACATTAATAACATTAACATTTTAATGTACACTAAAAATAATATTAATAATTAGTATTTAAATAATGATGATTATGATTTACACTAAAAACTATATTAATAATGAAAATGAAATTTTAAATATTAATAACATTTAAATTATAACATTTTATTAATAATATTAATAGGATTAATTACATTAATATTGTTAATATAAATCCTATTAACATTAATATTGATAAATAATATTAATAATGTTTTCTTTACAATAATAAATATGTTTTTTTATTAATATTCAATTTTTAATTATATTCACTCTAAAAATATGATGATTAATATTATGAATGATATTACTATTGATACCAAAACTAGCACTATTAATATAAATAGTATTAAGATCATAAGTGATAGATAACTTTATTGATACTAAAATTTACACTATTAATATAAATAGTATTAAGATTATTAGTGATAAATAATAATATTAAGATTTGCATTGTAATCATTCTAATCAAACATGGTAAAACAAACTCAACCATGTCCATACATGGTCAAACATTGGCATCATACTTAATCATTGTCACTCATGCTCGAAAATACACAACCATAGTTATCCGTATTCAACCACAGTAGCCTATGGTCAAACATGGTCAACCATAGTATTGTATTGTCAACCTTGCTTAACCATAGTAACCTATGCTCATCCCTGGTCATCCATATTAAGCTATGGTTATCCTTGGTCAACCATTGTAATCATTCTAATAAAACATGGTTAAAAAAACTCAACCATGGTCATATATGGTCAAACCTTTCCAACATAGTTAATCATTGTTACTCATTGTCGGAATGCACAACATTACTTAACCATATTTAATCATGAATATTCTTTATAATACTAACCTTAAGGTTTAATATTATTCCATTGGGTTTGTAATGTTAGGGTTTAATAAACCATGGGGTTTATTAATATTTTGGGTTTATACTATTAATTCAAAGGATTTATAATGTAAATCTCTTGGTTTTATAACATTAATCCTAGGGCTTTTAATATTTTGAATTATAATACTAATACAAGGGTTAATAATATTCCATTAGGTTTATAATGTTAGGGTTTAAAAAAATCTTGGGTGTATTAATATTTTGAGTTTATAATATTAATCTCAAGCATTTGTAATATGTATCTCACATATCCCTTGAGTTGTTTTCATCCGTTTGGTTTCTAATATCAACCCCTTATCTTTATTAATTATTTGAGTTTATAATATTGATAATCCTTTATGTTTATTAATCCATTTGGTTTATAATATCAATTTCTTAGATTTATAATATTAATAATCCTCATGGTTTATTAATCCCTTGAGTTTCTAATATCAATAAACCCTTGGGTTAATTAATATTTTGGGCTTATAATATTAATATCAAGGATTCATAATATTAATCCCATGGGTTTATAATATTCAAATCCCACGGTTTATAATACTAAACCTAGTGTTTAATATTATTCCCTTGGGTTTATAATGTTAGGGTTTAATAAACCCTTGGGTTTGTTAATATTTTGGATTTATAAAATTAGACCCAGGGATTTATAATGTTACCCCATTTTGTTTATAATATAAATCTTATGGTTTATAATGTTAACCCTAGGGTTCATAATACTTTGGTTTATAATACTAACCCTAAGGTTTAATATTATTCCATTGGGTTTATATCGTTAGGGTTTAATAAACCATTGGGATTATTAATATATTGGGTTTATAATAATCATCCCAAGGATTTATAATGTTAGTCCTTTTGGTTGATAATATGATTGAATGTGGTCTACCATTGCCAAATTTGGAAGCCATAATCTATTGTAGAAAACGCTTTGGTTTATTAGTTCTTTTGGTTTATAATATTAATAATCCCTTGGGTTTATTAATCTCTTCATTTTAAAATATTGATCAGATTATGGTATATTAATTTTTTAAGTTTTTGTGTTTAAAATATTAATTCTTAGGGTTTATTAATCTCTTGTGTTTTTAATATTAAACCCTTGGCCTTATTGATCCCTTAGGATTTTAATATTTATCCCTTGGGTTCACCAATTCATTTAGTTTATAATATTAAACCCTTGGGTTTATTAGTTTTTTTGGTTTATAATATTAATAATTCCATTAGTTTATTAATCTCTTGAGTTTAAAATATTGATTAGATTATGGTATATTAATTTTTTAGGTTTTATGTTTAAAATATTAATTCTTAGGTTTTATTAATCTCTTATGTTTTTAATATTAAACCCTTGGTCTTATTGATCCCTTAAGTTTTTAATATTTATCCTTTGGGTTCACCAATTCATTTAGTTTATAATATTAAAACCTTTGGTTTATTAGTTCTTTTGGTTTATAATATTAATAATTCCATGGGTTTATTAATCTCTTCAATTTAAAATATTGATTAGATTATGGTATATTAATTTTCTAGGTTTTTGTGTTTAAAATATTAATTCTTACGGTTTATTAATCTCTTCAATTTTTAATATTAAACCCTTGGCCTTATTGATCCCTTAGGATTTTAATATTTATCCATTGGGTTCACCAATTCCTTTAGTTTATAATATTAAACCCTTGGGTTTATTAGTTTTTCTTGTTTATAATATTTATAATCCCTTTGGTTTATTAATCTCTTGAGTTTAAATTATTAATTATTAGGGTTTATTAATTTCTTAGGCTTTTGAGTTTTAAAATATTAATTCTTAGGGTTCATTAATCTTTGAGTTTTCAAAGTCTTTGGGTTGGTAATATCAGGCATTAAATATTAGTTATACACTTTAATATTAATGCATGGTCTAATGTCATATTATGAAAAACATTGTCTGAATATGAAAACCAACCATGGGAGACCATTTTTAATCAACGTTAGTCATATTTGATCAAGGTCTTCCATGGTCGAATGTCACATTGTGACAAAGATTGTCTCAATATGAAAATCAACCATGGCCAACCATCGTCATTCTTCGTCCAACGTCACATTGTGACAACAATTGTCTCAATGTTGAAATCAAGCATGCTCAACCATGTTTATTTTATAGTTTATAGTATTTATCTAAAGGATTTTACATACTTGAGCTTTATAATATTAATTTCTTAGCTTTAATATTATTCCCTTGAGTTTATAATATTAATAATCATGTGAGTTTATCAATCATTTCTATTTAATATATTAATTTATAGGCTTTGTTAATATCTTTTGTTTTTAATATTGATCCCTCCACCTTATTGATCCATGGATTTCTTAATATTTATCCCTTGGGTTCACCAATCCCTTGGGTTTGAAATATAAAACCCTTGGGTTTATTAGTTATTTTTGTTTATAAAATTAATAATCCCTTTGGTTTTTAAATCTCTTGAGTTAAAAATATTAATTCTTAGGGTTTATTAATCTCTTGTGTCCTTAATATTGATCCCTTTTCCTTATCTATCCCTTCGGTCTTTAATATTATCCGTTGGGTTCACAAATTCCTTTGGTTTGTAATATTAAACCCATGGTTTTATTAGTTCTTTTGGTTTAAAATATTAATAACTCCTTGGGTTTATTAATCTCTTGAGTTTTAAATATTAATTCTTATGCTTTATTAATCTCTTGAGTTTAAATATGTATTATTAGGGTTTATTAATTTCTTAGTTTATAATATTAATATTTATCCCTTGGGTTCACCAATTTATTTATGTTATAATATTAAACCCTTGGGTATATTAGTTTTTTTGGCTTATAATATTTATAATCCCTTTGATTTATTAACCTCTTGATTTTAAATTATTAATTATTAGGGTTTATTAATTTCTTAGGCTTTTCAGTTTAAAACATTAATTCTTAGGGTTTAATAACCTTTGAGTTTTCTAAATGTTTGGGTTGGTAATATTAGGCGTTAAATATTAGTCATACACTTTAATATTAATGCATGGTGAGATGTCATATTATGAAAAACATTGTGTGAATATGTAAACCAACCATGGGAGACCATTTTTAATCATCGTTATTCATATTTTATTAAGGTATTACATGGTCGAATATCACATTGTGACAAGGATTGTCTCAATATAAAAATCAACCATGGTCAACCATCATAATTCTTCATCCAACGTCGCATTGTGACAACAATTGTCTCAATGTTTAATTCAAGCATGCTCAATCATGTTCATTTTACGATTTGTAGTATTTATCTAAAGTTTTTTATATACTTGAGGTTTATAATATTAATCTCTTAGCTTTTTTATTATTCCCTTGGGTTTATAATATTAATAATCATGTGATTTTATCAATTATTTTTGTTTATGATATTAATTTGTAGGCTTTGTTAACCTCTTTTGGTTTTAATATTGATACCTTCTACTTATTGATCCCTTAGTTTTTTAATATTTATCCCTTGGGTTCACCAATTCCTTGCGTTTACTAGTTATTTTGGTTTATAATATGAATAATCACTTTGGTTTTAAAATCTCCTAAGATAAAAATATTAATATTTAGAGTTTATTAATTTTTTTTAGGTTTTTGTGTTTAAAATATTTATTCTTAGGGTTTATTAATCTCTTGTGTTCTTAATATTGATACCTTAGCCTTATTTATATCCCTTAGGTCTTTAATATTTATCCCTTGGATTCACCAATTCCTTTGGTTTGTAATATTAGACCCTTGGTTTTATTATTTCTTTTGGTTTAGAATATTAATAACTCCTTGGGTTTATTAATCTCTTCAATTTAAAATATTAATTCTTATGATTTATTAATCTCTTCAGTTTAAAATATTAATTCTTAGGGTTTATTAATTTCTTGGTTTATAATATTAATATTTATCCCTTGGGTTCACCAATTCCTTTAGCTTAAAATATTAGACCCTTGTGTTTATTAGTTGTTTTGGTTTATAATATTAATAATCCCTTGGTTTTGTTAATCTCTCGAGTTTAAAATTTTTATTAGATTATGGTATATTAATTTTTTAGGTTTTTATGTTTAAAATCTTAATTCTTAGGGTTTATTAATCTCTTGAGTTTAAGATTTGAATAGATTATGGTATATTAATTTTTTAGGTTTTTGTGTTTAAAATATAAATTCTTCAGGTTTATTAATCTCTTTTGTTTTTAATATTAAAACCTTTGCCTTAATGATCCCTTAAGTTTTTAATATTTATCCCTTGGGTTCACCAATTCCTTTAGTTTATAATATTAAACCCTTGGGTTTATTAGTGTTTTTGGTTTATAATATTTATAATCCATTTCTTTTATTAACCTCTTGAGTTTAAATTATTAATTATTAGGGTTTATTAAATTCTTAGGCTTTCGAGTTTAAAATATTAATTCTTAGGGTTTCATAATCTTTGAGTTTTCTAAATATTTGGGTTGGTAATTTTAGGCATTAAATATTAGTCATACACTTTAATATTAATGCATTGTCCAATGTCATATTACGAGAAACATTGTGTGAATATGAAAATCAACCATGGGAGACCATTGTTAATCAGCGTTATCCGTATTTGATGAGCGTCTTCCGTGGTCGAATGTCACATTGTGACAAATATTGTCTCAATATCCAAATAAACCATGGCGAGCCATCATAATTCTTCGTCCAATACCACATTGTGACAAAAATTGTCTTAATGTTTGAATCAAGCATGCTCAACCATGTTTATTTTACAGTTTATAGTATTTATCTAAAGTTTTTTATATACTTGAGGTTTATAATATTAATCTCTTAGCTTTAATATTATTCCATTGGTGTTATAATATTAATAATCATGTGATTTTATCAATCCTTTCTGTTTAAGATATTAATTTGTAGGCTTTGTTAATATTTTTTGTTTTTAATATTGATCCCTTCCACTTTAGGATTTTAATATTTATCCCTTAGGTTCACTAATTCCTTGGTTTGAAATATAAAACCCTTGGGTTTATTAGTTATTTTGGTTTACAATATTAATAATCCCTTTGGTCTTAAAATCTCTTGAGTTAAAAACATTAATCCTTAGAGTTTATTAATTTTTTAGGTTTTTGTGTTTAAAATATTAATTCTTTGGGTTTATTAATCTCTTGTGTTCTTAATATTGATACCTTGGCCTTATGTATCCCTTAGGTCTTTAATATTTATCCCTTGGGTTCACCAATTCCTTTGGTTTGTAATATTAAACCCTTGGTTTTATTAGTTCCTTTGGTGTATAATATTAATAGCTCAATGGGTTTATTAATCTCTTGAGTTTAAAGTATTAATTCTTATGATTTATTAATCACTTGAGTTTAGAATATTAATTCTTAAGGTTTATTAATTTCTTGGTTTATAATATTAATATTTATCTCTTGGGTTCACCAATTTCTTAAGCTTATAATATTAATTCCTTGTTTATCAATTTTTTTGGTTTAGAATATTAATAATCCCATGGGTTTATTATTCTCTTGAGTTTAAAATATTGATTAGATTATGGTATATTAATTTTTTAGGTTTTTATGTTTAAAATATTAGTTCATAGGGTTTATTAATCTCTTTTGTTTTTAATATTAAACCCTCGGCCTTATTTATCCCTTAGGATTTTTAATATTTATCCCTTGGGTCCACCAATTCCTTTAGTTTATAAAATTAAACCCTTTGGTTTATTAGTTCTTTTGGTTTATAATATTAATAATTCCTTGGGTTTATTAATCTCTTGAGTTTAAGATATTGATTAGATTATTGTATATTATTTTTTTAGGTTTTTGTGTTTAAAATATTAATTCTTAGGGTTTATTAGTCTCTTGTTTTTTTAATATTAAACCACTGGCCTTATTGACCCCTTAAGTTTTTAATATTTATCCCTTGGGTTCTCCAATTCCTTTAGTTTATAATATTAAACCCTTGGGTTTATCAGTTTTTTTGGTTTATAATATTTATAATCCCTTTGGTTTATTAACCTCTTGAGTTTAAATTATTAATTATTAAGGTTTATTAACTTCTTATAATTTTTAGTTTAAAATATTAATTCTTAGGGTTTAATAATCTTTGAGTTTTCTAAATATTTGGGTTGGTAATATTAGGTGTTAAATATTAGTCATGCGCTTTAAGATTAATGCATGGTCCAATGTCATATTATGAAAAAAATTGTGTGAGTATGACAACCAACCATGGGAGACAATTGTTAGTCATCGTTATTTGTATTTGATAAAGGTCTTCCATGGTCGAATGTCACATTGTGATAAATATTGTCTCAAGATGAAAATCAACCATGGCCAACCATCATCATTCTTCGTCCAACGTCGAATTGTGAAAACAATTGTTTGAATGTTTAAATCAAGCATGTTCAACCATGTTTATTTTATGGTTTATAGTATTTATCTAAAGGTTTTTATATACTTGAGGCTTATAATATTAATCTATTAGCTTTAATATTATTCCCTTGTGTTTATAATAATAATAATCATGTGATTTTATCAATCCTTTCTGTTTAAGATATTAATTTGTAGCCTTTGTTAATCTCTTTTGTTTTTAATATTTATTCCTTCCACTTATTGATCCCTTGGTTTTTTAATATTTATCCCTTGGGTTCACCAATTCCCTGGGTTTGAAATACAAAACCCTTGGGTTTATTATTTATTTTGGTTTATAATATTAATAATCCCTTTCATTTTAAAATCTCTTGAGTTTAAAATATTAATTCTTAGCGTTTCTTAATTTTAGGTTTTTGTGTTTAAAATATTAATTGTTATGGTTTATTAATCTCTTGTGTTCTTAATATTGATCCATTGGCCTTATTTATCCCTTAGGTCTTTAATATTTATCCCTTGGGTTCACCAATTCCTTTGGTTTGTAATATTAAACCCTTGGTTTTATTAGTTCTTTTGGTTTATAATATTAATAATTCCTTGGGTTTATTAATATCTTGGGTTTAAATATTAATTCTTAGGTTTTATTAATTTATTGGTTTATATTATTAATATTTATCTCTTCAGTTCACTAATTCCTTTGGTTTATAATATTAAACCATTGGGTTTATTACTTCTTTAAATGGTTTATAATATTAAAAATCTCTTGGGTTTATTTATATCTTGAATTTAAAATATCAATTATTTATTATTAGGCTTTATTAATTTCTCATGTTTTTTATTTTGAAATCTTTATTCTTAAGGTTTATTAATATCTTATGTTTTTAATATTGATCTCTTATCCTTATTGATCATGTGAGTCTATCATTCATTTATATTTAAAATATAAATTCTTAGCCTTTATTAATCTCTTATATTTTTAATATGGATCCCTTGTGCTTCTTGATCTTTTAGGTTTTTAATATTTTCCCCTTGGGTTCACCAATTCCTTAGTTTTATTAGTACTTTTGGCTTATAATATTAATAATCCCTTGGAATATTGGTAAGATATACATAATTATTATAAATAGTAATAAAATACTATTATTAACTTATATTTGAATTTTAATATAGTTTGAATTTTAACTATTAATGTATCAAATAATATATATATATATATATATATAGTATGCATATATTTAAAATTATTAATAAATTTTAATAAGAGATATAAAATATATTGGTAATTATATTGATAAACATATAATGATTATTTTGGTAAAATACATCTGGTGGGTGTTGGATATAGGGCTATCGACATACATCAACCACATTGGTTAATTTGGTTGTAAATATAATTCATATACTATATCAACCACATTGGTAAATGTGATTGTGCTAGTTAAATGTTCAAATAAGATTTTCATTCCAATGAAAAAATTTACAAGGAAAATTCCACATGTTGTCCAAAAAAACAACATACATAAATACCTAAATGACTTCAATTTGATGTTCTACACACCACAACTTTCTTTTCAAGGTTTGAAATTTGTCTCCCCAAAAATTTTCACCTATTTATGGAAGGAATAATAAAAATAAGGTGCACTATTTGTCTTTTTATTTACTTTTAGTCATCAAAGTATTATAAATTCTCCATATCTTTTATTCATGAATAGCTTTTTTTCTTGGCTAAGTTGAAGGGTTTTCTATAGTTAGGGTTTTAATGTGAAGGAGACAAAGAAGCTAATGATTGTGAAAAAACCTAGAGTATAGTGAAGCATTTTTCTTGTGGCTCTTGTGAGGGAAGAAGGTTAGGGTTTTATAAACCTATGTGTTACTTAGTATGCTTTATTGAAGAGAGGAGGAGACATCTAGGACACATGTGGATCTATAACCTAGGTGTTACTTTTCATGCTTGATTGAAAACACGTGGAAACATCTAGGACACTTGTGGGATACAAGTGTTGAAGCCAAGGACTTGCCAATGTTGATGCTAGTTTCTTGCAGATATTTTGTCATAGATAAGGTTTTCATGGTTTTCCCTAGCTCTGGTTTAGACAGGTAGATATCAGATTGGTGATAACACTATAGCATGTACATGTACTTCATTTCGTTTACATATATATGAAGTTTCAAGCTATCCAAAATTGTCTAATTCTAGATTTTATTTTCCACTTACATCATCTTCTTGATAGGGTAATTTCCACAAGTGTTCATGCAAATTTGATATTGATTTAACATTCAAAGTGAAAATAAGAGAGAATTTTATATTGTATAATATTCTGTAGTAAAGCGATTATCAAATATTGTACATGCTTACACTCTTGAACTCCCTAGTGTGTTCGGTTGAAGTGAAGTGTTGGAGGCTATAAATTAATAATTTAGATTAGCCTAAAGTGGAAGGTTCACACGGGTTTGATCTAGAAAACTCCTAATGAGAAGTTAAATTTCAGATTCACATATATTGCCCTAAATCCTAAATTTCAAGGCAAGGAAGAGAGGGGGCATCTCTTCTCCTCTTCCCATAATTTTTGCGAAGATAATAGTTGTAATTTTATGAGGAATTTGTGCATCTCATGGTTGATAGGCCATTTTAAAATAAGATATGAAATTGTTGACATTTCTGCAAATATTTAGGAAATTCTCAAGTTTTACTTTGTTATTTCATACTCCAAATTTGGGGTCTTACAATTACTCTTCAAAAAACAAAAGCAATATATCACTGTGTATTAATGGAAAGTACCTTTTGTATGTGAATATTATTAGTACTATAGGGGTTTGGCTCTAAATCTTAAATTCTAAATTTTAACTTGTTTGGCAATATTGAAGAATTTTTAATAAACAAAAAAAAAATATGTATTCCACTCTACACATTTATGGGTCAAGAACAAGGATGTTTATCATGATTTTATATATGAAATACAGATATAATATCGATGTCTACAAGTTTTCCTTGTTTGATTCATAAGTGTAGGTTTTCTAATAGTATCATTTTACTTTTTTGTTTTTATGCAAAGTACTACATGTCAAGTTAAATGCTTGGATTCCATCAAAATGTTACCAGTTTATGCAAAGTTTGGAGATGAATTAAATGGTTTGGCTGCAATTCATGCATACCAAGAATATGATTGCATGGGAATGATTAGTGGGAAAACAATGGAAAATAATGTCAGGTTTACATTGGCAAATATGATTCTAAATGCTAGCTTGTTATAAGACTAGAAACTTTAGGCAGTATTACAATCTAGTTGATAGAAACATTTTTTTGTTATGAAGAGTGGACGTGCTAATTCAGCAGAACTTTCTCCATTGATGGGTCTACACTTTGCAAGTATGACAAAGAATTAGATAAAAAGTTTGATCTTCCTTAACATGCCTCAACCTAGCAAAGTGAGAGGTTGTGTAAGTAGTGAAATTTTTCCAATTCCTATAACTTTTTTTTAATTGTTTTATAGAAATAGTTCCAAAGAAAATCATAGAGATTTTGAATGACTAGGGACTTTTATAGGAGAATATGGAAATTGTAGGAGAATTTGAAAATTCATTTGCATGTATTCATCATAAAGGAGACTATATTTTCAAATATAATCATAGAGTATATTATACCCTATATCTCTAGTCTTTTATGCAGATAAGTAAGAATATCTTCCTTGTTTCTAAAATAAAAAATTCAAAGGATTTAGTAAGTATTGTGTCTATGTTTTTGTGTGTAGAAATAACTATTGCATCTAAAGTGACTAAATGGGGTCACCTAGAAAACTTACCCAATTGCTTCATTTTAGGCAATGGATGATAGCATATGTGGAGGTTTGATGAGAGGCTACCTATAAAACTTACCAAATTGCTTAATTCTAGGAAATAGGTGAATTGCTTAATTCTAGGCAATAGGTGATAGCATATGTGGAGGTTTGATGAGATTATAGTAACGGGAAAAAAGTGTTTATTTATCATCTGGTTGGGTATTGGAGGCTTTAGGGGAATAGACCCAGCCACTCTCAAATCCCTTCAAGAGTACAAGTATTATCATTAGTAAGTCTCTCTATTGGATAATTCTATTTAAAAATATATTATATGATCATCCTTTAAAGCCATTCTTTTGTCTACATGTCTTTGATGATGGACTTGTTGATAATTTATATTTGTGTATTCTAAAAAGATAACCCTTAAGAAAATAGTGTTTTCATATCTGTATTCACAAATGTTGTTGTTTTAAGAAAAATATAAACCCAATATTAATTTGGAAACTATGTAATTTTCTCAGAGTCACTAAAATAGAGAGACTTTTAGTAGGGTATTTTCTCAGATCCACCACTATTGTATAGTGTGTGAGTGACAAGTTGCAGTGAAGTTCCCCAAGAAATATAATTAGTATAATTGATTAAAAAAATGTTACTAATAGCAAATTCTGTGAGGATATTAAATTTATAGTATTGAATTAAGTTGACTTTTGCTTTTCACTTTTTGCACTGTAATATTTTTTGTGCTTTCAATTGTTTGGAAAAGTATTTTCAGAGCTATCCTCAAAATTTTCAAAAATGGAACTAATGAAATGATGTGTAGTCAATACCATTTACAAATTCATCATGTATCAATATGTAGCATAATTTTTTTTTCACTAATATAATGGTACATTTTGTCTAGTTGATTTTTACATTTTCAGATCAAGATGACACATTTATTTAAAGGGTGCTAGCTCAATGGAAGAGCACCTACCTAGCAAGGGGTTGCATGAATTAATCACTGAAAAAACAAATATATTAACTTTTTAGTTTGTTTTTCAACAGAATTTTCATTGTCTCTAGAGAGACAATAATTGGGATTAAAGACATATTGTTTCTATCATTAACTTTTTATTTTGTTTTTCAATAGAATTTTTATTGTCTTTATAAATACAATATTTAAGATAATTTACAAGTTCTTTTAAGACAATTTACTCAAATTGTCTCAAATATTGTCTTCTAACCCTCCCTTTTGTAGTAGTTACTCTTGTAAATATTTCATGGAGAGGAGAAGAATCCATCATTGTGTTTACTATTCAAGATTTATAAATTATGAATATTTTTTATAAACTTTAAAAATATTATAATTTTTCTTTAATATTGTTTCAATTAAAGCATAATGTGAGAAAATTCTTATCATTATTCAAATTCAAATCCTATTTCCTAAGCATAAGTCCACCTTAACTCCATCTAAATGTGATGAAATTCTTCTCATTATTCAAATTGAAAGCTTATTTTACAAACATAAATCTGTGTTAATTTGCAATTTACTTTCCAAAAAAATTTAAATATCTCAAAGTACAAATCTCATTTTAAATGAAAAAATTGAAAAAAAAAAAATATTTAAAAACTTTAATTAATATTAATACTTAATAGATCCAAAACTAAAAATAAACCTGTATTTATAATATTATAAATTAAAAAATAAAAATAAAGAAAAAAACATTACAATAATAATAATTTTTTTCCTCTTACCATAACTAATCAGTATTAAATTAAGAAAATAAAAGGAAAGATACTTTAAAATAGGAATGAAAAGATATCAAGAGTTTTTGTTATTTAAAAGAAAAATATGATAAAATATTTGTGCGGAAATTTAAACTTAAATTTAAATAGCTATATAAATTAATTAAAAACTATTTTTTACAAATATTATTAATATTATTAAATAAATGAAAAAGATAAAAATTAAAAATTAAGAAGGAAATGGGATAACTAAACTATGTAAATAGTATGACATAGCCATGTTTACCTAGAAATTAATAGCCTAGCCTCAACTTCGAATTGAACTGATCCAAGTAGAAGAACAACCTCAAGATTCAAAGCACATTGAAATAAAATATTTGTCAAAATTTTGTAAAAAACTAAAATAACAAAAACCTTCATTATTAATTTATTTTTATGTTAATAAGTAACATAAACTTAAGGGGTTTTACTAAGTGAACTTTTGAAATATTAGGTTTTTTCACATACTAAATAACTTTTTAATTTGATTATTGTAATATGTTTTTAAAAATAGTATTATTTAATTCCTACTAATATAAATTTAATAAATTTTCTCAATTTAAAATACGTCTATTTTCACTAGATATTATAGGTATTCATTTTTTCATTTATAATTTTTACTCTTATATATTTTTTTCATTAATTTTGAGTTTCATTTTTTATACTTTACCAATATAAAAACACTTTACACCTTATATGTATCACCCAATATATTATATGCACCAATATAAACTCACCTAGTATGGTATTGTCAACCAATCTAAACACGGAGATAAATTTTCATTACACTCGTACTGTTTACCTCCTCTCTTAAAGAATCTGATTAAACAACCTTTGTTTGTAAATCTGATTAAACAACAACTTAGCCTAGAACATAGCACAGTAGAGTTGTTAGATTGTGCATATGGGCATCAATTGAAATTCCTTTTCCATTATTTTGAGGACAAAGCCTTATCACAAATGTTGAAGAAATGAAAACAAAGCCTTATTACAATGCTAAAGAAATTATAATCTAACTATGTTCTCTAAGAGCAAAGACTAAAGAAAAAAAAAAAAATTATACCTGGACTTCAACCCCCCGTGACTATCTCCGTGTTGAAAATTTGAACTCAGGCACCCTATGTGGACTGAATTCTCCAGTGGTGGCATTGTATTCAAAGCACCAAAAATAATCGTCTGTGTCAAGGCTTTTGAGCTTTTTATAATATTTGAAGTTGTGGATTACGCACTTATCTTCAATAATCTCCAAACTTTCGACCACTACGACATTCAAAGCTTGGAAACCATTAAAAATACGTGCGTAGTCCCTCAATAGTTTTCAAGCTCTGGACCACTACCACACCCAAAGTGTTGAAATGTTACTTTCAACCGCTGTGCATTATTGCGCTGCCTTCTATATTTGTTTGAAGAAATACTGCCACAAGCCGCTTGCCAAATGCAGTGAAAAATTAATTTTTGAGAACCCTTACAGTATTGTGTTTGAAACACAGTTTTTATTTTCGGTGCCAGTGCCTACACACATCAAAACTAGCCTCTGTATATTAAAAAAAACACAGAGATTTCATTTATAAATAGAAACAGAGCGTTGAATTTTTATATAACAGAGTTTAACTTTTGTTTTGAACGTGAGAAGTTTGATTGAAGACTTGTGGTCCCACAGACCACGCCAGCCTAGCAAGAACATGTGGAGGCATATGATTCGAGCAGATTATTTTTTAGTTGGGCAGAGGTTATGAAATCTGGACCTGATATGGTATATAGGGCAGATTTCATATTTTATCGTGTCACACATTCCCACCGTATCGAGGACCCTCTCGCGGACCCAATGAGCGTTTATAAACGCGATTGTATATTTCATCGCGTGTCCATTTCATTACATCACCAACCCAGATTTGTTATGTGAAATGCTCCAGCTCAATATGGTTTAATCACTCGTTGAAGTCCGGAGGTTTATCGCGTAATGGAGCACTTTGATAAGTTTTATTGTTAATGTTTTTACGTTGTAATATGGTTTTTTTAAATGTTTTATGTTTTATTAACATTTTTTTATAACATTTGTTTATCGCGTAACCAAACATCAGATGTATATGGTGGGCCATGATATAACAATATATATATTGTAAACTTTCTAAAAGTTTACAGCATATATATATATGTTGTTTCAAAAGATTATTTCTGATATAGTTTAGCTTAAATTATTTATGTTATGTTTTGTTCAAGTGTGAGGTATATAAAGTAAAAGGCCAGAGAGGCATTATTTGATAGTGTAAAAAAGTTTGTTTCAGCACAGCAGTGCATATTGTAATACACAACAATGTGTCTTTTTAAACAGTGAGACAGAGTCTTTCAAAACATAGTGCTTTTGTTTTGGACAGTGAATAGAGATAGTTGTTTTTAGCACTGCATTTTGCAGTGGTCTAATTTTTTTTGGAATCCCTCAGTCAGAGGAAGAATTTTGTAATTGTTTTAAAGCGAATGAAATAGAAATTTTCATGTGTGCAAACTCTATCTCCAACAAGAAAAAGTTTTTAATTTCTCTGTGTTAAAGAGGAGAGTATTATTCTCTCTAGTTTGTTCAAGAATTCTCAGAAATTCCAACATGGTATCAGAGCTAGTCCAGTCTCTTTGAAGGTGTCAAAGAAGCTGAAGGAAGGATTTCTTGTTGCAGCAGCTTCTCCAGCAGAGTAAAGACTTAGTCAAAAGAATCCAAGGTATTTCTCAGAGACAGTTTTATTTGTGTCACTATTTGCAGAATAGTCAGTTTAAATTAATTACAAAATCAATTATTTGAAGCATAGTTAGAGTGCAAGAATGGCTGGAGCCAACACTAGCATGAGTATTGGAAACACTCAGCTCCCACAATTTAATGGGAAAAACTATGACAACTGGGCAATAACTATGAGAGCCTTGTTTTCTTCCCAAGACTTATGGGAGCTTGTTGAGGATGGCTTTGAAGAGCCAACAGATGAAAATGGGTTTAACGATTTAACTCAGGTAGAGAAAGAACTGCTGAAGAGCAATAAGAAGAAGGATTCTAGAGCCCTCTACTTTTTGTATCGAGCAGTGCATGAGAGTGTGTTTCCAATGATAGTATTAGCTAAGAGATCCAAAGAAGCATGGAAAACTCTCAAGACAACCTATCAAGGCATGGAGAAAGTGAAGACAACAAAACTACAATTGCTAAGGAGATATTTTGAGTCTCTCTGCATGAAGGAGTCAGATAACATTGACTCATTCTTCAGACATGTGATTGGAATGGTCACATAGATAAGGTCTCATGGAGAGACTCTTAAAGAAAGGAGGCTTGTGGAGAAACTATTGAGGAGCCTACCCTCAAGGTTTGATGTGATTGTCACCACCATAGAAGAGACTAAGGATCTCACAAACTTTTCAGTTGATGAGCTACATGCATCACTGATGACACATGAGCAGAGATTGGGTAGAAATGAAAACTCATCTCTAGAGCATGCCTTTAAGACCTAGATGTCCTTTGGAAGAGGAAGAGGGCAAGGCAGAGGAAACAAGAGAGGAAGAGGTAGAAGCCAAAACAGAGGTGGAAGAAACAATCTAGCAAATGCTCAAGGAAGGGGTAGCAATCCAAATCAGAACCAAGGCCAAGGCAGCAACCAGCAAAGTGGTCAGCAACGTGCTCAAGGACAAAGGTATGATAAATCCAATGTCCAATGTCATTATTATAGAAAATATGGGCATTATGCAAATGAATGTAGGAAGAAGCAACATGATATGAGTAATAGAACAAATGCAAATTTCACTAGAGAAAATATCAGCCACGATAAATTGTTTTTAGCTTGTAATATGGCTAAAGAAAAGAGTGAATATTTATGGTTTCTAGACTCCCGTTGCAGTAACCATATGACAGGAAACATAGCCATGTTTTCTATGTTAGATGGGAATGTGAAGTCACAAGTCACATTAGGAGCTGATAGTAAAGTTTCTATTATGGGAAAGGGAGATGTAAATGTTTTAACAAGGAAAGGTGAAAATAAATCCATAGTAGATGTTTATTATGTTCTTGGAATGAAATGTAACCTCTTAAGTATTGGAAAACTTGTTCAAAATGGGTACAATGTTTTCTTTGAGGATGATGTATGCACCATCATGGATAAACCACCCAGCAAACAATGTATTGTTGAATTGAAGATGACACGGAACAGGATGTTTCCTCCCAGGATGAGAGCAGATTTAAAAAATGGAGAAGAAATAGAAGCAGTAACACAAGAAGCTCTCCAAAGTGAACCAAAATATAAGAATTGCTTGTGGCACTTGATATTTGAACATCTCAACTTTAGAGGTCTTAACTTGTTGAATAGAAAATGAATGGTAAGAGGTTTGCCATCGATTGAGAAACCGGACAGCCTTTGTGAAGGTTGTATCTTGGGTAAACAACACAGAGAAAGTTTTCCATCCAAGAAAAGCATAAGGGCAAAATCACCCTTAAAGATTGTCCACTCAGATTTATGTGGACCGATGCAAACTCCATCACTTTCTAGCAACCACTATATGTTAACATTTATTGATGATTTTACTAGAAAAACTTGGGTTTCCTTTTTGAAAAATAAAAGTGAAGTGTTTGAAATATTTTGCAATTTCAAAGCACTTGTGGAGAACCAAAGTGGGCTGCATATCAAATTCCTAAGGACTGATAGAGGAGGTGAATACATATCTAAAGAATTTCTTCGTTTTTGCAGAGAGAATGGCATTCATAAGCAATTTACAACTAGGTATACTCCACAGCAAAATGGAGTTGCCAAAAGGAAGAATAGGAAAATCGTAGATATGGTAAGGAGTATGCTTATGGCAAAGAATTTGCCAAATGATTATTGGGAAAAGGCTGTACATTGTGCAACGTACATTTTAAATATATGCCCAACAAAATCAGTCATGAAAAAAGTTTCGGAAGAGGCATGGAGTGACACAAAGCAAGCTGTCACACACATGAAAGTTTTTGGTTGTGTGGCTTATGCACACATACCAGATCAGCTAAGGAAGAAGTTAGACAACAAGGGGGAGAAATGTATTTTCATTGGATATAGTGAGGAATCCAAAGCTTACAGGTTGTACAACCCATGCACCAAGAAGTTTATTGTGAGCAGAGATGTTCAGTTCATTGAAGAGGAAGCTTGGGATGGAAGCATAGAGAAAAAAGTGAATGTTAAACATTGTTTGTCTCATGATGAAGATGATGATTTGGCTTAAATACAACCCCTAACATCATCACCAACAGAAGGGCAGAAAGAGACACCCTTGAGGAGAAATGAAAGTGCTTCTCCAGCACACCACAAGGAGGAAATTAAAGTGCTTCTTCAAGCTCTTGTACACCTAATGAAAGAGGTAAGAAGTTCAAAAATTTAAATGAAATTTATGAAAAAGAGGCAAAAAATGAAGGTAGAACTCTATGTTTTCTTTTTATTTTCATGTTGATGATCCTATCCAGTTTGAAGAAGCTATTAAAGATAGGAAATGGATAGAAGCTATGGATGAGGAGATTAATTCCATAGAAAGAAACAAGACATGGGATTTAGTTGAACTCCCAAAAGGTAAAGAATTTATTGGAGTTAAATGGGTCTATAAGACCAAGAGTAATGCTGAAGGCAAAATAGAGAGACACAAGGCCAGACTTGTTGTCAAAGGGTATAAGCAGCATCATGGGAGAGACTATGAGGAAAATTTCGCACCAGTTGCTAGAATGGAAACCGTGAGGGCAGTGCTGTCCATAGCAGCACAAAACAAGTGGAAAGTTTACCAAATGGATGTGAAGTCAGCATTCCTAAATGGAGTGTTAATGGAAGAGGTTTACATTGAAAAACCTCTAGGCTATGAAAAGAAAGGCCAAGAGCACAAAGTGTGCAAATTGAAGAAAGCTCTTTATGGGCTGAAGCAAGCACCAAGAGCGTGGTATATTAGGATAGATTCCTATCTATTGGAAAATAGATTTGAAAAATGTGAGGAAGAACCCACCCTTTACATTAAAGAAAAATATGGTATAATGCTAATTGTAGTGTTATATGTTGATGATGTTATTTTTATAGGTAATGATGATTTCCTTGCTAAAAGTTTTAAAAAGGTCATGAAAGAAGAATTTGAAATGACAGAAATGGGTTTGCTAAATTACTTCTTAGGAATAGAAGTAGAACAAAATGAAAATGGGATTTTTATCTCACAGGAAAAATATGTTAATGAAGTGTTCGAAAGATTTAATATGCAGGAGAGCAAAGCAGCAATCACTCCCACAGTGATGGGATTAAAACTCAGCAAAGAGGACAGCAGCAAGGATTTTGATCCTAGTTTGTACAAGAGCATAGTTGGTAGCCTCATGTATTTGACTGCAACTAGGCCTGATATAATGCATGTTGTTAGTTTGATTTCCAGATTCATGGAGAGGCCAAAAGAAGCACACTGGGAGGCAGCAAAGAGAATTCTAAGGTATGTTAAAGGTACTAAAAGGTTTGGTATTTTATATACTGCTTCAGAATGTTCAGATTTATTTTGACACACTGACAGTGATTGGGCTAGAAGTGTAGATGATTGGAAAAGCACTTCTGGTTATGTTTTTCACATGGGTTAAGGAGCCATTTCATGGGCTTCTAAAAATCATCCTATTGTAGCGTTGTCTACAGTAGAGGCAGAATATGTGGCAGCTACAGTAGTAGCATGTCAAGCAATTTGGATGAGGAGAATGTTGAGAAGTTTGTGCCAAGAGCAAGAAAAAGGAACAGTGATTTTTTGTGACAATAGCTCAGCTGTTGCATTATCCAAGAATTTTGTGTTTCACAAGAGAATGAAACACATTGACACAAAGTTTCATTACATCAGGGAATTGGTAAACAATGGAGAAATTGTTTTAGAAGACTACAGAACTCAGTAGCAGTTTGTAGACATTCTGACAAAGATATTGGGACAGAAGAGTTTTGAGTTTTTGTGGAAATGTTTAGGCATGACTGATAACCCAACAGTTGAAATTAAGGGGGGGTGTTGAAATGTTACTTTCAACCGCTGTGCAGTATTAGGCCACCTTCTATATTTGTTTGAAGAAATACTACCACGAGCCGCTTGCCAAATGCGGTGAAAAATCAATTTTTGAGAACCCTTACAGTACTGTGTTTGAATCACAGTTTTGTTTTTCGGCACCAGTCCCTACACATCGAAACCAGCCTCTGTACATTAAAAAAACACAGAGCTTTCATTTATAAATAGAAACAGAGCATTGATTTTTTATATAACAAAGTTCAAATTTTGTTTTGAACGCGAGAAGTTTGATTGAAGAATTGTGGTCCCACATACCATGCCAGCGTAGCAGGAACACGTGGAGGTGTATGATTGGAGCGGATTGTATTTTAGTAGGGCAGATGTTATGAAATCCGGACCCGATATGGTTTATAGGGCGGATTTCATATTTTATCGCGTCACACATTCCCACCGTACCCAAGACCCTCTCACTGACCTGATGAGCATTTATAACGTAATTTTATATTTCATCACGCATCCATTTCATTACGTTGGCAACCTAGATCTATTACGCAAAATGCTCCAGCTCAATATGGTTTAATCACTCGTTGAGGTCCAGAGGTTTATCGCGCGAGGGAGCACTTTGATAAGTTTTATTGTTAATGTTTTTACGTTGTAATATGGTTTGTTTTAATGTTTAATGTTTTATTAACATTTTGCTATAATGTTTGTTTATTGCGGAACCAAACATCAGATATATATGGTGGGCCATGATATAACAATATATATATTGTAAACTTTGTAAAATTTTACAACATATCTATATCTATATATATATATATATATATATATGTTGTTTCGAAAGTTTATTTCTGATATAGTTTAGTTTAAATGCTTTATGTTATGTTTTGTTTAAGTGCGAGGTATATAAAGTAAAAGGCCTGAGAGACATGTTTTGATAGTGTGATAAAGTTTTTTGTAGCACAACAGTGCATATTTTAATACATAGAAGTGTGTCTTTTGAAACAGTGAGACAGAGTCTTTCAAAACATAGTGTTTTTGCTTTGGACAGTGAACAGAGACAGTTGTTTTTAGCACTGCGTTTTGCAAGAGTCTAATTTTTTTTGTAATCCCTCTGTCAGAGGAAGAATTTTGTAATTCTTTTACAGTGAATGAAATGCAATTTTTCATGTGTGCAAACTCTATCTCCAGTAAGCAAATTTTTTTAATTTCTTTGTGTTAAAGATGAGAGTATTATTCTCTCTAGTTTGGTCAGGAATTCTTAGAAATTCCAACACAGAGCTTGGATACGTGCGTAGTCCACAACTTCAAGAATTATAAAAAGTTCCAAAGCATTGACACAGACGATTATTTTTGGCCCTTCAAATACAATGCCACCACTGGATAATTTAATCCACATCGGGTGCTTGAGTTCAAATCTGATCGTCTCCAGTCGGTCCTCCTATATATAGAAATGACGGGACAGACTCAGACCCATCAGAAATATTACACACAACAGACGATTACTAGAGAAAAAGTAGGAGGTAAGAGTGGAATTTTTATGAGAATTGAGAGATATATATAATACATATATCATTCCCTCCAATGGATACATAGTTTGCGGCCTTTTCCCCTCCCTACACTGAATCATTGTAGATGATACAAATTCACTCTCACTTGGTCTACCTATATAGCTGAGGATAAACACAAACGGATGAGTCATATGACTCAGTGATTGCATGCTTTTCTTCAATCTGAAATCACTTTTTTTTGGGTTATGTTTAATAATTGTAATAATAGGAAGATGCTTTGAGACTACACAGTATTGGAATCTGAAGTTAATTTTTTTAATAACACTTCACTATCCCATAGAAATTAGATTTCCTCCTTTTATTTATCCAGTGGATTTAATAATATCATTACATTTTATTAAATTTGAAAAAAAAAATCCATTATAATTTTAAAAAAAAAGAAAAAAAAAAGAATTGTTTTTAGTTGATTTTTTAGAATTAGCTAAAAAAATGAGGTGAAATCTTGATTTGTGTTATTTAAACTAATTTTTTTATTATATATATAATTCAAAACCTTAAAAAAAAAAACATTTGGGGTACTTGGATTGTGCATGGTTTACCCATAAAACTCGTAAAAAATAAAAAAATCTCTAATTAGAGATTTTTTAATACTTATATAGATAAGAAGAACACATGGAAGGTAACTCAACCAAAGAAATAGGCTAAAGAAATAAGCAAGTTTCAATATGACCTTTTCTAACTTAAAATTCATCATAGCCACGCTATCTCTACCTCAACTATGACAATGGAATTTCCAAGTGAACATAGGGTTTAGTACATAATAGTGATAGTCACAATGCCTCCTATGAAGGAAAGTGATTTGGGTAAAGATGAAGACATTATTTCCCACAACTCGTGTTTAATACAACATAAATTATATCTTAATATTTTAAATCTATTTTATAGGATATATGTAATCAATCATGTGTTGGTTTTGCAAATAAAATTGTAAGGATGTTCTCATTTTTTTTTGCAAACCAACACTATCTCTCGAGAACTTTCAATACCACCACCTAACAACTATCGTTTTTGTCATCTTATTGTATGGCCATGTTTCCAAACATAGAATTTTGATATAAAATTTATGTAATCAAGTTAAAATAAAGAAAAATTTAATTTATTACTATAAATATTTTTTCAAATCACATTTCTTTTATGTAAACAATTTTTTTATCCCCCGATCGGGGTGTCAGTTGGAGGGAAATTTAATAACGATGATTTCATGGGGATCATCTTGAAGTACAAGCCCACCAACCTCAACATGATTGAGACATATGGAGTGATGGATTCTTGCATGCATGGTATTAAGGTCCTAGGTGAAGGTGCCGGAAAAATTATTTCTTGGTAATTGCCAAGTTTCTGTATGTGTGAGGTTGGTCATCCTATGTTTGTAAGTTGTTAATTTTTCAAAAGGTTACATTGGTCTTTGATTTGAGAGTTGTGCAATAACATGATAAGTTAACCGCATCTAATTATATCATTATTCAGATCTACATTATTAAGCATCAAGATATGCAACTATGTAGAAAGAACAATAACATCAACATCTATGCAGCGGAACATAAAGAAACAAATGGAAGAAAACCATGCACACATATAGCCACGAGCATTTTTCTGAGACTAGCACAAAACCCACTATGGGGAAAACCCTTGCAAATTATTCTTCTCAAAACATCATCATAATGTAACCTTAATCATATCTTTGCTGAAGGAACCTGATTATGAGATTTTTTATGCACTGTAACTTCCTGAAGCATACTAATAAACACAACAATCACTAAGTGGAAACTTCTGAAATATGAAGATACATATTTTAGGACCCAATCTGGAATGAAAATATACTGAATAGATATATAGATCTACATATCTACAACATTAAGAAACTTGAATCCAATATATCAAAGGAAAGTGATGTCAACTACCAAATCCTAGATCTGAATCCATGATGCTCTCAAAGACAGATCCTAAACATCTGTGAAAGAGTGACTAAAGTCTCAAAGCACTGTGTAGGCAACTGAAGATGACCTAAATAAAATCTGCTTAAAAATACCCATGGTCATGACCTCAGCATGTTGTTTGTAGAACTAAAGCTCCTTTGGTCACTAGCATGACATGTTGTGCCCATGGCTCTGCTTCAAATCAACTCGATCTAACCTCGAGACCCTGACTGTGACCTTGAAAATATCTGCCTGCAGCTAGGGTAGCTTGGGCACCACTTCTCCATGTTGTGCCTGCATATATGTCATGATTTAACCACTTATGTTCCTATGGCTATGGCCCAGAAGCCCTAGTTAAGTGTGAGCCTCTCTCTTGTGATTCCATACCCTGAGCGAGTTTGTTCTGTTGAACCTACGTGAACAAAAATAGAATAGGGGAACCAAGGCAAGGAGTGAAAGAAGAAATTCTCATGAGCGAATGTGTGAGAATGAGTTTGAGGTTGCTTTTATTTTTATTTTTTGTGATGGGTCGCTCGGAGCTTTTAGTAAAGCCACATGTATTCAGGCCGACTCATTCCATTTCATTAATAAATAAAGTTATTTATAATTTAATTTTTTCTTATCCAATTGGGGTGATCTATAGGTTGATTTTAGTCCTCTCAAAAAGAGGAATATAATGAAATTATAATCTCGACCATATGAGTTGTCGAAAGTAGAATTTTACTGCAGTTTCATAATTTTAACGCTCAATCTCAATGAGGGATAATTCCACCTGTCGATATATGTTCATCGACAAATATACCATTATGGTATCTTCATGCATCATCATGTCTCATCATTGATCATCTGTGTAATGTAGTTGTCATGTTGTGGATATTTCTCGTTACAGATCATCAATGTACTTCTCATGCTTATTCCAAATTATCTCTTGAATGTTTATGCTCATGTCTTGAACATTCTTGGATCTAGAAGAAGAAGAATTTGTTACCAAAGGGTAGCTTAGGCTACCAGCCTTCATCCATTAGGCTACAACCTATATTTTTTGATAGCCAGCTACTACCCGGAATATCATCATCAATCATCTTTAGAGAGCATATTGGGGAGGTCATCTCGACCCAAAATCTCATGGGGGGGCTATATAATTACAACACCATATCTAGAAATAGGACATCCCTCCACACAAGGGAGCCCATCTTGACCATGGTATCACATCGGGGAGTTCAATCTCAACCCTGAACAACATAGGTTTATCTCAACCCTTCTTATTTCCTACTGATATTCCCATTGATGATCCTGAATAGTCATGTGGTAGAACACCTGGATCTTGTTCGACTTGGTCTGTACACCATAACTACAATATCAACTCGTTCGCCAAATGACCAGTGGTATTCCCAACAAGACTTGATAGAGGGTATGAGGCCAATCGGGGTATAGTCTACTTAGACTAGATAGGGAAGAAACATCACCAACCCTATGAAGATAAGGGAGTAACATCTCAACCATGGGTGACAGATAGGGAAGTACACTATTATCTAGAGATCCCTCAACCCCAAGAGTCATCCATATCGATTCCTCATCCTGGGAGCTGAGACAGGGAGGAAGAGTTTGCTCAGTGTCCTCAATCAGCATTACTCTCATCATACAGATATGGTATCTTATAGCCTCAATAGTAGTTGATTCTTATTCATACATGGCATAAAATCAAATGTTACATTAGAACACACATAATCATGTAAATCACAACAAGATACCATAATCATCCTCCCTCTCACAGAGGTGTCAATCACACACGGATCCCATAATCATCCTCCCTCTTAGATAGGTGTCAATGACACATGGATACCATAATCATCTTCCCGCTCACAGAGGTGTCAATCACACATGGATACCATAATCATCCTCCCTTTCATGGAGGTGTCAATCACAAACCTAAGCTTCTGTCGAGTTGTTGCACTGTCTTAATGAATGGATAAATCACAACCGCAACTATATGTATATGATATTCCTTGTCATAATAGTGTATCCATTTATTATCCAGATCATGCTAATAAATCTCTCTAAGGAGATTATATATCCTCCCTCACATCTCTACATGCTAGAAGCATTGTACTCAAACTCGGTCGTGCTATGGACCTCTCATCCAAGATATCATGGAAGATGTCATATTAACGAAAAATCCAAATGTTCTCATTGGTACTAATCCCAAACATCATCAATTCATTCATGCTACTACATATCACGGGATAAATGTGTCAACCTTTAAAAATAGAATGTTTCATGCATATATTTCAAAAATATGTTTGGTGGCAATTCTCACTGAAGCAACTCAATCATGAATTTAATCATGTTCTATACACATCATATACATATGGATGTTCAAAAAGGAGCATCAATGTTTCAATCAACTATCTGATTCCATGTCAAGCTCAAAAATATTTGAATTTTAACTTAGAGAGTCCAAGGATTTACATTTCCTTTACACAAAGACATTTTACCTACAAATTTGCAAGATGGGATTTCTTTCCCAAATTCCAGAAATTGATTTATCATTCCATGATGCATCATTATGAGATTTAGAAGCCATCTACCTCTTACTTATTTTTAAGGAGGATCATCACATGTCAAGGTTAAATAGTGTATGTTTTAAACACATATATAAATTATCTGCAGATGAATTCTTAAAAACAGAAAATAAACAATAGCGAGAGCATAAAACATAAAACAGATATACACATAGATTTTTCCCTAGATCACAAATGAGGACTACGAGCTTGATTTTTTCATTATATTCCTTTTAGTGTTATAACTCATATATATACATGTTTAATCATTCATAAACCCTAATCCATTAACCCTAAATTACAACATAACCATAGTTCCCTTTATCGGATCTAAAAAATACGAGGAGAAGATAACCATCATGCCCCAAAACCATGTGCCAACTCATGCAAAAAACCATAGGCAAGTATCCAAATATCTGAAAACCCGCTTCACTATTGTCCAATGCTCCTTCCCTGGTTTTGACATAAACTTGCTCAACACTCCCACTACATGTGCAATGTCTGGTCTAGTACAAACCATTGCATACATCAGGCTACCCACTACACTTGCATATAGAACACAAGACATATCCTCCTCTTCCTCTTGTGCCTTGAGACATTTTTCAAAAGATAGCTTTATACCTACAAGAATGGGAACCTTCACTAGTTTACTATCCTGCATATTGAACCTTTGCAATATTTTCTTGGCATACTTCCTCTCGTTTAAACAAAGCTTCTTGTTTGCACAATCTCTCTTAATTTCCATGCCCAAAGTATAGTTTGCAGCACCAATATCCTTCATGTCAAATTGGGAGAACAATTGCGTCTTCAAATCTTGGAAAATTTCTTCCACATTTCCAACCAAAAAAATATCGTCCACATACAAAACCAAATAAGTAAATGGTCACCAATTAATTGAAAATACACACAGTGATCCTCTTTTCTTCTAGTGAAGCCAAGTCCTCGTATATAGGTATCAAGTTTCTGCTACCACATCCTCGGTGACTGTTTAACCCATACAGAGACTTCTTTAAATTGCATACCAATTATTTCTTACCCTTGACTATAAAGCCTTCAGGTTTCTTCATCTGGATCTCCTCTTCCAAATCCTCATGAGGAAATGTTGTCTTCACATCCATTTTCTCTACATCAAAATAAAATGCAAAATAAAAAAATACGAGTAATATAATATTTGTAACATTGGCAACAAGAGAAAAAATATCTCCAAAATAAATTTCCATCAACTGGGAATAACCATTTTCTACCAACCGATATTTGTATTTGTCCACCTTACTGTATGCATTCATCTTCTTCTTAAACACCCACTTACTCCCAATAGGCTTCCTTCCAGCCAAAAACTCCACTAGATCCCATGCCTCATTTTTGTGCAAGGATGCCATTTCATCAACCATGGCCTCCTTCCAAAGTTTTCCATCATCTGAATCCATTTCCTCCCTAATAGTTCTAGGATCATCATTAGCGATATTTAAAGAAAAATTTGAACAAAAATTAGATGGATTATACCTTTATGCATACCTTCTTTCTCGAACAGATCTTCTCACAGTTGGAGTTTTTGGCTCCTCCTCTTCTGAATCGTGTTTTTTTGTAGAGTATGATTCTTCCTCATTTAGCTCAAACTCTATATTCACATGTTCCTTTGGTTGGACTTCATGTTTAGCAACATATTTCACCTTTCTAAACACCACATCTCAGTTGTACACAACCTTCCTTGTTTCTGTGTTCCAAATCTTGACACCTTTTAAACCATCCTTATACCTAATAAAGATGCACCTTTCATATTTATTATCCAAATTGGTCCTTTTCTCCTTAGGAACATGTACATATGCATCACATTCAAATACCTTTAGATGTGAAAGAGAGTGTCTCTTATTAGTTCATACCTGATGTGGAGTCTTATCCTCCAAAGTTGATGAAGATGATCTGTTAACCAGGTAACATGTAGTACCTACTTCCACTTCCCATAATTCTTGTCATAACCGACTACCATTGAGCATGCTTCTTGCCTTTTCCATCAATGTTATGTTTATTATTTCCATAACTCCATCTTCTTGAGGTCTGTATGTAGTAGTATTTTTCCATGCTATACCATACTTCTTATAGAACTCTTCAAATTCCTTCTTGCAGAAATGTCCACCATTATTTGTCCACAACCCCTTTATATTCCTCTCTGTCTCATTTTCCATGAGAGCCTTAAATTATTTAAATTTATAAAATACTCCATATTTATTCCTCAAGAAATATATCCATCTATTCCTTGAGAAGTCATCTATAAATTAAAAATAGTACACAGATCTACCGAATGATGGAATTGACATAGGTCCAAACATAATCGCCATGAAATATCTCTAATATCTTGTTCACCCTCTTAGAATTAGAAGGAAAACTCACCTGTTTCTGCTTCCCATATACACCATGTTCATAGGAAGAAACTTCCAGAGCACAATTAGACATACCTTCTACCATACCATTACCATGCAATATCTGAAGACCCTTCTCTCCAATATGTCCAAGCCTTTGATTCCATAGCATAATATTTTCTCAAGAGACCGTGAGGCTTTTTGCTCCACTTTTAGGAACCATAGAACTGCTGCACCCATCAATAACAATGCTACCCAGAAGTTTGTACAAAATTCCAATACGAACTCCCCACATCAATACTACTGCTCCCTGAATGATGAACTTGTAGGTATCTTTCACAAACACTCTTTTTACACTTGCATCATCCATCTTTCTTACAGAAATTAGATTTCTAGCCAATGCAGGAATATGCGTAATGCCAGGAAGTGTCTTAATACTTCCACCTTGCAAATTCATCTTGAATTTGTTGTGTCTGATGATTGTAGCCTTCCTATCATTCCCTAAGAAGACATCACCACAACCATAATTCTCATACTCGTAGAGGCACTCCCTATGGGGAGTGGAGTGAAAGGATGCACCTGATTCAATCAACCAAGCCTCATGATCTACATGATTATTTGAAGAAGAAGCCAAATACACATTCCCACATTAATCTCAGGTGATTTTCGCCTCTGTAGAATGATAATCATGAGAGCCCTTTCCTTTCTCAGGAGTTTTATATCTGCATCCCTTTTTGAAGTTCGCTTCCTTTCCACATTTCCAGCACACCTTTACATGATTTCTTTGATATTTAGATCTCCCTCTAGATTTAGATCTCCCACTTGAAAATTTATTTATTTTTCTTCCTTGGGACCTTCCTCGTATGGATAAATAATCTCCATTTTTTCCCTCCATATTTTTCCATCTCATTTCCTCCGATAGCAAGCTTGAGACAATTTCAACAAAATTCAAGGTAGTTCTATTTCTAGCTATTGTAATAACCAAAATATCCCATGAATCTGTTAGAGAACAAAAAAAGCTGATGCACTTATATTCATCTTAGATTTTAATATAAACGTATGATAATTGACTTACCACTATATTGAGGGCATTCAGATGCTCTGTCATTGAGTCTCCATCCTTCATTCTCAGGTTATACAAATTTTTGCACAGAAACAATTTATTCACTAGAGACATAGCTTATTACAAAGTCCCTAACTTGACCCACAAAGTCTTTGTTGTAGATTCCCTAGAAACATTAAAAAATAACAAATCTAAGATACACAATTGTATTCTTCTCTTTTCCTTCCAATCCAAATTTTCCGAGTCCTCATATGACATTGTTGTTGGTTTAGTACCCTGATCTACAATGATCCACTAATCTTTATCCACCAGCAGATCCTCCATATTGAGCATCCGCAACTCAAAACTATTACCATTAAATTTTTCGAACTCTATCTTTCCATTGTTCCCCATATTTCACCACAAGAATTGATTGCAGAGATCTCCCACTTAACAGGGTCTACCACACACCCGAGAAAAAAACCCCTCAAGAGAAAATGCATCCCCTTCAAAACGAAACAACTCTGATACCAAATGTAGGTTTTAACCCTAAACAAAAATGATCTGGAAACAAATTCTTAAAAACAAAAAATAAACAATAGCTAGATCATAAAATGTAAAATATATATACACAGATATTTTCCCCTGGATCCCAAAACGGGACTACCAGCTTAATTTTTGTATTATATTCCTATCAGTGTCAAAACATATATATATACATGCTGAAGAATTCGTAAACCCCAATCAATTAACCCTAGATTATAACATAACCATAGTTATCTTGACCAAATCTACAAAATGCCAGGAGCAGAAAACCATCATGCCCGAAAACCATGTGCAAACCCATGTACAAAACCATAAGCAAGTCCTCCCACCTAATATAGGGTCCCAAAAAAAATTCCCAAGGCACTCTTCGAGACCCTATTTAGGGAGTGTATCACCCCGTGCAAACCCCCCAACAGGGGGGTCTGCCGCCCCCCTTGTGACCCCCCTGTTGCACCTGATCCAAGTGAAGGGAGGTTGTCACTCGTTCACACCCCCACTTCACACCTAATTCTAATCATGGAAAGGATATAACACACACCCAATATATTTTGAGTGCATATAGCCAAATCCATAATCACAATCAAGGCCTTACCTTGGAACTCATCATCCTGACTTTGTCATATAACTGTCAAATATGTAAAAATATGAATCGTGGATCTTGCATCATGCAACACTATATGCAAGCATAATACCTTACCAAGTTAGCATAATCAGCCCTATATAAATCAATGTTGGGTCAAAAAAATCATCTCATCAAATTTTATAAGTCAGATCATAACTTTTATCAAAGACATTGATATCATAGTATTAATTCTTTCAAATAATGACAGGTAGACCTAATATCAAGACTTGACTTCATTTATTGTCAAGCCATCAATTTTGTCATTTAACATGTTATTACAAGCCATTTTAATCACTAGATTCAATTGCGTACAACAAGGTTAATTCACTTCGGTTCCATCATCATACTGAATCAGAACAACCATTGTGCTAGGAACAAGGAGGCCAATACATTACTATAATTTCAAATTCTCAAATAAGACACTAAAGGTCACTATGCCCTCATGGCATTTGTCATCAGGGAAATTCAAAAATAAATATACCAAGTCCAAATAGAGAGATATATAATCTAAATAAATGTCTTAATCATCAATTCAAATTTCCAAAACATCATGACAATGTTCCAAACACAACTAATCTATATCAATCAACCAAAACATGAGGCACAATCTTGAAATATTACATATTCATATGAATTGTTCGGTCACCTACAAACACAAGTTCAATTGAAACATATGAGCTTTTCCTTCCGATAGATCTTACTACTAATCGCAACACATTTGCAGAACTAACATCTTCCAGGTGACCATATGATTTCATTTTCAATCCTTTATTTAATTTGATTGGAAATTTAACTTGACAACTTCAAAAATCAGTTTACAATGGCAAGACATGTCGAAGATCCCTTGTGTATAAAACTTCAATTTTGTGTCTATTAGGCATAGTTTCATCTATAGGCCTTCCTTTGGGTGAGTGAGGCTCATACCTCTAATATATATCCACAATTTCAGATACCTATAAGTCATGGAAGAGCGTGTAATTTCATTTTTCATCAACCGATACTTACTGGAGTCATCCAAAAATGGATATGTTAGATCATAAACACATATATTTCATTATCATCAACATCATGTCATCAATATTTCGTCCAATTTTGGACTTCAATGGTCAGGGCAGCAGGCAGATGTGACGACACAATCTTATGAATCCAATAAAAATGTACAAGTTAGAGCATTTAATTTCATCATGTGCCATAACAACATGTAGTAAGAGATCTAGAACATCAATATCATCATGGTCATCCCTACTATGCTTTTCATGATCAATAGGATCAAGTTAGTTTATTCAATAAAGCAACAAAGTGTAATATCTCTTTTCATGAGTTTTCATCATGCCTATCACAAGCATTATCAATACCATATCAATCAGGTAACCTTCTACAAGAGAGCCAATAGGTCTTATGAATATAATGAGTCAAGAGTACCATTTACCAGAGTCATGATCAGGATATCAAAAAAATGGATGTTAGCTAAACATCAAGATGTGCCACTATATCCAAGGTATGCAATAAGTAGCCTCGCATAATCAAGAAGATTATCATGAAAAAAAATATTCAATACCAGGTGTACCATTTCATCATAGGAAACATAACTCCCAATCACTTTCATATTCATGTATGAGAGATTCTCAACATACCAAAGGGCTTTATATCCATCACTATTAAGGATATAATGCAATATACCATGCATACCTAGTGGTATTAGCTGTGCACCTTCACATAGGTAGCCTGTGGTGCTCAAGTGTCTCTTTGCCTCTTCCAGATATAACCATCTTTCTAGCATTTCAAAATATCCTCAAGAGGGATCACATCTCATCAAGAAAGTTAGAATCTGCCATGTACTCGAAATGTACATGAAAGAGGTATAAAAAATGATCAAAACAATAATAATAATAGTCAGATCCATAATTCTAAACAAGATTAAGGAGGTAAAGAAATATTGAGAGTCAAGGAGTACTTATCTCTAATGAGAGATGTTCCTCTCCCTCTTGAACTAGATGTTCCTCTCCCTCTTGAACTATTATTCAAGAGACATCACTATCCATAGTTCACATAAGAATGTTTCCTTCAATCAATGAGGTCATCTAGGGCTTCAATAAATTGATCCAAAGTACTTGATCATATTTACATAGATCACGCTAGGGTCTTATACACCAAATATTAATACTTACCATAAACCAGGGTTTCTCTCAAAACCTGACCATCAAACCCTTAAACACTAAATACCTATGGTTTTCTTCATACCCTATTCTTATTTTTTGATCTCTACCATCCTCTTCTTTATTTTATCAAAAGTATCTCCATGGGGTGATCTCCATGGCTTTTCTTCAACCCAACTATTATACTATGTTAATTTTTCAAAAGGCTACATTATTCTTTTCTTTGATAGTTGAATTTCTTCAATAACATTATAAGTTCACCCCCTCTAATTATATCATTATTGAGATCTACATTATTAATAATCAACATATGCAACTATGTAGAAAGAAAAATAACACCATCATCTATGCAGCGGAACATAAAGAAGCAAAAGGAAGAAAATAATGGACACATATAGACACCAGGATTGGTCTGAGGCTAGGGAAAAACCCACTATGGGGAAAACCCTTGCAAATTATTCTCCTTAGATCATCATCAAATGATTCAAAAAACACGAGTACAACAATCCATTGATCCATATATTCATAATGTAGTAAAACAACTAGCACATGCATAATGTAACCTTAATCATATCTTTGTTGAAGGAACCTGATTATGAGATATGTAATGCACTATAACTGGCTGAAGCATATTGATGAACACAACAATCACTAAAATATATATCTTTGAGGATCAAATCTACAATGGAAATATACTTAACATATCTATATATCTACATATCTACAACATCAACATACTAGAATCCAATATATAATTGAAGCTAAGTGATATCAACTGCAAAATCCCAGATTCAAATCCAGGATTCTCTCAAAGATAGATTGCAAACATTTGTGACTGAGCAACTAGAGTCTGGAAGCACTGTGCAAGAAAATGAAGATGACCTAACTCAAATATCCTCAGAAAAAACCCTTGGATGTGACCTCAACATGTTTTACCTGGAGCTAAAGCTCCCTTGGTGATTGGCATGACACATTGTGCCCTTTGCTTCAGATCTACCTGATCTAGCCTCAGGACCCTGACCGTGACCTTAAAAATATCTTCCCACTGCTAAGGAATCTTGGCCACTACATTGCCATGTTGTGACCATGGCTCTAGCCTTATTTAACTATTTTTGTGCCTGTGGCTATGGCACAGAAGCCCTAGTTCAGTACGAGCCTCTCGCATGTGTTTCCATACCCTGCGCAACATTCTTCCATCAAACATGTGCGAACCAAAACAGAATAGACGAACTAGGGAATAGAGTGCAAGAAGAGAATATCATGAGAAAATGTGTGGGAAAGAGCTTGAGGTCACTTCTATTTATATATTTCATTAGGGACCACTTGGGGCTTTGACTAAATCCACATGTGTTGAGTCTAACCCATTACATTTCATTAATAAATAAAATAATTCATAATTTAACTTACGTTTCTTACCCGATTAGGGCGATATTTATGTCAATTTTGATCCTCTCGAAAATAAGAATCTAATGAAATTATAATATTGACCATATGAGTTGTCCAAATTTGAATTTTATCGCAATTTCATAATTTTAACATGTAAGTGGTTTTTTGACAGGTGGTGGTGTTGGGCTCTATTGGTCCATGCAGGAGCAGGTGTGTGATCAGTATTTTCTTCTCTTCGTGCTGGTAAATTGGGACGTGGTTTGCCTTTATTTATTCTCCTCCGTGCATCAACTACATTTTTTGATGGAATTGGGTTCATATAGTCTGGAATAGTCGGGGTTTCAGAGGAATATGGGCTCCATGCACCTGGATGTGTCACAATGGAATTTGATGCAGGTCCAAACATGTTGTATTGTCTCTGTCTCTATTAGTTTTCGGATTTTTCTGTCTGTGATGGGGTTAAATTGGGATTTTTTGTCTCAGTTCTGTCTCTGGGATTACATTCTATCTCCACCCAACCTTGAATGGGCTTGGGGTTCTTTATGTCTTAACTTTCTTTCTAGGTTTTGTCTCATCGAATTTCCTAAGGCAAGGTCAAGGTTACCTCTTTGTGTGTACTCGAGCAGGGTCAGTCTCTGTTAGTTCCACCTCGAGGGGCTCTATCATCTATTTCCCTTTGAGCTTGGTCTCTATTGTATGACGTGTCTCACCTAGGGTCTACAAACAGGGTTCATTTTTGTGGGTTATTCTTCTGTGGTTCCCCCAATGCAATTATTGTTTGCTTTGTCAGCTGAATCCTGAAAAGGACGAGAGGCATGAATAGGTTAATGGGGGTTTTATTGTTTGGGTCAATCAGTAATTATTGTCTGCAATGGAAAATGAGTCGGGTGATCCCTTGGGTTTTATACTTGCAATTGCTGGTTCATGTTTCCTCTATGGCAGGTGTGTGGGGCAGTAGTGTCTCCTTGAAGCAGGGTGCTTTTGGGATTGGGCTACCACCTCCAAAGGTTACAAGTATAGTCACAGTCTCCACATCAAGGTGTAGGTGCAAGGAGATGGCTCGGTCGGCGACAACAAAGGAAAGAAGCCCATCTTCCAGGGGTTGTGGAAAAAGAACTAGGGGGTATCTAATGCCTTGTCAACCCAGTTCCTCGGTGGTAAGAACCCAGGGTCATAAACCTATCTCCAACATCATAAACGAAGTGACTAAAACCTATCATGAGGGCATGTCTAGATAAATAGAATAGCTAATAGAAGAATGGGAAGAATATCTAAATAGGTAGGGTGACACGACGGACAATGACGTGGCATATTGGTGGGCTCTAGTCCTGGACCCAGGGCACACCCAAGGTCGCGTCACTCAATTTAAACAAATAATGTTATTTTATTGGTGCAGGAAGGTTATCTTGGCGAAATATTTGGAACAAATTTATTTCGGTATGGAAGCAAGAGTGCAGGACTTTTTGCGAAAGGAATTTCATAACCTACAGCTCTAGCTGCAGAAGAAGGATGGTCGTCTTCAGCATATTGAAGAGAATATTCCTTGTATTCTCCCACAGACAGAGCTTTCTAGTTATGCTACTAAAGACCCGACTCCCATGGAGTTTGTGTCTGCTGATGGTGCTGAGTAGCTTGATGGTTGGCTTCACAGTTATTTATTTTTTGTATGGGGGAAGAATTTAGTTTTCAATATGCGGATAGTTATGTTCTTAGATATTGAGAATGCAAGAAATGCAAAGACAATCAAACTTATTTATTTTGGTTAGAAAGAATTATTATTTTTTTCTAATGGATGGCATATCACGTTGTTAGGTGGTCAACAAACTTGGCTTCCCTCTAGACAAGTTGAGGCCACCTAACAATATGTATGTACATGTAACTTACTTCTGTATATTGATGAAAACGGAAAAACCTACAAAACTTAAAAAAGAAAAAAACAATTTTTTTTATATATTTTATATAACCAATATTTTTTGCATTGAATTCTCATCACTAAAAATTGAGAGAAGAATATTTAATGAAAATTGAAAATGTTACCTAGTAGATCATCAAAATATTTTCTCTTCTTCTTTATTTTTCAAAATATCTGTTATTTTTAACTGTTAAAATTTTTTAATATGATTTCAAATTATTTTTTATCTTTCATTATTAAGAAATTTTCATGTAATTTCAAATTATTTTTTATTTTCTATCCTTAAGAATTTTTTACATGATTTCAAATTATTTATCTAATTTTTTGCTCTATAATCTAATTTGAAAAAGTTGGATGAATTTCATAATTTTTGTCACTCCCCATATATATATATATATATATATATATACTAAAAGCTATAGATGTAAAATTTTCAGTTTGAATTTGTCGTTTGGGAAGTGAAGTGAAAATTTCTAATAAATAACTGTAATAAAAAATAAAAAAATATAATTTAAAAAATCGAGTTTGCAATTTGTGGTTCCAAATGATCATTTTTATTAAATAAATCAAATTATAAATGTAAAAAAAAAACAATTTCAAAACCTTGAGTTTTAAATTTAAAATGCCACCATAGAATCTTTGTCATTTTTCTTTTTCTCTCTACAAAAATTTCTTATAGGAGAGGTTGACAACCAAGTATGCGAAAGTTGTATTTTCCTTAAATTTCTATAAATATTGAAGTGTAGAATCAATATGAAATAAATTTTCTAGTATTTATAAAATGAAATATTAAATAATAATAATAATAATAACGACTTTATTAAAAAATAATAGAAATAATAATTTTCTAATTAATAAAATTACAAACAATTTTTTTCATATATAAATATATAATAAATAAATATACTTCAACTTAATGAATATATCTTATTTAAAATTATATATATATATATATATATAGATAGATAGATAGATAGATAGATAGATAGATAGATAGATAGATAGATAGATAGATAGATAGATAGATAGATAGATATATTTAATTATGGTCTCACAAATTTATATATATATATGTATATATTTTATATTACAAATTTAAGTTAGTAAAACTATGAAGTATGTAAAAGAAGAATGTGTTAGATATATAAATTAAAAGTAAAAATATTTTATGTATAGAGATGTGAAATTTATGCTTAGAAAAATAAAATAAAAATTCGTGCAAATATTTTCTCACATTTTACAGTAAAAAATAGACTTCATCCTAAAATATTTGATTATGCTAATAAATAACACAATAATACAAAATATCTAAAAAAATTTACCATATATATATATATATTTTTTAAATTTTTTTTTCTTAATGTATTAAATATTTAGTGTGAAGGGGAGTTTTAATCAAGAGAATGATGACAATAAATGTCTAGGACACTCCTTTTCTCTAAACTAGAAAAGTCTTGATCTAAGATATAGCATGATGAATACTAAAGATGCAATATGGCATGATGTATATAAAATGCTTTCATATTAACTTAACATTATGTTTTCATATTAGCTCCTCACCTTCACTATCCTCATGAAATGTAGGGGTAGGGGAGCTAAATTACAAACATTAACAGAGTTTGAAGTTTAAGAATTTATAATTTTTAAATAAAATATGATATCGTATATCTATTAAAAAGATGAATTTAAATTCCCCAATTGGGGTGCCAGTTGTCAAGGTCAAATACACGTCACCAAGAAGGTAGGTGGGTGTGTGGCAACAGCACGTGGCATCAGTCGTATCAAAGCCAAGGGCGATGTGCGACCGATTACCCCAACGGTTAATCATGAACTCATTAAATTGGAATGGAGAATAGCCTAGCAAGTCAGGTGAGTTGTTAGGTTTAGTTTTGAATGTGTTTCACTAGGTTTGATGGTCGTGGGGTTTCAACTTAGTTCTGGTTCTCCGTAGCTGTATTTTTCTCTGCAAATTCGATGTCCATTGCATGGTTGGGTTATGTTGCAATCATCCCTGTCAACTCTAAAGATGACGGCAGAGACCTTTACGACCTGTAGTTGTGAATTGGTATGTATCCAATTCTCCATATTCCATAATGATGAAATGGATTTCTAAATATCAATGCATGCGAAGAAAGACTCTGGTTTTTCTTGATTTTATATACCTTGTCTGCATTTCCGTCATTAGTTGCATGCATATGGTCCAAAATTCTGTCAATTTTTGCATACATATGGCTCGAAATTGTCTATTTAAATAAGGATATGAGAAATTTATGAGGCGACAGGGCCTGGTATAAGTTCCGATAGGCTTCTATAGGTGTTTGTCTGTGTTTATTCTATTTTGCATGTCCTGCATGTTTAACGTTTTTAGGGTGGGGAGACGCCAACTCCTACCAGCCTAAACTCTCATTTCAAAATGGTCCAGTTTTAATTTGTATGATAGTAATTTCTTGTATCCATTCTTGTATCCCTAGCTATGGAAAATCATCTTTATGGCTCATAATAATGTTAACGTTGTTTGGGGTGGGATTAAGAGGGAGTTTTCTCACCCCATAAGTTGTTCAACTCATTTCCTTCATTCTCCTTCTGTGAGCCCTCTTGGGAAGGGAGAATGGGTCAGATGAAAAATGGGTAATTGGCTTAGGGATGGTATTGTCATTGGTCTTGTTTTATCTCGGGTCCTATTTCTACCTTGTCGTTTTATCCAGTATTCTAATTTCATTGTCCACATGTACGGGTAAACTCTCGGTTGTTTTAGGAATTCTTTATTCTCTCTTCTTTTTCAGCAGCAGCATGCTCCTACTCCTCTTGGTGGGAATTTGGCCTCATTTAACTGTTGGTTTTAGATTAAATTGCGATGTTTTAAATTTGTTTCTTCTACCGGTCTTCGAGGCAAACCATTCTAGCTGATAATATTACTGGAAGACCACTCTCTAAAACCTATGGCAAAAGGTAATAGGGGGAAAAAGAAACCAAGGAAAAAGGAAAGGCCAAAGTCTCAAAACCTCCAGCCAAGCGAGGTAGGAAGTCAAGCAAGGAAGTTATGGAAAAATTGTTTCAAGCTTATTCTGAGGAGACACCATGTTTCATTAAGTCCCTTATTGATGGATGGGAGGGCAAGGCTAGAACCAAGCTGGAGGAATAAGAAGATATTACTGAGGAAGAACTCAACCATATTATGACCGACCTTGGGCACACTCGTGGTAGAGATTCACTATTCCATACGAACATATTGATTGAAGAAATTCCTTCTGGTCAAGGCAGTAATGTTAGATGAAGAATTTGGGGGTGATCCTAGAGCTGTAACAACTCTGGCTGAAATCAATAGATCTATTCATGAAATGAACCTTTGATAGCCTTGCCAAAATTAAGAAGGAATTGCAATCCATGAACCAGGTTGATATGCCTAGCTCCGGTGTCAAGGATCCGACTCCTGTCGAGACAGATGGTGATTAACAAATGATTAGTTTGTAGTTTTTTGTAAATTTGAGTGGATATTTTTTAATTCAATCTTATGTTTATGTATGCAAATACTGATACTGATATAAGATATTTGAAGACAATAAGTATTAGACTTAAGATGTATATGTTTTGGATGGCCTATAACTTGCTAAGATGGCCAACATACCGGGTTTCCTTAGGTAGGTTGAGGCCTAAAGTTGTATCTTATGATATACTTTTGTTTATAAATAGAAAATAGCAAGGGTCTATGAAGTTTACAAAAAAAAAGAATTTAAATGTTATTAAATTTAATATTCAAGTGAAAATTATATAAACAATATGTAAACTATACATCTCAACTAACAATGGGTTATATTTTATAGGAACATTTAAAAGGGTGTAATGTCTATTTCAAAACAAATAAAAAAAGTTATACTTCTCAAATAATAATGGGTTCTATATTATAGGAACATTTAAAAGCGTTTAATGCCTATTTCAAAACAAATAAAAAAAAGTTATGAAGTATTATAGGAAAAAAAAACATATTTTATTTTGTGTAAAAAGAAGAAAAATATAAATATAAATACATGTTTTATTTTGAGTAGCTGATAATAAATTTTATATAATAGTTATATATTTAGAAAATTGTTAATAAAGGTAAAATAAAATGGTGTTTAGCATATAAAATAAAAAAATTGTATATTAAGGAGATCTTATTCCTTTTCAAAATACAATCAAAATCACATTATTAATATGGAAAATTTTCAAACTATTATCTTTAGGGATTATTAAAGGTATGTTTAAAATAAATTTGAATATGGTGTAAGAGGATGAAATGTATACAATAAATTGGTTATATATATATATATATATATATATATATATATATATATATATATATATATATGTATGTATGACTATGAATTTTTTTTTTCTAATAACGATATTCAATTTCCATCTCTATTGTGTATGTTCTATTATTGCTAGATTTAAATATCTGAACAATGAATTTCCTTTAAATAAATTATAAGATTTTAGAGAAACAATATCCCTATGCATAACAATTTTTTCAAAGTTTATAACCTTAATCTCAAATATTTATTATATTATTAAAGTAACATATCCTTCAAATATAAGGCCTTAGTTAGTGCAAGATATAAGGCCTTTAACATTATCATATAAAATTTTCCCTCAATTGTAGATCTCAATCTATAGTATGGCAACATATAACACATTTCAAAAAAATGCTAAGGTGAAGAAAAATTATAGTCTAAAAAGGTATATATCTTATAATATATATCAAGACAAAAATGTTAAAAATAGTAAACTATATATATGGAATTTGCATAATAGAGTTTATATGTATGTATACTTTCATCAATTATGAATTTATTTAGCTTGTAAAGAAATAAATTAAAAAAGAAAGATATTGAGAACTATTCATAAAAATGGAGGTTTCAATGTATTTTCACCCAAACCACTAGATTTTTCATCTCAAACATATATACAATACAATATAGTTAGGAAAAAATTATGTTAGATTCATCAGTCCCATCCAAAGAAAGATTGAAAGGAAAATAATGTATATGACTTAAGAGTGTGCACATTTTCATAGAGTGCATGTGCATTATTATGAGTGTCCATGTATTCTTGGTTACAAGCGTGTATTTTTAGGAGTCGAAACACATCCCTAATAATTTTCACAACTTTGAGGACCATCCCAAAATGATTGTTTTAGGGATCCCATCCTAAACCTCGAATAGTGGGGTGCCTAGTTGGCCCTCCCTACATTTCCGATTCATATATATAGTGTATATTATTTTAAATATCATAGGGAACGAAATTATTATGAATAATTACTTAGTGGAAAAAATATCGTTGAGCATAGAGTGAAAAATAAAACAACACATTCAACATACATAAGAACTTAAACCATATAAAACATCTTAAATGCACATGAAAACATGAAGTAAAAATAACAACTTGAACAAATACACATGACCTCCCAAATATTCAATTTCCCTCCATTCATCCATCCCCCCACCCCTCTCTCTCTATCCCTATATCTCTCTACCCAGCTAACTACTCAAATATCTCTTCATATGTCTTACTCTCTCTCTCTCTCTCTTTCTCTCTCTCTCTCTCTCTCTCTCTCTCTCTCTCTCTCTCTCTCACACACACACACACACACAGAACGTTTGCCTCCCCCCCTTCCCTCTCTCCCTAAATCCTTATATATCTCTCTACCCCATTCACTCCATTATGGGAATTTTCAAGTCTAAAAATCATCTCCTAAAAAGAAAAGTAAATAAGAGTTATGAGTTTTTAAAGGAAAAGAAAGAAAAATACAATTTTTCTTGTATTTTTGACTTATTTCATTATATTTTTAATTCAATTTAACTTGTGGGAATTCATTGGATGCAAAATTAAATTATGAGTAGTAACCCTACATAATTTTGAGTAGTCTCGAACCAAAAAAATTTAAAAAATATGGAAAAGAATGTGATTCTTCCATGAAAAAATATATCCATCTTCGCTATCCCTCTCTCCCCGCCACCACCTCCCTCACTCTATATTTCTCTCTCTCTCTCTTCCCTCACCTCCCTCCCTATTCTATATATCTCTCCATGTATTTGCCATCTCTCTCTCTCTCTCTCTCTCTCTCTCTCTCTCTCTCTCTATATATATATATATATATATATATATATATATATATATATATATATATATATATATATCCCCTCAACTCCCTTAAATCTCTCCCCTTCCTTCCCTCTTCCTCTTCTTGTTTTCCCTTCCCTTGATCTCCCACGTCCTACCTTGCTTTCACTCACTCTACATACTCAAAACTTCTCTCTATATATATCTCCCCCACTCTGTCTCCCCTCAAACTATTTATATATCTTGTGTCTCCCCCTACACATCCCTCTCTCATCCTCTGTCACTTTTTCCTCTCCCATTGAACCCATACTCACTCTCTCCCCATCTATCCCTTCCACATTCTCTCTCGGTCTCTGTATATTCATCTATCATTTTACATTATTTCAACCCTCCCTCTCCCTTCTCTCCCTGTCCACCATATTTATACTTATTACCTCACTCTATAGCATCTCTTTCCCTCCACCTCTCTCTCTCTATTTCTCACTTTCCCTCAATCTCTCCCTCTCTCTCCCTCTCTATCTTCCCCTATTTGTCCTTTTCTATCCCTCCCATCTTCCCTCTCTCTCCTATCTCCCTATATCATTCCTCCTTGTTTATCTCCTCCTATATTTATTCCTATATTTCTCCTTCTCTCTCATTCCCTCACTTTATACCTCCAATCTCTCTTACACTCATGTCTCTTTTCTCTCACACACTCTTTCCCACCTGTTTCTAATCACTCTCTCCACCCTCTCTCTCTCTCTCTCTCTCTCTCTCTCTATCCACCCTTAAATTTTCCTTCTCTACCCATCTCTCTCTCACCCTCCCTCTCCCGGTGCGGGAGTTAAGTTAGCCTAACCGTCAGATGCATGGGAACCATTCGACTACTGAGAGGGCATAAAATTCAATGTTTAGGCATTATTGGGAAATTTGATGTGGCAAAGTAATTCACCTTTTGTGATTGAAAGGGTGAATTTTAAGGATAGTTAGCAGCTTTTTCCCAATTGGAAGACAAATAATAGAGTTTGGCTTGCAGAAGCATAACTTACTCAAATTTTCACTTTTTTGAGCTCAAGAAGAGCCTATATGGGGAATTTTGAGCATCCTGGACTGAATGGCAGCCTCAATTTTGTGATTTGAGCACATTATGATGGAATTTCTGCAGGACGAAGTCTCTTAGTGCCATATATAATCAAAAAATTTAAGCATTTTGAAGGCATTTTGAGCATGGAGAGAGCCTCGTTAGAGGTTTTCCAACCTTCTAATTTCATCTCTAACAATTGTTACTTTAGTAGATTAGCTAATTTTGGTATTTTCTCAATATGTGTTCATGAGAGAAGCTATTTTCAATACATGTGGATTTTTTTTACGTTTTTGTGCTTGGATTTTAGGTGGAGTACAAGGACCTGATGTGTGAGTCATTTTTATGTTAACATATTCATGAATTGTTGCCAGAAATCACATTTTTTGAGTGAGAATTATTTGTAGGAGAATGTTTTTTGTAGGAGAAACAAGCTACTCCACTGTCAACAACTTGTATGTACTCATTTGCTACTGAAATCAATAGATTTGTCTAGCTATTGTAGCGGGCTCGGATACTTAGCCTAGGAGTACATCAAATGCTAGTTTCCTCTCTTCATGTTTTTTATTTTGAGTTGTATGTGAAATTCTAACTCTCCATCTTGAAGATGCTATAACAATTGTTAATTTTTAAAGACCCATTTTGATTACTTGTAAAGCATTAGAGGATGGTAAATTTTTGAGAGGAGAAGTTCTCCTCCAATTCCATATCACATTTTGAGAAATGTATTTATGATTTTATGCACCTTCTATGATTTCACAAGGAAAAGCTCTACCAACCTCTACCATTTATGACCATATTAATTATACACACATTCTTGGAAACATTTTCTTATTGGAAATTAAGTAAAAAACTCAAAGCAAGAATTTATCAGAAAATATCCAAAGTATAAGAATATAATTATTATATTTCCAATGTAAGGAACATAATAAACCCTAGAAACCTCTATGAAATAAATATTTCTTCTTTCTAGTCTCATGCATCATCACCTTAGGAACCATATTCAATGCATCGATTTAGACAACTTGGAAGACATAGTCAAACCTCAACACAACATATATTTCCATGAAATAAACTGACATCTATGCCTTCATAACTTATATTTTATCTCTTTAGATACCATATAACTAGTTGAAATTATAGAATTTACAACACATTACCTAGAAAAATTAGAACTATATCCCCCAAAATCAAAATCACTGCATTTAAAAAGAAAAATTTAGTCAACTTGGAATGGAGGAAAAAAGACTAGTTGATAAAACATTTATAAGGCCTACTAGGATATTCTCCTGAGAGAAGTTACATACAAAAGATAATAAAATACTTCTGCAAGGACAAATATTTTTCACATGGTGGTTAAATTTGATATCAAATGTATCATAGGAGCATCAAAGTTTTATTCTAGAACAAATGTTACATATGCCATACTCCACATGTGAAAATAAATTTTCTACAACATAAGTGCTAGTATCCAAATAAATTAGACATCAATTTATTAAAAAATTGCAAGCTCTTCCAAATCCATCCATAAAAATCGATTATCAACCTATACCCAGGGAGGTTAGTTTTCATCCTTTTTTCATAAATACTTGCAACAATAATTAAAAATATGAATATTTAGAGTTAGGCTATGAAAAAACCGTTTCCACAAGTAGCCTTTGTAAAGTATGATAAATGAATGGATAATATTTGTTTTAGATTTATTTATATTGTGAATAATATGATGTAATATCTGACAAAAACATTATCCTCATTTTCACTTTTTGTTGAAAATATTGGATTGTTTAAACTACTCTTCACCATTTCTATACGGGGTTTGCAATTGTTGTTCCTCATTCAACACTACCCTTAGACCATCATTTACCTATGTGATATTATTGAGCCAACAAACTTTACATCAGCCTCCAAAAACCATATGCATATCGAGCCAACAAAATTTACATCAGCCTCCTAGAATCAAATTTAGTGAAGTTAGCACTAAATGCAGTTTGGGAAATTACCACTATGGTTATTTTATCCCATTTTTCACTCCATTTTACCCTAGAATAGCTTTACTTGTTTCTCCTCGTAAATTTTCATGCTCTACAAATTCATTTTCCCCTATTCTTGGTTTCAACATTTCTACCAATGGATTGAAGCAAACGAATAGAGTCTAGGGAACTAGATTTCAATTCCCCACTGATTGAATATGGAGATGGAGTTAAAAATCTTAGTTCTTAAGGATATTTCAACCTACATGTAGCTGCCATGCATGGATTCATATGTATAAATATATCAATGGTTATAAAAAATTTCAAGTGTATATGACTATAGGCTTTTCTAGTCCTCTCGCACCCATACATTTTGACGTCGAGTTGTTTAGATGGTCCTTTAATTGATGATTTTTATTAATTTTACATGTTATAGTGCATGGGTGTTAATTTCGTGTTCTATTCCAAAATGCATTTCCACTAAACATGTCACATCAATTGAATAGTTTGGAGGGATTCCAAAAGGGATTATAAAACTTGTTGCCAAGTGGTGAATAACTATAGAGGAAATTGTCAATAATTGAATTTAAGGAAAAATTTATGAGTTTGATCAAGCACATGACACAACTCATACAACCTACATGTTGAAATTATTATTTTCCCTTTGGCAACCATGTCAGTTTTTCCACTTTTATATTATGCAATGATACTTATATGATGATTTGAGTATACCAATTTCTCCATTGCATAGAAATTTGATTGGATTGTTGATGATTTTAACTTTATTGTTTTCTTCATGATTAATGGATTTATAATGTACATGTTTACATGGGAAGTCAATATATCTGGAAATTGACCTAATTATGGTTACGTAAAAGTTTAAGGACCTCGCTAATGATTTGATGAAGCAAGCCTAGAAAATGTTGAGAAAGTATGTCATTTACTCAAGCTAATGGAATTTGTGACTAACATTATTAGAACACCACTTATTAGAACGTTTCTCTATGATTCCTCTCTCGGTGGGAAATGTTGGTTTTATTTTCAAAAAGGGCGACCTGAAGAAGATGTGGGAGAAGGTAGAAAAATACAAGGCTGGAGCTACATCTTGTGTTGCTATGGTTACACTAGTTGTTGTTATGGAACCCATTAGAAACACTGGTTTTGATTCATCTTAGAAATATTTCTTCCAGGTGTTAAACATTCCCCCAAATATTATCAAAGGTACAGTTGAAATTATAAAACTTGTGGATCTTATTAAGAAATGATATAATGTTGAAAGTCAACAAGAAAATGCAACACACACACTAGTGTGGATCATCAGATCATGGGTCCCAGTGATACATTAGTGTGAAAGCCAATTTATTTAATAAATTGGAAATGTGTGTAATTTTAATTTTCCCTTAATTAAATTGTACAATAAACTGTAATCTTATCTCAAAATCACTTGTAAAATTTAACTGAGTGTGATAAACTTAGTTAGCTCATGCATTTCGAGTTGAGGGTTGTTGGTGAGGTATGAAAAGTGATTATATTTCTTATTGAGTCCAAGTTGCAGTTAGTGCATTACTTTAATTCATGAGAAATCAGTTAACTCAATCTAGGTGAGTTAAAGTCAGTCTAACTAGTTGTGACTGATTGTAGCACTAGTGAGAGATAAAGTGAATCAAATCAGATTTGATTCACATGCAGTGATCTATAAAACGACTCATTATTTACTATTAATAGCTGCATGCATGTTAGTTCCAGTGGAGATGGAGTTGAGACAAAGGTTAAAGGGATGTTAACTATTAGTTGTATCATTAGTAGGTTTCACACATGTAGAAAAACAACCAATAGGATTGCCCACGATGTTTGCATAGTCAAGGAAGGTTGAATTTCCTTGAGAATGGGGATTGAATTCCACATGAATTGCACAAGTAAGGCAGGCTGAGAAGTGGCTGGAAATTGGATAAGTATTGTTCGATTTTGTCCAAATCAGTGTGAGACAGTTGTGAGAATGTAGGTGACTCTTGTGAGAAGAGTGAATTATAATTGTTTCATAATTCCTTGGTGAATATAGAATAAAATATAGAGGGGTATTGAGCCACAATCTTTCCCTGCGAAAATATCTAGCTTTTGGTTTGATTTTATTCTTTATCTACTTGTTGTGATGGCAATCGTGTTTATTTTGTGCAATTGATTTGTAGAATAATTTAGTATCTTGCTCTAGCATATTCCATGATCGGATCGAATTCATGATATACATACTATTTGTATAATTTCTACATATAACATTGTTCCTTCCAAGGCCTCTTTGCTTGTGAAGCTTGGCATTCGACCATTTTACTATGGATTGATTGCGTATTCTACATTTGATAACGGATCAATGTTTAACCCTAAATTTCTTGATCTCATAGAGGATGATTTAATAGATAAATTTGTTACATGTATTTCTACCATAACAACTCTTTCTATGACAATCATTTATTTTACAATTACAATTGTTCCACATGCTATCCATTTTTTTTGTAATGATAGTATCCACTACCATTGTCTTCTCATTGATATTTTGAAAGAAAGTGTTCTATTTTCATTCAATTCTTCTTTCTCCAAATATGAACAATAATCTTTGACCACATAATTTGAGTTTAGTGGCTAAATATTCTCTTTGTTCAATCCCTTAGCCTTCTGTAAGGAAATCAATTTATTAAAATTCACATATATTTTCCTAGAGAACTCCATAAAAACCCCTTGAAATATAACCATATGATAGCTACGTCCTATGATAAAAGTATCATCTAGAGGAAGAAGCTTCAAATGTTTGTGAGCACCATCACCAAATTCATCCTTAACCAAATTTGTTAGGATTATAGTAAAATAGTTTCTAGGATTGGAAACCATGACCTTATTGGTACAAACCAACCAATAAAGATTCTCAATCTTAGCCCTTGGGTGCTCAACAACAACACTTGCAGCATCTATCTATTCCACATGCCATTATCAACATTTACAAGAATGATCTAGAAATTGATATTGAACTTTATTATTCTTTCCACTACACGATATACTTGAGTAGTTGAAGGGTCCATTAAAGTTTAAAATTGTTGCTGCTTGAGTTTCTAATGCTATGGAAGTTGCACTTGCTCTGGATCCTCCAAAGGAAGATGAAAACAAGACTAAGCCACGGGAAGGGTATGAATAGGATATGGGTTCAATATTTTTTACTAGACTGTATATGGATTAAACAACAAAAACCATTAGAATTGGTAACTTTCAGACAATTGTTACTCTTCCTTCTTCTTGCAATGTCATTCCATCAAGGATTACACTAGTATAATTTTTTAAAGTAAGTGTATAGGTCTGGTTTGACGTTATGTAGTTGAAGGTACTGTTATATTGGTTTTCTTTTATGTGTTATTTGTGTGTATAAAAAAATTTATTTTTTTATCATTACAATTTTGTATTGAAACAATTAAGCTATATATGTTGAGATCAATATCTACAAGCGAACTTTAAAAATTAAAAATATAATTCCCTCAAATTGCACCAATATCAAAGTAAAATAAATCCACTAAATAACCATGTCAAGGAAAAAATAAATTGACTAATTCAGTATTTCAAGTAAAAGGTAAAAGTAATATATATTTATGCCCAAATCGAGCATCTTTTCCATAAAATGTGGTCTATAAAATTATATAAATAGATATAGATTTTTTAAATAATAATATTGTATGTTAGAGTACATTAATTATTTTTTAGATTATTATTTTTAATTAAATGCCTTTAAACTCGGGCAGCTACCTCCTTGAGGGTCACTAGTTGTTCTAGTGGTTTCAAAACAAACTATGACCATGTCCATTTGTTATATTTAAGTATAGATTTGGTACAACCATGTACTTTCTTCTTGTGGTGGTGGTTCTTGTGGGATATATACTTCTATGATTTTCTTTTCTTGTAGTGGTGTTTGCGCTCTAATATTGTCCATATCTTCAAGTTAAGTGATTCCTGAGGTTGGGTGATTTAAGATTGACTTTTTTTTAGTTGGGGGCTTCAGGTTGGGTGATTTAGTATTGAGTTGGAAGTGTTAGGTTTTGATATCATAGAGTGAGTTTTCAATTCCTCAACAGTGTTATGGATAGCCCAAAGAAAAACCTATGAGGGACAAGTTCTGAAAGTCTCGGTCGAAAAACCACGTAGCAGACTGCAAAATCAAAGGCCAAGCAGCAGGGGTGTCCAAGCGATTTACAAAAGTAATTACTCAATGAGGTTAAGGAATAACTGATGAGCTCCATCATTAGACATATTTGGAGGAGTTAATAGTCACCCTTTTTCCTTCTTAGATCTCCTTTTCTTGCATTTTTTTTATTATTTGCTTATATGATGATAGTATAGGAGGTTATTTATGCTAACAAACTCTAAGTGCCTAATATAAGGTTGAGTGTAGAAAATAAAAAATTGTTAATGATTTTTATAAGGATTTTATCATAACAACTTGGAGGGGAGAGCAAAGAGGAATTATAGGAGGATTTTCCACCCTCAAAGGTAGCCAAAGGATCCCAAAGATTCTCTCTAGAAATTCGAATTCCAAAAGAAGCCAAAGGATTCCCAAGGATTCTCTCCAGCAATTTGAATTCCAAAGGTAACCAAGCAACTCAAAGAAGATTGCACCCAATACTTGTTCACTGGGAGTCAAGTAGACTTAATCGCCATTTTCTAGGGAGTTTTTGGTAGCTTTCGTGTAGGATAAATAGAGTAGAGCTAGAGCTAGGAAGAGATAGTATGTTCTAGTCTCGATTCCATTCAGAACTATTATTTTGATCTATTGAGCTTTTTGTTTTATTCAGTGATCAAAGTCTCAGAGATGTATGAAGCTATTCTTTTATGAAATAAGCAGACTGATTTCCTTCGAATGATTTAAGCTTCAGATGGTGAGGCTCGTGGGTTAGGGCCCAATCCATGTGCCTTAGCTTCTCTGTTGATCCTATCATTTCCTTTTTGTCATTTAGCTAGTTTTCTTTCTGCAATTTAAGTTAGACCCGCCTCTGATAAATTTCATTGTTGTTTAGATTTTGTGTTGCTATATTTTTCATTGCTTATGCATAGTAAAATAGAGGAAAAAACCCAAAAAAATTTGTGGTCAAGTCTCCCCCCTCTCATCTCTATCAATAGAGTTTGAGTAGGTAATAATTTCCCAGGAGGAAAAACTTTATTTTCGTTTGAGTTTTGGGAAGAATTTGCATTACCAAGTACAACCCTTTCTTTCACCGTTTCATCTCGCATTTTTGTTTGTTTCCCATTCATGAATCCACAAGTGTGTCTCACTTCTAAGCAATGTTCTTACTCCTCCATTCCCCTCCTTTTCTTCTCATCTTAATGTTGTACTTACCTTTTCTTTGCCTAACACACTTAAGCCCTTCAAAGCCTTATTTCTATGTTTTCTCCATTCACAACTTCCCTACCTTTTTTATACAAAAAACATGAAAAATCCCATTCAAAACCACCAAAACCTGACCTTCGCCTTTTCTCCTCGAATATCCTACCACAGTACGTTGCACTTTGAAAATCGAAACATTTTCTTTTTACCATTAATGCTCACCGCTCATTCTTCCAATTGCGATATTGCAAAATCATGCCCCGCCATCGGTCCCATCGCCACGTCATCCCTATCGCAAATCGCATCCCGCAGTTCTTATCCTATCAAAAATAGCATCCAGCAAATTATTCCTTTCTCCCTTAACACTTACCATTGTTCTGGCCTATTACGATTGCACCCTACCATCAGTCCCACTGCCACGTCGCTAGCACAAATCACACTTCACACCATTTAGCTTTTAACTTTAAATAATTATTGCTCGTTCTTGTGATTGCGATATTACGAAATCAAAAATCAAAAATCGCATCATTTACCCTTTTTCATAGCACTTACCGCTTATTCCACTGATGCATCACACTCCGCCACGTCACGCATCGCAAATCACACTTCACACATTATAGTTCGTTCCATTAGCCTTTACCGCTATCCCTTTAAACTTGTGAAGCTGCGATTGCGACATCACACATTGAAACTTTTCTCCTCCATCACACTCTGTCATCACACTTTTGAGTTATGTCGACTCCAAATTCATTTCTCATGCTATGATAAGTTTTTTTTATGAGGTTTTAACCCCCACTTTCTATTTCTAAGCCTGTTTCATACGATAAGCCCTCAATTCACCACTTTAGCCCTTTTTATCCCTCCAAGATGAAAATCAACCCCTTTTCAAGTAGAATTAAGCCATGGATAGTTTATTTGCATGGCTAGAAGCATGTTAGATAGACTAAAGAATAAGAAGAGTGAATTTAGCTAATTTACTAAGTTAAGTGGGGTTTAGAATTAGTTTCCTTTCTGCCATTTTTTTTTCAGCAAGTTAAATTAGTTCCCTTCCTGTAATTTCCTTTATACAAATTAAATTATTTTCATTCTTGTCATTTCTTTTCAGCAATTTAGTTTCATTTCCTTTTTGTTATTTCCTTTCAACAATTTCATTTTCTGTTCTTATCATAGTTCAATAAATAACACCCTTTTGTAAAGCAAAAGAGGATGACATGAACAGAGTTGATCTACTGTGTATATCGCACTATCACCTCCAAGTTTGTATGAACACCGAGTTGATAAAGAAAAGTAGGGAAGCCCCTGGGAGTTGCAGTACTCTTGGTGCAATACCAAGGCTGACCACTTTTTGGCACCATTGTTGGGGAGGTGTCTAGCAGATGTTTTGATTTTGTTTTTACCATTATTTTCTGCGTTCCTTTCTTTTCATGTCATTTCAGAAATATTGAAAAAATACAAAAAGATCTTATTTTCATGCCTCGTAGGACTAGGAATACCCAAAATAAAATATTACCTAAAACCCCCACATCACCTCCTAGCCACCCTTAACTCTTTTTCTTTGGCAGTGAGATTGAACCCTCTATAGGAGAGCCTTCTGAATATTTTGAGGATCCTATTGGGGAAGAAGAAGAAGACCTTGTTTCAACTGAGGAACCTTCTTCACCTATCTTAAGCATGGCTGGGATCGAAATATATTTTCCCATAAGAGAGGAAGATGCGGAAACTAAGATGGAAAACATTAGCCCCTCAACTCTTCCACACTTCCATCGCCTTACCTCTGAGGACCCTGTGACATTCATGCCTGAATTTGTTGTTGTTTTTAGGACTTATGAATACACCTCTGATGATCAAATGCTGAAGCTATTCCCATCCACCCTTAAGGATGTAGCATTGTGCTTGTTCACGGGTTTGCCTGGGGATAGCATCACTACCTGGGCACAAATGTAAGAGACCTTCAGCAACAAGTACAAACACTACTGTAGGTCAACGGAAACTAAGGATGACATATTTACGATGACTTTGGGGCCTAATGAGTCCCTAGAGAATATGAAGAGAGGTTTCAATTGAATTATAAGAGATCCAACTATACTCTTGATCCTGACTCACTTAAAATTTTACTTCTTAGAGGGATCAATCAAGAGATGATAGAAACCATGAACATGTTATCAGGAGGATGTATTTACCAAAAACCCTATGAAATTGTCAAAATTGTCTTCCGGAACCATTCTAGGCCATTTAGAAAGAAGGCCAGAGCTTGCCAAAGTACATCCAATACCCATTTCTCTTCCACCTTCATAAAACATCAGATTAGAAACATGTAGAGGACTTAAATAGTGACATGATACACACATTTTCTTTGCAAATGGACATAATTTAGGTCAAAAGGAAGCAAGAGGAATAAAATAAAGCCCTGTACATATTTTGTCTTAGATATACCAGGAAGCACCCAAGAAATGAATGTCCACTAAATGTGATAGATGTTTTCTTAGTATGTGAAGAGTATCATGCCACAGAAAAGTGCCCCTCCTTACCTAGACTTAAATTTGTATATCAGGGTGGGGAAAAATGCCAATAGCAACTCTGTTTCATCAACTAGAGAAGGCCTCAAGGCCCTCAGCCATATCAACAAGGTATGAAAGGTGCAACCTACTGTTACTATTACAACAATCAGAGTGCACCCATGAAACCTTGCTACACCCCCACTCCTCCATCCTTGTCTACACCTCCTACTTGGCCTTCAAACCCTTTGTACCATCCTCAGATAGTAAACCAACCATTTAAGTAGTATGTTTCACAACAACCTTACTGGAACAATCCATCCCAAGGGTGGAGGCCTCAAAAAAATAAACTACCTACTCTAGGCTTAGGCTTACTGAAGACATTGATATATTTGACAAAAGACTTAGGCTATCAGAAAGTCGGACATACGATTGACAAGTTACTATTAGTGATTCAACATATATTATCTCTCTCAAATGAACTAGGGTTTTAGACTGAGAATGTAAAAGAAACTCTAAATTAGTCACTGCCAATACAAACTAAGTGTTTGGTGGAGCTTAATAGAGTGCTAGGGATGAGAAATGGGGTGGAGACACTAGATTATATGAGAAATTCTACCTAACTTATCATCGGCCAAGAACATCAATGCTCAATATCAACCACAGAAATTTCAGACACCATATTTCCAACATCAAGTGGATATTGGAAAGTTTGTGTCTAAAATTTCTCTGGCTTAAATTCAGCAGGAATGTTCTTGGCTGATGATAAGGTAGGAAAAAATTATTTCCTTATCACATAGTCTAGTGTCTCCCCACCATTTCTTATCCCTAACACTCTATTAAGCTCCAAAAATCGATGAGCTTGTGTTGGCAGTGAACAATTTATGTTTTCATGTGCATTCTGAATCTGAAACCCTAGTTCTTTTGAGAGAGTTGATATATGTTGAATCATTTATAGTAACTAGTCAATCATCTGTCTGCCTTTCTGATAGCCTAGGGATTTTTTCAAATCTATCAATGTCTTCAATTTCTTCATGTGATTTGGTAGAAACCATCACACAACACCTCCCATAGATCTCAAGTCCAACTCCTTACTGAGATAATATAATGGATCTCTACACTCAATTGGCACATCCAATTATTCATTCTTAACGTCATTGGGAAATTTCTACCATGAATGGTTTCGACACCCCTGTTGCTTAGCCTCTGATTTTGTAGTTTGTTGGGTGATTTTTCTACGGAGAGTTTCAGAGGTTGTCCCTCCTAGGATTTTTTTCTTGGCTATCCATAACATTTCCCAGGAATTTAAAACTCACTCTACAATATCAAAACCTAGTACTTCCAACTCAATACTAGATCACCCAACATGGAGCCCCCAACAAAAAAAAAAAAAAAAACTCAATCTTAAATCAACCAACCTCAAGAATAATTTAACCTGAAGATATGGATGATATCAAAGCACAAATGCCACTACAAGAAAATAAATAACACAAGAAGAAATCCCACGAAAACAACCACCACAAGAAAAAAGTACAGGAGTGCACCAAATATATACTTAAATATAACAAATGGACATGGGCATAGTTTGTTTTGAAACCACTAGAACAACTAGTGACCCTCAAGGAGGTAGTTTCGTGAGTTTAAAGGAATTTAATTAAACATAATAATCTAAAAAATAGTTAATGTACTCTAAAATACAATATTATTATTTAAAATATCTATATCTATGTATATAATTTTATAGACCACATTTTAGGGCAAAGATGCTCGATTTCGGGCATAAATATCTATTACTTTTACCTTTTACTTGAAATGTTGATTTAGTAGATTTTGTTTTTCCTTGAAATAGTTATTTATTGCATTTATTTGGCTTTTATATAGTAGAATTGCGTAACAAAAACCCGTTAGAATTGATAATTTTAAGACAATTTCTACTCTTCCTTTTTGTTGCAGTGTCATTCCATCAAGGATTAGACTAGTATAATATTTTAAAGTAATTATATATGTCTAGTTTGACGATATGTTGTTGAAGATACTCTTATATTAGGTATTTTTTGCAGGTTATTTGTGAGTATAAAAAGTTTTATTCGTTATATCATTGCAAATTTTTATTGAAAAAATTAAGATATATATGCTCAGATCTATACCTCCAAGGGAATTTTAAAAGCTAAAATGATAAGTCAGTGGTCTGTTTACAAACATAGATATCCTATACATGGTATGGAATTGTGCTTTATGGATTTTCGAAGAAAATAACTACTCAACTTAGTTTGAAATTTCCTTTCTCCCTGTTTTTTTCTTTTGTTGGGGGATTCAGGTTTGGTGATTTAATATTGAGCTGGAAGTATTAGGTTTTGATATTATAGAGTGCCTTTTCAATTCCTTGTGAGCGTTATGGATAGCCAAGAGAAAAACCTAGGAGGGACAACTTCTAAATGTCTTAGTGGAAAAAACACCGAGCATACTAGAAAATCAGAGGCCAAGAAGAAGGGGTGTCCAAGTGATTCGTAGAAGAAATTACCCAATGAAGTTAAGAAAGAACGTTGGAGATTGGAAGTTCGAATTGAGTGTATAGATCCATTATATTATCTTAGTAAGGAGTTGGACTTGAGATATATGGGAGATGTTGTGTGTTGGTTGCTACCGAATGACATGAAGAAATTGAATACATTCATAGATTTGACAGAAGACCTAGGCTATCAAAAAGGCAGAAAAATGATTGACTAGTTATTATGAGAGATTCAACCTATATTACTCTCTCAAAAGAACTAGGGTTTTATATCGATAATTTAAAAGAAACCCTAAATTGGTCACTGCCAACTCAACATTTGGTGGAGATTACTAGAGTGCTAGGGATGAGAAATGGTGTGGAGACAGTAGATTATCTGATAAAGAAATAAATTTCGCCTACCTTATCATCAAGAAAGAATATCCTTGCTCAATATCCACTAGAGAAATTTTAGACACCAAATTTCCAACATTGAGTGGATGTTGGAAAGTTTGTGTCTAAAATTTCTGTGGCGGAAGCTAAGCGGGGATGTTCTTGGCTGATGATAATGTTGGCAGAATTTATTTCCTTATCAGATAATCACCCCACCATTTTGCATCCCTAGCACTCTAGGAAGCTACACCAAATCCCAAGTTTGTGTTGGCTATGAGAAATGTAGGGTTTCTTCTGCATTTTGAATCTGACACCCTAGTTCTTTCGAGAGATTTAATACAGTTTGAATCACTGATAATAACTAGTCAATCGTCTACCTGCCTTTCTGATATCCTAGGTATTTTTTAAAATATGTCAATCTCCTAATTTTCATCGTGTCATTTGCTAGAAACCAACACAAAACACTTCCAAAAGATCTCAAGTCCAAATCCTTACTGAGATAATCTAATGGATCTCTACACTCAATTGCCATGTCCAATATCCAACATTCTTTATTAACCTCATTGGGAAATTTCTTATGCGAATCACTTGGACACCCCTATTTCTCACCTCTGATTTTGTAGTCTTCTCGGTGGTTTTTCCACCAAGACTTTTATATGTTGTCCCTCCTATGTTTTTCTCTTCGCTATTCATAACGTTGCCGAGGAATTAAAAGCTCACTCTACAATATCAAAACCTAATACTTCCAACTCAATATTAAATCACCCAACCTGAAGTCCCCAACCAAAAAAATGTCAATCTTCAATTACCCAACCTCAAGAATCACTTACCCTGATGATATGTACGATATGAGACTGCAAACAACACTAGAAGAAAAAAAAAACACAGAAGATGATATCCAACAAGCACAACCACCACAAGAACAAAGTACGAGATTGTACAAAATATATACTTAAATATAATATATGGACATGGGCATAGTTTTTTTTTCTACCACTAGAATAGCTAGTGACCCTCAAGGAGTTAGTTGCCTGAGTTTAAAGGCATTTAATTAAAAATAATAATCTAAAAAATAGTTAATGTACTATAACATACAATATTATTATTTAAAATATCTATACTGATGTATATAATTTTATAGGCCACATTTTAGGGAAAAGATGCACGATTTGGTGCATAAATATGTATTACTTTTACCTTTTACTTGAAATGATGATTTAGTAGATTCAGTTTTTCCTTGACATGGTTATTTAGTGGATTTATTTGGCTTTCATATAGTTTAATTTCAAAACAAAAACTATTATAATTGATAATTTTAAGACAATTGTTACTCTTCCTTTTTTTTGTGGTGTCATTCCATCAAGGACTAGACTAGCATAATTTTTTAAAGTAAGTGTATATGTCTAGTTTGACGATATGTAGTTGAAGATACTATTATATTGGGTTTCTTTTATGAGTTATTTGTGAGTATACAAAGTGTTATTTGTTTTATCATTGCAATTTTGTATTGAAACAAATAAGCTAAATATGTTGATCTCTATATCTCCAAGGGAATTTTAAAATTTAAAAAGATAACTCAAATGGTTTGTTTATAAACATAGATATCATATACATGCTATGGAATTGTACTTTACATATTTTCAAACAAAATAACTACTCAACTTATTTTGAGGTTTCCTTTCACCCTGTTTTTTTTTTTTGTTAGGGGCTTTGGGTTGGGTGATTTAATATTGAGTTGGAAGTATTAGGTTTTGATATTGTACAACGAGTTTTCAATTCCTCGAGTGCATTATGGATAGCCAACATAAAAACCTAGGAGGGGGAAACTTCTAAAAGTCTCAGTGGAAAAACCACCAAGCAGACTACAAAATCAGAGGCCAAGCAGTAGGGGTGTTCAAGATATTTGCAAAAGAAATTACCAAATCAGGTTAACAAAGAACATTGTAGATTGGACACACCAATTGAGTGTATATATCCATTACATTATCTCAGTAAGGAGTTGGAATTGATACTTATGGCAGGTGTTTTGTGCTGGTTGCTACCAAATGACATGAAGAAATTGAAGACATTGATAGATTTGACAAAATACTTAGGCTATCAAAAAGTCAGACATACGGTTGACAAGTTACTATCAGTGATTCAACATATATTATCTCTCTCAAATGAAGTAGTGTTTGAAATTCAAAATGTAGAAGAAACCCTAAATTAGTCACTGCCAACACAAACTAAGTGTTTGGTGGAGCTTACTGGAGTGCTAGGGATGAGAAATGGTGACGAGACACTAGATTATATGTGAAATTATGTCTAAATTATCATCATCCAAGAACATCAATGCTCAATATCAACCGCAGAAATTTCAAACACCAACTTTCCAACATCCAGTGGATATTGGAAAGTTTGTGTCTGAAATTTCTTTGACGTAAATTGAGCAGGGATGTTATTGGTTGATGGTAAGGTAGGAAAAATTGATTTCCTTATCACATAGTCTAGTGTCTCCACACCATTTCTTATCCCTAACACTCTAGTAAGCTCCACCAATCGATGAGCTTGTGTTGGCAGTGACCAATTTATGGTTTCTTGTCCATTTTGAATCTGAAACCCTAGTTCTTTTGAGAGAGTTGATATATGTTGTATCATTTATAGTAACTAGTCAATCATTTGTCCGCCTTTCTGATAGCCTAGGTATTTTTTCAAATCCATCAATGTCTTCAATTTCTTCGTGTCATTTGGTAGCAACCGTTACACAACACCTCCCATCGATCTCAAGTCCAAATCCTTACTGAGACAATATAATGGATCTCTACACTCAATTGGAACATCCAGTTATTCTTTCTTAACCTCATTGAGAGATTTATTCTATGAATCGTTTGGACACCCCTATTTCTTGGCCTTTGATTTTGTAGTTTTTTGGGTGCTTTTTCTACTGAGACTATCAGAAGTTTTCCCTCTTAGGTTTTTTTCTTGGCTATCCATAACATTGCCGAGGAATTGAAAAATCAGTTTACAATATCAAAACCTAATACTTCCAAGTCAATATTAGATCACCCAATGTGAAGCCCCCAACAAAAAAAAAACTCAATCTTAAATCATCCAACCCCAAGAATCACTTAACTTGAAGTTATGGACGATATCTGAGCGTAAACACCACTACAAGAAAAAAAATCACACAAGATGCTATCCCATGAGCACAACCACCACAAGAACAATGTACAGGATTGTACCAAATATATACTTAAATATAACAAATGGACATGGGCATAGTTTGTTTTGAAACCACTAGAACAACTAGTGACCTTCAAGGAGGTAGTTGACCAAGTCTAAAGGCATTTAATTAAAAATAATAATCTAAAAAATAGTTAATGTACTATAACATACAATATTATTATTTAAAATATCTATACCTATGTATATAATCATATAGACCATATTTTAGGGAAAATATGCTTGATTTGGTGCATAAATATATATTACTTTTACCTTTTACTTGAAATGCTAATTAAGTAGATTTCTTTTTTCCTTAACATGGTTATTTAGTGGATTTATTTGGCTCTCATATAGTCAAATTTCATAACAAGAACCATTAGAATTTATAATTTTAAGACAATTGTTACTCTTCTTTTTTCACGCAGTGTCATTCCATCAAGGATTAGACTAGTATATTTTTTTAAAGTAAGTGTATATGCCTAGTTTGACAGTATATAGTTGAATTTCTTGTTATATTGGGTTTATTTTATTAGTTGTTTGTGATTATACAAATTGTTATTTGTTTTATCATTGAAATTTTGTTTTGAAACAATTAAGCTATATATATTGATATCTATATCTCCAAGGGAATTTAAAAATATAAAAAGATAAGTAAAATGGTATATTTATAATCATCGATATCCTATACATGCTATGGAATTGTGCTTTATGGATGTTTAGATCAAATAACCACTCAACTTAGTGTGATGTTTCCTTTCTCCCTATTGTTTTCTTGTTGGGGGATTAAGGTTTGGTGATTTAATATTGAGTGTAGGAATTTACAGGGTAAGTTCTGTAGATCAAAAAGCAAAGGTTGCCACTCAAAAACAGATCACAAATCAGTACACCAGTATTATCACGTGGTTAAAAGCCTCGAAGAGGGAAATATTCCATGGCTTGAGACAACACGGCCACTTCAGGAAATTTATTAAATAAAAAGAAAACTTACATATGTTTATCTCATAAATGGTTACCTGAAAAATGACCCTCCATGCTCTTTAAATAGACATCATGGACCAATCGAGTGTTAAGAAATGGATCAAGTGTCGTTAATACCGAGGAGAGAGTGAATAGTCGGATCACTACGAATCGTCACCATAGGTTCACTACAGATCATGACCATCAGATTATAACTAGTTACAAATGTACATAGTAAAGAAACACACTTTACCTAACTCTACACTAGACTAAATTATTCTTGAATATTTCCTATGTGTCAGAATATGCTAACATCACCCCTTAAGAACAAATTGGTATAGGATTGAAGGATTTACAAATGTGACACAAAAGGAGCCTATTTCCTATGTGTCGAAATATCCTAACATACCCCCTTAAGAATAAATTGGAATAGGATTGAAGGATTTACAAAAGTCATGCAATAAGAGAATAAAGGAGGTTTTAGAGCCTATCCCCCCTTAATGAAAAATTTCCTGAACTCCAAGTATGCATCGAAGGTTGCTAAACTTCTCTTCTGTGAGAGCCTTTGTAAAGATATCGGCTACTTTATCATTGGTTGGACAATACCACACTTCAAGAACACGATCATGAATGAGTTTTCCGATGAAGTGTATGTGGATTTCAATGTGTTTCATACACTGATGTTGAACTGGAACTTTACATAGCTAAATGGCACTCTGATTATCACACCAAAGTGTAGCTGGATGCTGCTAATGAAGACCAAATTTAGATAGGATCTGACGAAGCCACATGGCTTCCTTGTTGGATTAAACTGCAGCATGATACTTTGCTTCAGAGTTCAGGAAAGTTGTCATTAAGGGGGAATAGGCTGAAATGCCTCCTTTCATATCCTATTGTATCACTTTTGCAAATCCTTCAATCCTATCCCAATTTGTTGTTAACATATTATCCTCCATTTTCTGATCTTAACTGAAGCATTGGATGTCTAGATTATTTCTCAACATAGTCCTTAAAAGCCAAGAACATGTTAAAAACTTCACTTTTGAGTTTTAAGAAGTATACCCAAGTGCATATGGAAAAATCATCAATGAAAGTTAAGAAGTAGTTGCAACCAGAGAAAGAAACAACAAGAAGTGAACCACATAAATCACTGTGCACAAGCTACAAAGGGGTTGAAGTGTGCCAAGAGGCACATTTTTCAAAACTATCCTAATGATGTTTTCTGAGAACACATCCAGAGCAAATACCAGCTCTGCAAGATACCATAGGAAGACCCGTCACCATATTTTCCTTACATAGAGTTTGAAGAGAGCGATAGTTTAAGTGACCAAATCGCTCATGCCAAAGTTTTCTCACTTCATCATTATGAGAAAAAAAAACGTATGGAATACATGATGACCCAAATTTGTCAAACTTATACAACCTTGTGGAATCATCAACAATGCGAGTAGCTAATATATGTCTAGGATATTTGAGGTCCGTGATTACAACATCATGAGGTGAGAATTCCACTATTTTCCCTTCACCTGAATGAGTTATCTGATAAATAGATAGATGGTTGCATGAAAAGGTAGGAACACATAGTACATCACTAAACTCACCATTATCTAGATTAATGGTTCCAGATCCTACAACACTAAGAGATCTATCATCACCAACATAAATAATTTTGGTGTTACAATCATTTAAAGAAGAAAACATGTCTTTATTTTTGGCCATGTGGTAAGAAGCTCCAGAATCAATGAGCCAGTCATGATAATGAGAAGAAGAAGATACATTTAATGCATAACCAGATCTTGATGCTTGACAACCATAAGCAGAAGGTTCCATTCCTAAAGATGAAGGTGAAGAGTGCTCCAAATTGATGTTGTGATTCTTCATTGTTGCTTCTAAGGCTTCCATCTTCTTCAAAAATTTGGACTCTATATGGCCATCATGATTACAAAAGTTGCAATGTCTATATGTCTTCTTCCCTTTGTTTTTATTTGCCTTATCATTTTGGTGAGTGGCCTTTTCAATTTGCGGCTGAAAATTCTTAGGACCCTTGTTTGGCTTCAGACCATACTTTTTAGGATACTAATTCTTGGGATTCTTTTGATATGATTGCTTTTGGGCTGCTAAGGATTTCTTAGAAGTTCTTCCAGAAGTGATAAGACCGAGGTGTAAGAGCTTTTCTTGTTCTCTTATCAAATAATCACAAAAGGCATCAAAAGGCAGGTTCTTGTAGGTGGTTCCAGAAGAAATGATGGCTTCTCTAGTGGAATGGAAGGTGGAAACAAATACAAAGTATGCAGGGCGAAGATTAGCAAGAATGCAATAGATGAGGAGAAATTATTAGGGACCAAAGTAAGCAACTCATTGTCAAGCTGGTGGGCCCTTATTTGATTTTGAATGCCAAAGATAGTATTTAGCTTTTCCAAGGCTTCATGAGGGGTGTCAATGTCAAGGATATGAAATAGAAGATCTTAAGCAATGGACATTCCTATCAATCCTCGTGCTTTATCTTGTTTATTTTCCCATTTAGTGACTTTATCATCATTCGAAGGTTTAGTTTCTTGTCCTGTGGCTATTATATAAATCCCTTTACTTCTAAGTATATCTACCATGTGAGGTAGCCATTGGAAATCATTGGTACTATTAAGAATAACTGAGCATGCACTTTCCATTTTTTTTTTGAATTGTAGCTGAAAAGAGGTGAAACTAACTGATGCAATGGAAATATCTCTAAAAAATAGGTCGATTCACAAAAAATGGCTCGAAAAACGGCTTCCGGATGAAGAAGTTACGCCTTTTGAAAAAAAATTGAGTTAAAGATGCTCAATAGTTACGAGAACGGTTTGAAATTTGATGATGAAGTTCAAATTTTAAAAAATCCCACCTCCTTTAACAAGCTTGACAAAGAGACTTGAACCCAAGACCTCTATTCTCATAAACTAACTTCTCAACAATTGTTTGAAAGGAGGAAAGGGTTTTTTTTTTTTTTGGTCTTCCGTGCGTGTGCCTTTTCATGCACAAAAAACCCAGCAAAAAAACAAAAATTCAAGCTTTACAGTAGAATATTAGATTTTCGGTTAGCCTTACCAAAAAATCTGTATTTTTCCACTATTTATGATTTCCCGATATCGCACAAAGACATGGGAAAGAGCATACGTAAAAAAAAAAAAACCCTTCTTCATGTTTCTGATTTACCAAGATTGCACACATCACAGAGAAAAGAGCATACACAAAGAAGAGGGTATAGATCCGACAAATAAAAAGAACTTAAAAACCAAAATAAAGAGAGGGAAATGAAATAAGTAGAACTATTAACAAATATAGTTGTAAAATAGATACTTTATACCTCGAGATCTAAATTGACATAACTTGGGCAACCAAAAACCTTTCCGCATGAAACGAAAGGTGTTCCTAATCGTAAAATATGCTACAGACACAATAGATCAATTCTCTAGGCTCGAAAATTTTCAGAAATAGTAGATATAGAAAACGACAATCGCATGCAGTCAAACAAGCTTCAGATTTGGATCAAGAATGGATGCGGCCCTCAAAATAGCTCTCACACCACGTAGGAATTTAGAGGGTAATTTCTATATATCAAAAACCAAAGGTCAACACTCACAAATAGATCACAATTCAGTACACCAGTATTATGACATGGTTAAAACCCTCGAAGAGGGAAACAGTCCACGGCTAAGCCAACGCAACTACTTCAGGAAATTTATTAATATAAAAAGAAAAATTACATATGTTTCTCTCATAAACAGTTACTAGACATATTACCCTCCATGCTCTTTAAGCAGAGATCATGGACCAATTGGTTGCTGAGCCACGGATCAAGTGTCATTAATACCGCAGAGAGAGTGAATCGTCGGATCACTACAAATCGTGATCGTTGGATTATAAGTTACAAATGTACATAGTAAAGAAACACACATTACCTAACTCTACAGTAGACTAAGTTATTCTTAACTATTTCCTATGTGTCTGAATATATTAACATTGAGCTGGAAGTATTAGGTTTTGATACTGTAGAGTGACTTTATAATTCCTTGAAGCGTTATGGATAGCCAAGAGAAATGCCTAGGAGGGACAACTTCTGAAAGTCTCGGTGGAAAAACCACCCAACTGACTACAAAATCAAAGGAAAAGAAGCAAGGGTGTCCAAGAAATTCACATAAGAAATTACCCAAGGAGGTTAAGAAAGAACATTGGATATTTGACGTTCCAATTGAGTGTAGAGATCCATTAGACTATCTCAGTAAGGAGTTGAATTTGAGATATATGGGAGATTTTGTGTGCTGGTTGCTACCGAATGACATGAAGCAATTGAAGACATTGATAGGTTTGACATAATACCTATGCTATGAGAAAGGCAAACATGAAATTGACTTGTTCCTATCAGTTATTCAACCTATATTAACTCTTCTAAAAAAAACTAGGGTTTTAGATTCAGAATGCATAAGAAACCCTAAATTAGTCACTGCGAACTCAACGTTTGGTGGATGTTTCAAAGTTGGTGTCTAAAATTTCTCTAGCAGATATTGAGCGGGGATGTTCCTGCTTGATAATAAGGTAGGAGAAATTTCTTTCCTTTTTAGATAATTTAGTGTGTCCCTACCATTTATCATCCCTAGCACTCTAGTAAGCTCCATCAAATGGTGAGTTTGTGCTGGGTGTGAGAAATTTAGGGTTTCTTCTGCATTCTAAATCTGAAACCCTATTTCTTTTGAGAGATTTAATATAGGTTGAATCACTGATAGTAACCAGTCAATCGTCTATCAGCCTTTTTGATAAATTTTATCGTTTTTCAAATCTGTCAATCTCCTTAATTTATTCGTGTCATTTGGTAGAAACCAATTAAGTGCATATATACATTATATTATCTCAGTAAGGAGTTGGACTTGATATCTATGGGAGGTCTTGTGTGCTATTTTCTACCAAATGACACAAAGATATTGAAGAGATTGATAGATTTGACAAAATACCTAGGCTATCTGAAAGACAAACAGACGATTGACTAGTAACTATCAATGATTCAACCTATATTACATCTCTAAAAAAAACTAGGGTTTCAGATTCAGAATGTAGAAGAAACCATAAATTGGTCACTCCCAACACAAAATAAGTGTTTGGTGGAGCTTACTAGAGTCTTAAGGATGAGAAATGGTGAGGAGACACTAGATTATCTGATAAGGAAAGAAATTATGCCTACCTTATCATCAGCCAAGAACATCCCTCCTCAATATCCATGAGAGAAATTTTGGACACCAACTTTCTAACATATAGTGGATATTGGAAAGTTTGTGACTGAATTTTATATGGCATAAACTGAGAGGGGTTGTTCTTGGTTGATGATAAGTTACGCGGAATTTATTTCCTTATTAGATAGTCTAATGTCTACCCACCATTTCTTATCCCTAGCACTCTAGTAAGCTCCACCAAACACCGAGGTTTTGTTGGCAATGACCAATTTAGGGTTTCTTGTCCATTTTGAATATGAAACACTAATTTTTTTGAGTTAATATATGTTGAATAGCTGATAGTAACTAGTTAGTTGTCTTTTCTCCTTTTTCATAGCCTAGGTGTTTGTCAAATATATCAATGTCTTCAATTTTTTCGTCTCATTTGGTAGCAACCATCACAAAACACCTCCCATAGATCTCAAGTCCAACTCTTTACTGAGATAATATGATGGATCTTTACACTCAATTGGCACGTCCAATCTCCAACATTATTTCTTAACCTCATTGGGAAATTTCTTCTGCTAATCGCTTGGACACCCGTGTTGCTTGGCCTCTGATGTTGTAGTCTTCTGGGTTGTTTTTCCACCGAGACTTTCAGACCTTGTCCCTCCTAGGATTTTTCTTGGCTATCCATAACATTTCCTAGGAATTCAAAACTCACTCTGCAATATCAAAACCTAATGTTTCCAACTCAATATAAAATCACCCAACCTGAAGCCCCCCCCCCCCCCAAAAAAAAACTAAATCTTAAATCATCGAACCTCAAGAATCACTTAACGTGAAGATAAGGAAGATATCTGAGTGCACTACTACAAAAAAATTCACAGAAGCTGATATCCCATGAGCACAACCACCACAAGAACAAAGTGCAGGATTGTGCCAAATATATTATTAAATATAACAAATGGACATGGGCATAGTTTGTTTTGAAACAACTAGAACAGCTAGTGGCCCTCAAGGAGGTAGTTGCTCTAGTTTGAAGGAATTTCATTAAAAATAATAATCTAAAAAATAGCTAATGTAGTATAACATACAATAATATTATTTAAAATATCTATACCTATGTATATAATTTTATAGGCCACATTTTAGGGAAAGATGCTTGATTTGATGCATAAATATGTATTACATTTACCTTTTACTTGAAATGCTAATTTAATAGATTTAGTTTTTCCTTGATATGGTTATTGAGTGGATTTATTTGTCTCCAATATAGTAGAAGTGCACAACAAAAATCATTATAATTGATAATCTTACGCCAATTTTTACTCATATTTTTTGTTGTAGTGTCATTCCATGAAGGATTAGAGTAGTCTAGTTTTTTAAAGTAAGTGTATATGTCTAGTTTGAGATTATGTATTTGAAGATACTATTATATTGGGTTTATTTTATGATTTATTTGTGAGTATACAAAATGTTATTTTCTTTATCATTGCAATTTTATATTGAAACAATTAAGCTATATATATTAAGATCTATATCTCCAAGGGAATTTTAAAAATTAAAAAGATAAGTCAAATGGTCAGTTTATAAATATTTGTATCCTATACATGCTATGGAATTGTCCTTATGGATGTTAAAAGAAAATAACCACTCAAATTAGTATGACTTTCCTTTCTCCCTACTTTTTCTTATTGGGGGTTTCATGTTGCTTGATTTAATATTGAGTTGGAAGTATTAGGTTTTGATATTGTAGATTGAGTTTTGAATTCCTCGGAAGCGTTATGGGTAGCCAAGAGAAAAACCTAGGAGGGAAAACTTCTAAAATTCTCGGTGGAAAAGACACCCAGCAGACTACAAAATCGAAGGCCAAGCAACATGGGTGTCCAAGCGATTCGCATAATAAATTACCCAATGAGGTTAAGAAATAACATTGGATATTGGACATGCCAATTAAGTGTACATATCAATTATATTATCTCAGTAAGGAGTTGGACTTGAGAACTACGGGAGGTGTTCTGTGTTGGTTACTACAAAATTACACAAAGAAATTGAAGACAATGATAGATTTGAGAAAAGACGTAGGCTATGAGAAAGGCAGACAAAATATTCACTATTTACTATCAGTGATTCAACCTATATTAACTCTCTCAAAAGAACTAGTGTTTTATATTCATAATGCAGTATAAATCCTAAATTGGTCCCTCCAAACACAAACTCAGCATTTGGTGGAGCTTACTAAAGTGCTCCGGATGAGAAATGGTGGGGAGACCCTAGATTATCTCATAAGGAAATAAATTTTCCCTACCTTATCATCAGCCAAGAACATCCCCGCTCAATATCCTTGAGAGAAATTTCACACACCAACTTGGATGTTGGAAAGTTGGTGTGTGAAATTTCTCTATTGGCGGATATTGAGCGGGGATGTTCTTGGCTGATGATAAGGTAGGCATAAATTCTTTCATTATGAGATAATCTAGTGTCTCCTCACCATTTCTCATCCCTATAACTCTAGTAAGCTCCACCAAATGCTGAGTTTGCGTTCGGAGTGACCAATTTAGGGTTTCTTTTGCATTTTGAATCTGAAACCCTAGTTATTTTGAGAAAGTCAATATATTTTAAATCATTGATAGTAACAAGTATATCGTTTTTCTTACTTTCTAATATCCTCAGTCTTTTTTCAAATCTACCAATGTCTTCAATTTCTTCGTGTCATTTGGTGGCAACCACCACACAACATCCCCCATAGATCTCAATTCCAACTCCTTACTGATATAATCTAATGGATCTATATACTCAATTGGCACATCCAATCTCCAACATTCTTTCTTAACCTCATTGGTAAATTTCTTTAGGGAATCACTTGGAAACTCCTGTTGTTTAGCCTGACTTTCAGAAGTTGTCCCTCTGAGGTTTTTCTCTTCATTGTGCATAATGGTGCCCATAAATTGAAAACTCACTCTACAATAGAAAAAAATAATACTTCCAACTCAATACTAAATCACCCCACCTAAAGTCCACGACAAAAGAAAAAACTCAACCTTAAATCACCCAACCTCAAGAATCACTTAACTTGAAAATATGGAAGATATTTTTAAAAGAAAAAAGTCACAGAAGCTGATATCCCACTAGCACGACCACCACAAGAACAAAGTACAAGATTGTATCAAAAATATACTTAAATATAACAAATGGACATGGACATATATTGTTTTGAAACCATTAGAACAACTAGTGACCCTCAAGAAGGTAGTTGCCAGAGTTTAAAGCCATTTAATTAAAAATAATAATATAAAAAATAATTAATGTACTCTAACATACAATATTATTATTTATAATATCTATATCTATGTATATAATTTTATAGATCACATTTTGGGGAAGTATGCTAGATTTGGGGCATAAATATATATTACTTTTACCCTTTATTTGAAATGCTGATTTAGTATATTTTATTTTTTCTTGACATGCTTATTTAGTGGATCTACTTAGCTTTGATATAGTAGAATTTCACAAAAAAAAGCATTAGAATTTATAATTTTAAGACAATTGTTACTCTTCCTTTTTTTTAAACTATCATTCCATGAAGGATTAGACTATTATAATTTCTTAAAGTAAGTGTATATGTCTAGTTTTATTGTATCTAGTAGAAGAAATGTTATATTGGGTTTCTTTTAAGAGTTATTTGTCAGTATAAAAAGTGTTATTTGTTTTATCATTGCAATTTTGTATTGAAACAATTAAGCTATATATGCTACATCTATATTTAAAAATTAAAAAGACAAGTCAAATGGTTTGTTTATAAACATAGATATCCTATAAGTGCTACGAAATAGTTCTTTATGGATGTTCAAACAAAATAGCCACTCAAATTAGTTTGGCTTTACCTTTCTCCCTATTTGGGGTTGTTGTACTTCTACTATAGTCTGTAATGTATGGCTCTTAAATAAAATAGAAGGATTTTAAAATGGACAAGTATGTTATATTTTCTATGCAACAATAGGATATGATTTTAGAAAAGTATTAAGTTTATTGTCGTTTGTTTGTAGTATGTGCCAACATATAATTGGAACAATATAGTCCCATTTCTGAAAACCAATAAATATACATTTTTACATCTAGTTAGTATGCTATCATTTTTGTTAAATTTTAGAGGGATGACTTTGTGTGTTATTCAGAATTTGAAAGTAAATGTTTTTTTGACTTTATTAAGTTGTCTAAATATATATGAAGTTCAGTTCCACAACATGATAATATAACATGTAAGGAAAAATGGATATATGAATAAGCATTTGTCTCATTAGATATATTGATGAAGATAGAGTTTCAACACATAACGAAACTAGACAATGAAGAAGTTCTAAAGGAAATTTAAAATGTGTTATAGATGTTTCATGATAAAAAATTAGAAGTGAGTTTGTATCTTTATTTCTTTTTTATTTTATGTCCAAGTTAATATGATGTAAAAAATATGCTTTGATTTTCTTAGGTTGACCACTGATTAAGTTCAAAGTTCTGTACTTCTAAGTTCCATTTATTTCTATGTGTGGAGAAGAAAAATGCCTTAATTTTCATCGATTTGAAGGACATATTTCAACAGAGAATAAAGGAAAAGATGAAAATCCCAAATTGAAAATGTGCAAGGTAATTGTTTAGGTTAACAACACTTTCTTTCATAGTTAACTCTAGTAGCTATATGCTCACTATATATATCTTATTTTCTTCATGCATTGTGGTAAATACAACTTTGAGTTACAAAGTGAGTTTTGCTTTAGTAGTTATATGCTCACTATATATATCTTATTTTCTTCATGCATTGTGGTAAATACAACTTTGAGTTATAAAGTGTGTTTTTCTTTAAACAAGAGAGAATGCTCTTAAAGCATCTTATAAGTGTGGTGCAGAACAAGCACCAAGAGATGAAAATAAATGGAATATACTAGAATCAACTTTACAGTACCTTGTTAATGTAGAGTCTGAAAATATTGTTGATGACATTGATGTACAGTTTAACTTGTGTTTTCCACTTGATGAAGTTGAGGTAGAAGAATTTCGATTTAAAAGACTGAAATGAAATTTTTTTGTACAACATATATCACAAATTATGGATTGGGAGGATTTTAATAGAAGCTTAGTCTCAATTTGGAGAAGTTAGGCAAGAAATGTGTAGATAATGTGCAAGGTACATGTGGTGAAACTTCTTCTTAGCATTGTTTTCCCTTAATGGAATGGTGTTTCAGTGATTAGATTTGAAGGATGCTATAAAGTGGCTGCTGAATTTTCTATGATATAATTTGGTGATTCTCAACAAGTACTTAAAATATCCAAGTACATGGTATGTTTTCTTAGTGTCAAAAGTAGCTTGTGGTTTTATATTTTATTAGTTGTCATGAGATGTAATTTAATTAGAAATTGATTTTGAGGGTTTTGTAGGAAGATGTAGAAATTAGTTTTGAGCCAACTATTAAGGAATACAATCAAAGTTTTTATATGGAAAAGGAATTGGTAACTATGCCTCCCAGATTTAATGGTCATAGTGCCATCGATTATTTTCATCAATATGCAAGGGTGAAGTTGATAGTTAACAAGCCACTTAGTATGTTTCATGATGCCAGTGGATTCTCATTGAGAAGGATAGAGAGGAGAAAATTCTCTACTTTACTATTTATTTTCATAAATAATTAATAATTGAAGATTTAATGGGGAAATTAGAAGGTCATTACCTAAGTGATGGATCAATAGCCCAAAAAAAAAAGTAAGCTTTATCCCAATACAATTTACCTATTATGTTAGGTCTTTATAATTCCTATGTATCTTATTTATTATTATTATTAGTGTAGCTCCTTATTGTTATTATTGTGCCCATGTAGCCCCATATTCTTATTATTCCCCATAGAAGCCCACTATTTTTATCTTTGTGTCCTTACATTATTATTGCTATGTTGGCTCTAATTATATTGTGATCCCTTAGAATCCTATATATAACAAGGAGGTCCAATCATTTGAATCATTCAATAATTGTCATTTTATGTAATAAAATGAGGTTTCAACATCAAAGAGGCTAATTTTTTTTCTAGTAACTTTCATAAGAGTGAATTGCAACCACATAGAGATAAAATCTTGATGAAATTTGTGTAAAAGTTTCAGATCTTGGTTCGCTATATTTTCTGAGATATAACTGGAAAAAGTTATAGTATACTCATATTTAAATTTATAATATAGCATTATTTTGGAAATAAATAAAAATGAAATAACATAAACATACTTAATTACTTATTCAAATAAGATTTTCATTCCAATGAAAAAATTTACAAGGAAAATTCCACATGTTGTCCAAAAAAAACAACATACAAAAATACATAAATGACTTCAATTTGATTTTCTACAAACCACAACTTTCTTTTCAAGGTTTGAACTTTGTCTCCCCAAAAATTTTCACCTATTTATGGAAGGAATAATAAAAATAAGGTGCACTATTTGTCTTTTTATTACTATTATAAAATATCCATATCTTTTATTCATGATTTTTTTTTTTTTTTCTTGGATAAGTTGAAGGTTTTTCTATAGTTAGGGTTTTAATGTGAAGGAGACAAAGAAGCTAATGATTGTGAAAACACCTAGAGTATAGTGAAGCATTTTTCTTGTGGCTCTTGCGAGGGAAGAAGGCTAGGGTTTTAGAAACCTAAGTGTTACTTGGTATGCTTTATTGAGGAGAGGAGGAGAGATCTAGGACACTTGTGGATCTCTAACCTAGGTGTTAATTGTCTTGCTTGATTGAAAACAAGAGGAAACATCTAGGACACTTGTGGGACACAAGTATTGAAGCCAAGGACATGCCAATGTTGATGCTAGTTTCTTGCAGATATTTGATCATAGATAAGGTTTTCATGGTTTTCCCTAGCTCGGGTTTAGAGAGGTAGATATTGTACCAGATTGGTGATAACACTATAGCATGTACATGTACTTCATTTCCTTTACATATATATGAAGTTTCAAGCTATCCAAAATTGCCCAATTCTAGATTTTATTTTCTACTTACATCATCTTCTTCATGGGGTAATTTCCACAAGCGTTCATGCCAATTTGACATTGATTTAACATTTAAAGTGAAAATAAGAGAGAATTTTATTGATTTAACATTTAAAGTGAAAATAAGAGAGAATTTTATATTGTATAATCTTCTTTAGTAAAGTGATTATCAAATCTTGTATATGCTTATACTCTTGAACTCCCTAGTGTGTTGGGTTGAAGTGAAGTGAAATATTATAACTTGTTGGAGGCTATAAATTAATAATTTAGATTAGCCTAAAGGGGAAGGTTCACACGGGTTTGATCTACAAAACTCTCAATAAGAAGTGAGATTTCAGATTCACATATATTGTCCTACTTCCTAAATTTCAAGGCAAGGAAGAGAGGGGATATCTGTTCTCCTCTTCCCATCATTTTTGGGAAGATAAAAGTTGTACTTTTATGAGGAATTTGTTCATGTCATGGTTTATGGGCCATTCTAACATAAGATATGAAATTGTTGGCATTTCTACAAATATTTAGGAAATTCTCAAGTTTTCCTTATATGTTATTTCATACTCCAAATTTGGGGTCTTACAATTCTCTTTGGAAAATATAAGAAATATATCACCGTGTATTAATGGAAAGTACCTTGTGTACGGGAATATTATTAGTATTGTAGGGATTTGGTTCTAAATCTTAAATTCTAAATTTTAGCTTATTTAGTAATATTAAAGAATGTTTAATAAACAAAAAAAAATGTATTCCTCTCTACACATTTATGGGTCACGAACAAGGATTTTTATCATGATTTTATATATGAAATACAGATATAGTATCGATGTCTACGCATTTCTCTTGTTTGATTCATAAGTGTAGATTTCTAATAGTCTCATTTTACCTTTTTTTTTATGCAAAATACTACATACCAAGTTAAATGCTTGGATTCCATCAAAATGTTACCAGTTTATGCAAAGTTTGGGAATGAATTAAATGGTTTGGATGCAACTCATGCATACCAAGAATATGACTACGTGGGAATGATTAGTGAGAAAACAATGGACAATAATATCAGGTTTATATTGGCAAATACGATTCTAAACGCTAGCTTGTTATAAGACTGGAAACTTTAGGAAGTATTATAATCTAGTTGATAGCAACATTTGTTGTTATGAATAATGGACATGCTAATTCAGCAGAATTTGCTCCATTGATGGGTCTACACTTTGAAAGTATGGCAAAGAATTAGATAGAAATTTTGATCTTCCTTAACATGCCTCAACCGAGCAGTGAGAGGTTGTGTAAGTAGTGAAATTTTTCCAATTCCTATAATTTTTTTTTAATTGCTTTATAGAAATAATTCCAAAGAAAATCATAGAGATTGTGAATGTCTAGGGACTTTTAAAGGAGAATATGGAAATTATAGGAGAATGTGGAAATTCATTTGCATGTATTCATCAGAGAGGAGACTATAGTTTCAAATATAATCATAGAGTCTATTATATCCTATATTTCCAGTATTTTATGAAGATAAGTAAGAATATCTTCCTTGTTTCTAAAAGAGAAAATTCAAAGGATTTAGTAAGTATTGTGTCTATGTTTTTGTGTGTAGAAATAACTATTGCATCTAAAGTGACTAAACGGGGTCACCTAGAAAACTTACCCAATTGCTTCATTCTAGGCAATAGATGATAGCATATGTGGAGGTTTGATGAGGGGCCACCTAGAAAACTTACCAAATTTTTTAATTCTAGGCAATAGGTGAATTGCTTAATTCTAGGCAATAGGTGATAGCATATGTGGAGGTTTGGTGATATTATAGAAACGGGAAAAAAGTGTTTATTTATCATCTCGTTGGGTATTGGGGGCTTTAGGGGAATAGACCCAACCACTCTCAAATCCCTTCAAGAGTACAAGTATTATCATTAGTAAGTCTCTCGATTGTAGAATTCTATTTAAAAATATATTATATTATCATCCTTTAAATCAATTTTTTCTCTACATGTCTTTGATGATGGCTTTGTTGATAATTTATATCTGTATATTCTAAAAATATAACCCTTTAGAAAATAGTGTTTTCATATTTGTATTCACAAATGTTGTTGTTTTAAGAAAAATATCAAGCCAATATTAATTTGGAAACTATGTAATTTTCTCAGAGTCACTACAATTGTGTACATATGCTTTTAGTAGGGTATTTTCTCAGATCCACCACTATTGTATAGTGTGTGAGTTACAAGATGCAGTGAAGTTCCCCAAGAAATATAATTAGTATAATTGATTAAAAAATGTTACTAACAACAAATTACGTGAGGATATTAAATTTATAGTATTGAATTAAGTTCACTTTTGCTCTTAAATTTTTGCACTGTAATATTTTTTGTGCTTTCAATTGTTTGGAAAAGTATTTTCAGAGCTATCCTCAAAATTTACCAAAAAGGAATTAATGAAATGATGTGTATTCAATACCATTTACAAATTCATCATGTATCAATATGTAACATAATTTTTCTTCACTAATATAATGGTACATTTTGTCTAGTTGATTTTTACATTTTCTGATCAAAACGACACATTTCTTTAAAGGGTGGTAGGTCAATGGAAGAGCACCTACATGGCATGTAGGGGTTGCATGAATTAATCACTGAAAAAACAAATATATTAACTTTTTATTTTGTTTTTCAATAGAATTTTTATTGTCCCTAGAGAGACAATATTTGGGATTAAAGACATATTGTTTCTATCATTAACTTTTTATTTTGGTTTTCAATAGAATTTTTATTTTCTTTAGAGAGACAATAATTGGGATTAAAGACATATTGTCTCTATAGAGATGATATGTTTTTAATTGTAGCTATAGTTTCTTGAGAGACAAAAATGAATTGTCTCTTAAGAGACAAAAATAATTGTGTTCTATATTGTCTTTATAAATACAATATTTAAGATAATTTACAAGTTTTTTTAAGAAAATTTACTCAATTTGTCTCTGATATTGTCTTATAACCCTCCTTTTTGTCGTAGTTACTCTTGTAAATATTTCATGGAGAGAAGAAGAATCCATCATTGTGTTTACTATTTTTTTTTTCTAAATAAGACTAATTATATTAAGAAAAACCATATAGTACAATCTAAGCTTGCAAATAAGCAAAGAAGAAAAGAAAGGGGGTCGACAATGATGCACTATCAACCTCGGTCCCCAAAAGCAACCATGGAATGAGCAAAAGATAATAAGGATAACAGAAAATGGTAAGCGAGACAAAGGAAACTAGCCAGAGTGGGTTGAGACTTCCAAACGACATTTTTTCCCTTTCTTCTTATTGACTTTGACCTAACCATTGTGTCTTGGTTGGGCAGGAACCAATTTTAGATTATTCTGCACTGAAGAAGGAGTCTCCTTGTCTGAATCGAAGGAAGAAGACTCATGCGAACGTTTCTGTAGGATCGGAGGGGCAGAGGGATCCTCAGGGCTGGCTGTGGGCGTGACCTTCGGGTGCTCATCATTCTCCCCTTCCGCTTCCATTTCCTCCTCATCCAAGCTGGAGGACTCTATATCATCCATGGGAGGTGGATCACATGGTTTCCAGCTCTTGCACTTCGGTTTGCTATTGGTGTTATTCTTCTTGGCGGGGAACCTGGAACATGTGTTTTGGAGATGCCCCGTCTGATGGCAATGTCTACACCAGAATGCAATGTTCTCATAATCCAAGGTTTGTGTCCAGTGAAAGTCCCCAATTTTGAGGTTGATCTTATCAGGCAGTCCTTTGCTTAAGTATATTTCCGTGCAGATTCTACCATAAGTATAGATTCCTTTCTCCCCTCGAGAGGTATCTGTAACCAGGAAGCAGCCCAGAGCATTCCCAATCCCTTGGAAGACCGAGAAGTGCCAGAGATGTGCCGGGTGGTTCAGAAGACAGACCCAAATGGGAAGCTTGGTGATGACTGCTAAAGAGGGGTCAAAATTTGGAAACCAGGGGGTGAGAAATAGCCCTGATATTCAACAGAACCAGGGGCCTCCTCTTAAGGCTTTTTGATAATCTTCGCTGAAAGCAAATGCTACTATGAAGAAACCCTTTGAACAAAGGAATTCTTTGCAATTGTTTGTCTAGTTAGCGTGGATCCATTGATATAGATCTGTTGTTTGAGGCCATAGGCCATTAAACCTACAAATGATGGCAGTATTTGCATATATCTAGAATTGATCATCCAGCGATGGATGGGAGATTTCAATAGAGGTGACTTCCTGCATCTTTTCCACAAGGAAAGGCTTGGCAGCCTCAGCTGGTTGAGTATTATTCTTGGGCAGTTGTGCATGAACCACATCCTTATAGGAGAAGGCAGGAGTAGAGGATGGCTGCCCCGATGCTTCGCCTCTCAGGCGCAGGGTAAGCACAACCAAAGCATCTCTATCAATGTTGTAAAAAGAAAGGGGAAAAGGGTTTTCAAGTTGTTTACCTTTATGAAGCAGCCTCTGAAGCTCCGATGGAATCCCCAATCCACGTTCGAGATTGTTTAAGAGATCTTGCACTAAATCCATAGCTTGCACCCAATGCAACATGGTTCTGCGAGATAGAAGCGTGATCTGGATCTGGAAAGAAGAGAGGTGATAAGCTAAGAGCCCCACCCTGCCAGTGCAGAGCTGACCCTATATCGAGAAAGAACCTTTTATGCCTATATCCGTGAGGCTTGTCTGGGATTTTTCAAAGGATCTCAGTGCCTCAGCACCCCATGATTGCAGATCCGTGGAGAAAATCATTTGCTAGCCCTCTATAGTGGCGTATTCGGTATTTTTTCCTGTACGGGGAGGAGTATCATGATCTGTCCAGGGCTGCATCCCATCAGTCTTGTGTTTTGGGGCAACCACTTGTGCCGTGGCCAGTGCTGCGATTGGATTTGTGGAGAGTATTGTGAATAGTTTGCCGATTCCCACCTCACTGTCGATGGCTGCAGAGGGTCTTTCAGCTGAGAACCAAATCTGAAGGTCATGGGGAGCCACCTCTGTGATCTTCTCAAGAGCGGTGGGAAACCCTGTATCGACAGCAGCCATTGCATCCTCGCGGTCTCTGGTGACGTGCATTTTCCTTGTCGGTGTTTGCAGCAGAGTAAAATTTAACCCTAGCAGCCATGCTGTTCTGCTAACTCTTCTTCACCCAAAAGTGCACCTTTAAAAACTTATTAGTTAATATAAAAACACTTTTGAAAAAGTAAAATTTAATCTATTTCCTTAACTAAAATTGCAAGGAAAAAATCAATATCTACACATTCTTATAAAAGTAATATTTCCTTTCAAAATGTCTCAAAAATCCTAAATAATATTGATGTGCCCCACACAACAATAAAACCAACCAAATTCATCTAACTTTGAATCTAACTTGAGCCAAGAGGAGTCCATTGTGTTTACTATTCAAGATTTATAAATTATGAATATTATTTATAAACTTTAAAAATATTATCAAACATTTTTAATATTGTTTCAATTAAAGCTTAATGTGAGGAAATTATTTTCTTTATTCAAATTCAAATCTTATTTTCTAAGCATAAATCCACCTTAACTCCATTTAAATATGATGAAATTATTATCATTATTTAAATTGAAATTTTATTTTACAAACATAACTCTGTCTTAACTTGCAATTTACTTTCCAAAAAGAATTAAATATCTCAAAATATAAATCTCATTTTAAATGAAAAAATTGAAAAAAAATAATCTGTAAAAACTTTAATTAATATTAACACTAAATAAATCCAAAACTAAAAATAAATTTATATTTGTAATATTTAACAATAAAAATAAAGAAAAAACATGACAATAATAATATTTTTTTTCCTTGTACTATAACTAATCATTATTAAATTAAGAAAATAAAAGGAAAGATACTTTACAATATGCCTTATGGAAAAGAGTTTTAAAAAAAATGAAATATACTATCCAATCTTCCTTTTGGAAAAGAATTAAAACTTTCAATGTTATACCTATATAGGAATGAAAAGATATCAAGTGTTTTCGTTATTTAAAAGAAATATATAATAAAATATTTGTGTGGAAATTTAAACTTAAATTTAAATAACTATATAAATTAATTAAAAACATTTTTTTACAAATATTATTAATATTATTAAATAAATGTAAAAGATAAAATTAAATTAAAAAATTAAAAATAAAATGGGATAAATGTGAATAGTATGACATATCCATGTTTACCTGGAAATTAACAGCCTGGGCTCAACTTCGAATTGAGGCTCCTTCAACATGACCCGGATCGAAAAGAGATTTGATTTCTTGAAGTAACAAGGGTTTCAGTAGTAAGGATAGTACGGGTGATACGCACACTGCTTACTATCACTTTGTAACATAGTACGGACAAACGAGGAACAGAACCAAATTTGGTATTTTAAATTATTCTTTTTATAAACCACATGTCAAATAGTAATACTATGCAAAGTCTTAATATTTAAAGTACATTGAAATAAAATCTTTGTTAAAATTTTGTAAAAAAATAAAATAATAAATTTTAATAAATTTTTATTATGTATTAATAAGTAACATAAACTTAAGGGTTTTACTAAGTGAATTTTTGAAATTGTTTGAATTTATGAGAGCAGAGATATACACAAAATGATTTATATTACCTTAACACATCATGATACAATAAGTATATATATAATTGGAGTGACATCTAACTAATTCCAATCTTGGAGATTTGGGATGAGAGAATATGTCAAATGTTTCCTACAAAACCTCAAAGTCAATCCCCAAACTTAGCACACAACATTAATCTTAGCATTATCTCTAATACCCCTTTAATGCTTACATTTCAAAACTTACAACACTGAAATCACAATTACAAAATTTTTCATTTATTTTTGTTTGACTGGTCTTCACACATTCGAGCTTCCCATTTGACACATTTAAAGTAAAAAGCTTGTGACCATATTTGACACTCTTTGTAGAACTGATGCTTCTCAACCTCGTGAAGGATAGTCTCGACAGTGAACCATTTTATTGATACACTTCCATCTGTGAAATCCCCCCGAAGAGCAAATTTCGACAGTTATATAGAACATCAATCTAAATACGAAATTTTTTCAGCAATCAGTTAAACAACTCACCTTTCTGCATTCTTACAAACTCACAAGATAACCTGTAACTAATGATATTGAAGAACCGATGTACAACAATAATCTTCAGCTTTGAACAAACTTGTAGACATATTTAAACGAATTATGTGTTCCTATAGCACCGAAGTACACCAAGAACTACTAATTTTAAATGCTACTCTATTCCCTAATCGGTTCTTCATAATTTTACAAACAAATAGTAATTACATTAATTTAAAAATATATACAATTACATTAATTTAAAAATATATACAACATGTTAACTCCACACAATATTCAACTTTGCACAACAAACCCTGTAATAACACAAATATTAAACCGTAGCCTCAAATATCATCAAATATCATTGTCTATTCTCGTACACTTTTTTTTTTTTTTAATCATGCATTCACCCTTCAATTCAATAAAACGAGTATTACTCGTCCACCTTCTGCGCAGCTATCTGGGCATGTGATGATCTGATAATTGACACACATAGTATAGCTCTTTCTGTTGATTGACAAGAATACTAGCTATCAACCAATGTTTGACTAGAGCTTTGAATTGGCGGCTTCTATTCAGGAAGCACTCACGTCTGCAATAATCAAACACTTCACTCAGGCACCTTCTGTAGCTCTCTCACAAAGCGCCCTCCTCTAGATGCCAGATAACTTTTATTGGCCGCTCAAAAAATTTGGTGACCCGATAATTTTGGGTATACTCCGACTGTATGTTTTTAACTTTCCCCTTCAAGTTAGCACGATTTCTATGCAATCAATATATATGGCAGGGTTCTTTCCTCTGTGAAGATCACAAGAGATCACGGTAGACTCCTATTCCTCCGGTCGACAGCAATCTTCTGTTCACGGATTTCTAATCAGATTGCTCAAATGGCAACAGTTATTCCTTTATCTGATGACTTTTCTTTTGTTGTAGCAGGTCACTCCAGTGAACAGAGTTCAGCAGCGATTTAATAAATGCAGCTGATAGCAATCCTTGCGCGCGCAGGTCAACCGACTGTGATACGTCAGGAATGATTTCCCAAATGCGTTGCAATACAATCCTCCTCCAACAGCAACAGTGGCAGCGGAAAGCAAATTTGGACAGCAATTCTACAACACGTTGAAATATTTCACACAAAATAAAATATGAAAATAAAAAAATAGATATTTCACTTTCACACCTATGTACAGACAATCAATTATTTAAACTCTCACATCTTCCTGCACTCCCATGGGATTAAGACCATCCAAACTCTGATACCATATTTGAATTTATGGGAGCAGAGATACACACAAGATAATTTATATTACCTTAATACATCAACATATATATATATATAGTTGGAGTGAGATCCAATTAATTCTAATTCCAATGTTGAAGATTTAGGTTGAGAGAATATCTCAACAGTCTCCTACAAAACCTCAAAGCCAATCCTCAAACTTAACACACAGCATTAATGTGAGCATTATCTCTAATAGAAATATCAAGTTTTTTGACATACTAAACAACTTTTTAATTTGATTATCGTAATATGTTTCTAAAAATAGTATTATTTAATCCCTACTAATATAAATCTAAAGATAAACTTTCCTCTGTTTGTAAATCTGATTAAACAACAACTTAGCCCAGAACATAGCACAACAGAGTTGTTAGATTGTGCATATGGGCATCAATAGAAATTCCTTTTACATTATGCTGAGGACAAAGCCTTATTACAAATGCTGAAGAAATGAAAACAAAGCCTTATTACAATGCTGAAGAAATTATAATCGAACTGAGTTCTCTAAGAGCAGAGACTAGAGAAAAAAAAAAAATGTACCTGGACTTCAACCCCCGCGACTATCTCTGTGTTGAAAATTTGAACTCAGGCACCCGATGTGGATTGAATTCTCCAGTGGTGGCATTGTATTCGAAGCGCCAAAAATAATGGTCTGTGTCGAGGCTTTCGAGCTTTTTATAATATTTGAAGCTGTGGACTACGCACTTATCTTCAATGATCTCAAAACTCGGAAACCATTAAAGATACGTGCGTAGTCCCTTAATAGTTTTCAAACTCTAGACCACTACGACACCTAGAGCTTGGAGACCATTGAGGATACGTGCGTAGTCCACAACTTCAAGAATTATAAAAAGCTCGAAAGCTTCGACACAGACGATTATTTTTGGCGCTTCGAATACAATGCCACCACTAGAGAATTCAATCGGGTGCCTTGAAAATCTGATCGTCTCCAGTCGGTCGTCCTCTATATAGAAACGACGAGACAGACTCGGACCCATAGGCAATGTTACACACAAGAGCAGGAGGTAAGAGTGGAAATTTTATGAGAATTGAGAGATATATATAATAGATATATCATTCCCTCCAATGGATACATAGTTTGCCGCCTGTTCCCCTCCCTACACTGAACTGTTGCAGACGATACAAATTCGCTGACTTGGTCTGCCTCTATAACTGAAGGATAAACACAAACAGATGAGTCAGCGCTTTCATGCTTTTCTTCAATCTGAAATCATTTTTTTTTTGGGTTATGTTTAATAATTGTAATAATAGGCAGACGCTTTGAGACTACACGGTATTGGAATCCAAAGTTAATTTTTTTAATAACACTTCGCTATCCCATAGAAATTAGATTTCCTCCTTTTATTTATCCATGGGAGTTAATAATATCGTTACACTTTATTAAATTAAAAAAAAAAAATCATTATAATTTTAAAAAAGAAAAAAAAAATAGTTTTCGGTGGATTTTTTTGAATCAGCTGAAAAATTAAGGTGAAATCTTGATTTGTGTTATTTAAGCTATTTTTTTTCTACTGTATATATAGATTCAACACCCTCAAAAAAAATCTTGGGGTACTTGGATTGTGCACTGTTTACATATCAAACTCCTAAAAAATAAAAAATAAAAAAGTTTAATTAGAGCTATTTTAATACTTATATAGATAAGAAGAACCCAAGGAAGGTAACTCCACCAAAAAATTAGGCCAAAGAAAGAGGCAAGTTGCAATATGAACTTTTCTAACTTCAAATTCATCATAGCCACACAATCTCTAACTCAATGATGACAATAGAATTTCGAAGAAAACATATGGTTTAGTACATAATAGTGATGATGAACACGCTTCTCTTTGTCCAAAAGCTTCAAATGGCTTGGTGTTGTCCTAAGGTTTTAGCTTAAATGTCACAATGCCTCCTATGAGGGAAAGTGATTTGGGTAAAGATGAAGATATTATTTCCCACAAGTGGTGCTTAATACAACATAAATTATGTCTTAATATTTTAAATCTATTTCAGAGCATCTCTGTAAAAGCATGTGTTGGTTTTGCAAAGAAAATTGTAAGGATGTTATCATTTTTGTTTGAAAACAAACACTATCTCTCAATAACTTTCAGTACCACCACCTAGCCACTACCATTTTTGTCATTTTATTGTATGGCCATTTTTCCGAACATGGACTCTCAATATAAAATTTATGTGATCAAGTTAAAATAAATAGCTATTTAATTTATTATTTTATATATTTTTTCAAATCACATTTCTTTTCTATATACAAATTTTTCATCCCTCGATCCGGGTGTGAGGTGGAGGGCAATTTCATAATGGTGATTTAATGGGGGTTGTCTCAAACTACAAGCCCACCACTCTCCACATGCTTGAGACATATGGAGTGATGGCTTCTTGCATGCGTTGTATTAAGGTCCCATGCCAAGGTGGGAGCAACTGTTTGCTTATTGGTAATTGGAAAGTTTCTCTATGTGTGAGGTTGGTCGTTGTGTGTTTGTAAGTTGTTAATTTTTGAAAAGGTTACATTGTTCTTTGATTTCATAGTTTCATTTCTTCAATAACATGATAAGATTACCCCATCTAATTATATCAGTATTCACATCTACATTTTTAATCGTCAGCATATGCAACTATGTAGAAAGAACAATAAGATTAACATCTATGCAGCGGAACATAAAGAAAAAAAAGGAAGAAAAACCCAATATATGGAAAACCATTGAAAGTTATTCTTCTCAGATCATCATCAAATGATTTAGCAAACAAGAGTACAATGATCCATTGATACATATAATCATAATGTAGTAAAACAAGTAGCACATGCATAATGTAACTTTAATCATATCTCTCTTGAAGGAACCTGATTCTGAGATCTGTAACTTCTTGAAGCATGCTGTTGAACACAAGAGTCATTGAGCAGAAACTTCCGAAAATGGAAGATACATACTTGAGGATCCAATGTGTAGCAAAAATATACTGAACATATATATAGATCTGTAGATATACAACATCAAGAAACCCGAATCCAATATGTCACTGAAGCTAAGTGATATCAACTGCAAAAACCTAGATCTGAATCCAGGATGCTCTCAAAGAAATATCTCAAACATCTGTGACAGAGCAACTGATGTTTGGAAGCACTGCGCAAGCAAGTAAAGATGACCTAACTCAAATATGCTCACAGAAACCCTTGGTCGTGACCTCAGCAGGTTGTGCCTATGGCTAAAGCTCCATTGGCCGCTGGTATGACATACTGTGCCCACGGCTCTACTCCAGATCATCTTGATCTAGCCTCGAGACCCTGACTATAACCTTCAAAATCTCTGCCCAAGGCTAGGGAAGCTTGGCCGCCACCTTTCCATGATGTGCTCGTGGCTCTATCCTGATTTCACGAGTTATGTGCATGTGGCTATGTGCCAGAATCCCTAGTTAACTCTGAGTCTCTCACCTATGATTCCATACCCTGTATGAGCTTCCTTCATCGAACCTTTGCAAACCAAAACAGAATATGAGAACCAAGGCAAGGAGTGAAAGAAGAAAATATCATGAGCGAATGTGTGAAAATGAGCTTGAGGTCACTTCTATTTATAGATTTTGTGAGGGACCGCTTGGGGCTTTGAATAAAGCCACATGTGTTGATGCCCACTCATTCCATTTCATTAATAAATAAAAATATTCATAATTTAATTTATGCTTATGCGATTGGGGTGATCTATAAGTCAATTTTGGTACTCTCGAAAAGATGAATATAATGAAATTATAATCTCGACCAGATGAGTTTTCCAAAGCTAAATTTTACTCCAGGTGCATAATTTTAACACTCCCTCTCAACTAGGGAAAATTCCACCTACCAATATATGTTCATTGTTCAATATGCCATTATGGTATCTTCATGCATCATCACGTATCATCACTAATAATATGTGTAATGTACTTGTCATGTTGTGGATACTTATCATTACAAATCATCGATGTACTTGTCATGATTATTCCAAATTATCTCTTGAATGTTGTTGCTCATGTGCTAAACATTCTAAGATCTAGAAGAAGAAGAATTTGTCACCGGAGGGGAGTTTAGGCTACCACCCTTTATCCATCGGGTTACAAACTTGATTCTATAATAGAGGGATATGAACCTTAGTATCATCATCAATCATCTTTAGAGAGCATATCATGAAGGAGAACGCCTCAACCTTTAACCACATCGGGGAGGTCACCTCGACCCAGAATCTCATCCGGGGCCTATACCTCTACATCCGCATATCTATAAATAGGATATCCATCGACACAGTGGAGCTCATATTGACCCTGCTATCACATTAGGGAGTTCATTCTCAACCTAGAACCGCATAGGGTTACCTCAACCCCTCCTATTTCCTACTAATATTCCCATCGATGATCTGGTATAGTCCCATGGTAGAACACCTACATCCTAATCGACTTAGGTTATACACCCAAAGTGCACTCTGAACTCGTTGGCCAAACAAGGAGTGGTATTTCCAACAAGACTTTCTTGAGGGTACGAGGCCAACAAGGGTATACTCTGCATAGAATAGATAGGGGAGCAACATCTCCAACCCTGTGAAGGTATGGGAGTAACACTTCAACCTTAGGTAACATATAGGGAAGTACCCTATTACCTATAGATACCTCAACCTGAGGAGCCCTCCATCTCAATTCCTCATCCTTAGAGCTCAGATAGGGAGGAAGAGTTTTCTCAGTCTCCTCAATCAATGCTGATATCATCATACTCATATTTCATATCTTCTAGTCTCAATTTTAGTTGATTCTTATTCCTACATGGCATCAAATCAACTGTTATGTTAGAACATACATAATCATGTAAATCACAAAAAGATACCATAATCATCATCCATCTCACGGAGGTTTCAATCACACATGGATATCATAATCATCCTCCCTCTCATGGAATTATCAATCAAACATGGATACCATAATCATCCTCCCTCTCATGGAGGTGTCATCACCAGCATAAGCTTGTCTCCAACAGTTGCAATGTCTTAATGAATGGAGAAATCACAACCCCAACTATATGTATATGGGATTCTCTGTCATCGGAGTGTATCCATTTATTATCCATATCATGCTTAGAGAGGTCTCTAAGGAGATTCTATATCCTACCTCACAACTTTCCATGCTAGCATAATTGTACTCAACCTCGGTCATGCTATGGACCTCTCATCCAAGATAGCATGGAAGATCTCATAATAAGGAAAAATCCAAATGCGCTCATCAATATTAATCCCAAAGATTATCATTTTATTCGTGCTACTACATATCATGGGAGAGATATCTCAACCTTTAAAAGTAGAATGTTTCATGCAGATTTTTCAAAAATATGTTTGGTGGAAATTCTGAATGGTGCAGCTCAATCATGAATTTAATCATGTTCTATACACATAATATATAGATGGATGTTAAAAAAGGAACATCAATGTTTCAATAAACTATCGGATTCCATGTCAATTTCAAAAACATTTGAACTTTAACCTAGAGAGTCGAAGGATTTACATTTCCATTACACAAATACATTTTACCTACAGATTTACAACATTGGATTTCTGTCCAAAATTCCAGAAATTTATTTATCATTCCATGATAGATCATTATGAGATTTAGAGGCCATATACCTCTTACTTATTTTTCCAGAGGATCATTACATGTCAAGGGTAAACTGTGTAGGTTTTAACCTCGTACATAAATTATCTGCAAACAAATTCTTAAAACCAAAAAGTAAACAATAGCGAGAGAAGAAAACATAAAATAGATATACACAAAGATTTTCCCCTGGATCCCAAAACAAGACTACCAACTTTATTTTTTAAATATATTCCTTTTAGTGTTACAATATATATATATATATCTGTGTGTGTGTGTGTCTGTGTGTGTGTGTCAAAGCATTCATAAATCCCAATCCATTACCTTGGATCACAACATAATCGTAGTTCCCTTGACCAGATCTACAAAATACTAAGAGAAAAAAATGATCATGCCCCAAAACCATGTGCAAGCTCATGTACAAAACCATAGGCGAGTCTTCCCACCTAATATAGGGTCCCAAAATTGTTTCACAGGGCACTGCTCTGAACTCTGTGTAGTGGGACTACTACCCCCTACTGCTCCAGACACAAGTAGAGGAGAGCTTCCGACCCCCTCCAACCGCCCAGTTCCGGCCTGCTTCTAATCCTGGAAATAATAGAACACACACCCAACATTATCCTACACAAAAGAGGTTATTCATTGGTCAATTCCTACAAAAACCATTGTTTCTCTACACCAAGAGAGCTTCTTATTGCTCACAGACTTCGTCAATGCATCTGCAACATTCTTTAAAATGTCCACATTTACCAGCAACACATTTTTATCCTCAATCATATCTGTCACAAAGTGATACTAAACATCAATTTTCTTTGTCTTTGAATGATAAGCAAGGTTCTTAGCTAAGAAATTCTCACTTTGGCTATCAGATTCTATCATTATAGCTCACTACACCAACCCCATGCTTGAAGAAAATCTCTGCAACCAAATGGTTTCCTTGCTTGGATGAGTGGTTTCCATGTATCTTGCCTCTATAGTTGAAAGAGCCACTACAAACTGTCTTTTACTCATCCAACTAACTGCACCTCAAAATAAGGTAAACACATACCCACTTGTAGATCTTCTTTGGTGTAGATCTCCAGCCTAGTATGCATCAACGAAACCACAGATATCAAAAAAAAATTCCAACACTCGTTCTTTCTTACCCTTCACCACAAATCCTTTAGGTTGCTTCATGTGGATCTCCTCTTCCAAATCCCGGTGAATAAATGTTGTCTTCACATCCATCCATTATACCTAAAAATAAAATGCAACAAAAAAATATAAAAGTGATATAATAGAAGTACTCACCCTCCATGATGTTTTTTAACAAGGAAATCCCTAGCTTGATGTAGTGGATAGGGAAGGTGGAAAATTAGGAAAACATGGGATAGTGGTAGAGTGGTTTTAGGGACAGAAATGAAGTGGAAGGAAGTTAGGGAAAAATACCTAAAAATTTTGGGAGGTACGGTGATGAGTTGGCCAAAGTATGCAAGTGTAATTTTTGGGAATGGGCATGTGAAAGGTGTCCAAAAGGTCAAAACACAAAATTTTACTAGTTTCCCTGCAAAAACGTAGTGAAAAATAGGGTTTTAGTGGAAATGGTAACAATTAGGGATATGAGTGGTAGTTAATGTATGCATAAGGTATATTGATAATGTATGAAGGTTTTCAGATGATGAAATTAGGGGTTTTTCCAATTCAAAGCAACCAACCATCTCAACAATCCAAATACATAGCTGAAAACCCTAGAAGAGGGAATCCACTATTTGTTGAATAAATTCACTTGAAGGAGAAGTAAGGAATGTTCACTTACTATTTTGGAAGAAGTTGAACCTTTAATAAATGATGAATTGAACCTTTCCATTTCTCCTTTGGCATCTTTTCTATCTTTTCTAACTCCCAATGTAAATGATTTGTATGGTGAAAATGACATCCTATTTTCCTTCTTTCATGACATGATTTGGTAATTATGATGTCAAAACAAAAGAAGCCATAGACTATGACCTATATGGTGGTATGTTGAATAACCTGTGACCATCGTTGATAATTAATTTCATGACCTTGAAATGATGATGATCATGTGTGAATGGAGGGAGCAACGCTGACCTAAACAACAACCAATGATCATATTTTGTTTGAAAAATTATTTGAAACTATAAAATTTGACCTAGGACCCTATCAACTCATCTTGAAAGAGTACATTTGATCATTGGTTATTAACAAAATAACAAACACTAACAACCTCCACTCATGAATATGATTGGATATGTGGGTGGAGTTAGAATTTTTAAAGGAGGTCAAAAGCTTAGTTCCAATTTAACAGTGGATTGGAAAATAGAAATGGGTTAAAAACCTTGTTTCCAAGGCATTGAAGTTGTTAAATGAAACTCCTGGTAATTCAACATACCAATTAGTTTTTATACTAGTAAGAGTTGTATAGAAAATTCATAAATGAATATACATCATTTAAGGACTTAGATGAACACCATAAATGATAGGTCATAACGTGGGTGAATGGTGTTCTCTAGGATTTTTGTTAAATATCAAAATGTCACTAAGAAATTTGGTAGGATTGGTCAGTCACCAAAGAGAAGGAAGAATGTGAGCATTCATTAGACAGTATAAATTGGGTAACTCAAGTGTTGCAACAAATGGGAACTATCTATTAAATTCCTTTTGTGGAGGTTGACCTTGTGGATAAAGGTTAACTTGTGGTGGAGCGTATCATGGGTATGATGGAATGGGCTGAGCAACTGGTATTTTCATCCAAGATAGTTAGTATTTTGATAACAAGGATAATTGTAACCAATTTTTCCAGTTCCAAGAAAACCTTATTAAGGTTGGAGTGGCTAAGTTTCTATATGTTGGCCTTGATAAGGCATTTGTGTTATAGTAGTTTGACTAACAAGTATTTATGGAATGCCTTGTAATGGTTTCCAAGATGGATTTTTCATCATCCAAATATTGGGTTGACTGGATGGTACCTATGTCATTCCATGCACAATTTTGTTACTTGCATCTAAGCTGTGGACTAACCAATATTTGGAGCTAGTTTCTCACCCTAAAGAGGATGGGTAGATGGGATTTGATAAATACCAGATACTGTTAGAGTAGGTTGATTTAAGAGACATCATGAATATGTTGACTCACTTGAGGTGTAAAGTGGGTAGGTTGAGTTATGGATTGAATAGATTGGATAGAAGGAACTAGATGCATAGCTAAGATAGACTAAGAAGTTAGGATTTTATTTAAAAATAAATCAGGTTGAATGGGAAACATAGGATGTGAAGGATTAGAAGTCAGTCCTAGAAATGAAGGACCCATAGGAATAAGACTTGAATAGGATGGATCACCAACTTGTAACATTTTATTATTATATGGGAACATTCCAGCAATAGGTTCCCCCCCTACTGGGGGATAAGGAGTATATGGAGGAACCTACCCCCCAGGAGGAGGGTACCCAATATAGGAATGAGTAGGTTTTTGTAGATGTCCCAATCCACTAAGAAATGGACCATATTTCTTCTCTATAGAAGGTTGGGGCACAATAGGTGGAATAGGTTGTGAGGTGCTCATTAAAGTGGTACCAGATAGTATTCCTAGTGAACATGATAAAGCAGAATTTCACGGACTAGTTTACACACCAAAAAGCTTCAAGGCAATGACTGGTATCTAGTTGGCAACGATGTACCACCATACAAATGAGTTTATGGTGAAGTTACAAACACAAAAATTTTTGCAACTTCAGTTGACTCACTCATGATCGAAGACATGGATTAAGAGACCGTTGTTGACTAAGTCATGGTTAAGCCTCTCAAAGGATTTTTCCAAAGGAAATTTAAAGGTGAAACTAAATGAGGAGTCCTAGGTGAAGGATATTCTACTTGAGTATGAGAATTATGAAAATGGCGATCTTAATAGAGAGGAGTCCCTCTTAAATCGATAGGAGATGAAGTTCGAGACAATTATTTTAATAATTTTCTCAATACTCAATAACCAGGTGGAAGATTTTCTCTTTCATGACTAAATTTACAAGTTTTGGTCTAGGCGAAGGTAAAGGAAGAGAAGAATTCATCCATAAAGTAGCCAATTCAGTTATCTGAGGTTCCTCAGGTTGTATGACCTCAGGTTGTAATGTATATGAATATGGAAATTCAGGTTCAATGACCTCAGGTTCTAGTGTTTCAAGGGATTCACTTTCGACTGTGTCAAACTCATGAGTTAGTAAGGATGCAATTTCAGGTTCAGTACTTATGGGAAGTGATGATTCTAGTTTATTAACTTCAGATGTAGTTCTAGAAGGGGTAGCTTCCGAAGTACTAGTTTTAGTGGTTTGTGTTCTCTTATTCTTATGACGACTATGTGTTCCATTTATAGGTAAAGGAGGAGACTTTTGCATTCTATGGAAACGAAAAGGTTGTTGAGGGTGTTATTCTACATTGAATTAATCAATTTTAGAAATTAACAAAACAAATAAAAGAAAACAATGGTAAGTAGGAATAAGGGTTTACCAAGTAACTATGAAATACAATATATCTTTTCTAGTACATGCAAGAAATATCCCTAAATTTTTTATTCAGTGTATCACAATATACAAGGCGGTTAACTCAGTTACCTATGGCATGATATCAACCTATATGCAATTTCCAAAATATACCTGGAGGTGCATGGAAGTGTAGTCTGTGGTAGTGTTTTCTAATGTGTTGTATGATAGGAAATATTCTGATATATTTTTCATATGATCACCATCTAATAGACCCGAAGGTACATGGAGAACGATCCAATATACTTACGTATTTGGAATACCGACTACCCCCATAATGTAACATAGACAAATAATGGATTCTCCTACATTTACTGATGTTGGAACATGTCTCTCGCATAGAAATTTATGTTTTTCATTAATGTTCTAGATGATCCTTAGGCTAATTGAATAAATTTTAAAGTTGATCTTCACTAATTAAGTTTCAATTTCAAGGATCATGGTACAAATTCACTTGAACTTTCTATGATTCAACTAGCATGATGAAAATAACTCTTTCATTTTCATGAATATTTATCTATGGGAAGGATGAAACAAGCAATCATGCAACAATCAAAGATGCAACTAAAAAGAGGCTCCTAAGAATATATTTCAATGTACTATTCCATTTAAATTCAAAAACCCTTTTTGCAATGTAAAAAATGGAATTTTTTTATTTTCTTCTTTTCAATTCAAAATGCAATGAAAATGATAATGAATCTAGATTATTGACCAAAATAACTCACACACACTGCAACTATAATATGAAAATTCTTTTATCTAGTCAACGATCAAGCCAAGTGTTCACAAACAGTAATTTACAAGAAGAAAGAAAAAAGAAACAATTTTTCATCAAAACGAAATCAAACCAAAATGTAAATACACAAATGGATTTTACAGAGACAGTAACTAGTTCAAAGACTCAGGAAAATTTAGTTGACAAAATAAAAAGTGAGAGAAGGGAATAAGAATGCAAATTTTTCATCCTACAAGAACCATCGCAAGCTACACACAAGAACCAGTGTGATGCATCCCAGTTCCAAAGAGAGATAGGTGCACTGGGTCACTTTGTTTCTGACCAGAAAGTGTGTTAGTGCTAATTTTGTTAAAAAGGGGAAACAAAAACCCTACCAAAATTAAAAAAAGTTTTCCCAAGACCAATTAATTTATAAACAAGTTAATCTAAGTTAGATTGAAAGGCCAAAAAATGAATAGGGAAAGGAAACCACTATAGGAACATCTCGTTCCCCAATATTGTCAACAAGTTGTTATATGGAAAATTCTCTTCTGCAGACAAAAGTGAGTGTCCTAGATCTGTTGGTCTTAGCTAGAAACAACAGAAACAAAACACTTGTGTTTTCGTTAGAGAAATTAAAGAATGGAGGAGAAGGCCCACCTGGAGTCCAACACAATTCCTCCTCTTCTCTTGGTTTGAAAACTTTATCTGTAGCTCCAATTACTATAAATGGGACCTGTGAAAGAATTACAACAAGCAAGAAAACTACAAGATATACATAGAATAGACCAATATCTCTAATCAATGAGTGAGGATGGCATTGAAATACATAAGCATCAAATAGGCACAAGTATAGGGAAACAAATATTTTGTATTAATGAAATTTAGGAGAAGATTAAAACCCTTATGCAGTTCTTGACAACATAGATTTCCCCCACCAGAACTTGTCCTTCCTTAGCGAAAAATTAATCCTTCAATTACAACTCAAGGATGGTAATGGATTCTCGGGTAAAACAAAAAAACATCGGGGCATAGCTAAGAGTCTTTGAAATCCAACCTAGACTTTAATGAAGCAGTGAGTTTATAGGGTAAATATGGTAGTTTTGGTTTTACACATCTAGGACATAGGTCCACACATGAGGAAAGATAATCTCTAGGGATAAGAGATAAGACCTCTAGATGAAATTAAAGGTGCTCGATTTTTTACCAAACTCAATCTTTGATTAGGGTATCACAAAATTCATATGAAGGAGGTTGGCATTAACAAAACAACTTTTAACACTCATAAAGGCCACTATGAGTTACTAGTGATGAGCTATGTCATTTGTAATCCACCATCTCATGAATCAGATATTTAAACCATTTCTATTTCATTTGGTACTTGTGTTTTTTTTATGATATCATTATCTATAGTAAAAATTAACAGACTCATGTTCCCCATCTTTATCATATCTTACAACTACTATCTCATCATTAATTCTTTCTCATTTTATTTGAAGGTGTCTTTGTGTATCATAGGTAGAATATTTGGGCCATATTGTCAGCAAGTTAGCAAGGATGGTTTATATATATATATATATATTTATTTATTTTCTTTAGTTTAACTCATTAATAATTTGAACATTGAATCACATAATTTACATGATACTTCGTACCAAAAGTATTACCAACCAAACTATTCCTTATGAACTATTAATAAAAATGAAATTATAATAAGATAATTTTTTAAATTATTTTAAACTATATAAATCTTATATTTTATTATTACTTTTTATTTAACCTTTCATTCACCCTTGCCTGCAACATTTCTCTCGCCATCAAAATATAATTAAATTAATAATATCCATCATGCAAAGAAAATTAATTATTATACAAAACATTATCATAAAAGAGAAGCTAATTATTCTACAAAAAATTATCATGAATGTGCATTTATGTAGGCACTGTTTTCACGTGTAAGGAAGGAACCTCCCATAGCTCTACAGTTTGAAAAATCCCTTCTTCGATTCCTTAAACCCCATGGTGTTAAATATGATTGCTAATTATCCGAAATTAAAACGACAATCGCCAATTACAATAAGATGCCTTCATATTGTATAGGAGATGCCTTCATAGCAATTTGTGGTTAAACTGCTGCTTTAAATTCCATAAAGCCATAACCGAATTCTGCTCCTCGCTTATTCCTAATTTTATTGCGCCAAATTTCTTCATCTCTTCGTCAACTTGGGAAGGAGAAATATTTGCAGGCAGGTTGTTCATAAAAATAGAACAACAAATTCCTTGCGCAATGTTGTTATTGAAAAACAAAAAAAAAATTATTCCTAGTGCAATGTTTGGCTTTCGTTTGTCTTTTTTTCTCTGACCAATACTTTATGTCCTCAAATCAGAATAGGGGAAGCCTGAAGTGTGTTAACATATGACAAAAAATTCAAATAATGTAATTTTGGGCAAATTACTTATTACGTGTTCGTTCGTTGTATAAATAAATGAAGTTAGAATAACGAAATAGCCCAGATTAAATTGGATGGCTGGAGGGGCTTGTATGATGTGGAGAATAATTCCTGATTAATAGTGTTTGCAATCCCTTGCCCCGTGGAGGTTTCCTTGACACCCTGTCAAGGTTTTACCACGTAAATTGTTCTGTTTACCCATGTGTTACTGATTCAGTTTCATTCAGTTCTGTTTTCTTCTTGTTTAATGTTTTCAATACAATAAGTGGTATCAGAGCATAACTGAGTTGAAATTTCGCTGCTTTCCAACCGTTCTGTTGTCCTATTTTTTTTTTGAGCCTCCCTATCAAGATTTTGCATGTTGAAAAGAATGTTGTGAAGATAAAAATAAGGAATTTATCTGTAAATTTGGTTTTTTGAAGAGAATCTGCAAATTCGAATGGCCGTTGTTGTCACTGGAGAGAGGGGACTACATGGGCTGCATTGAAGATTGTTTCCGCCACTGAATAGAAAGGGTTGCCGCACATTAAGAGCAAGTTTCCGGACATTGAAATCAAAGGGTTGTTGCACTGCCCTTTCTCCATCGTTGTTGAAAACACAAAATATGTCCATCACTACTGCTAGATGAAAAGAAGTCATCGAAGAAGATTGGTGAGGCTGTTGAGGGTGACTAGAAAAGTCAGTTTCAGTGTAGAAAAATTCTCATCAACCATCAAGGGTGACAGGAAAATTCAGTTGTAGTGAAGAAGCATACAAGCTGGAGAAAAAGGTGTCGTAGCATAAAATCCTGCACCTGCTCATCAAAAATCAACTATCTCTTCAACGTTGTCATCCAGATGATAAATTCGACCTCGTGAAACTTATTTTTATTTTTTTATCAAGGATTTTGTTACCTTCAAAAAAATTAAGGCTCAAAAATATTTTTTAAGATAGATTGATAAGAGGGAATAGATTGATAAAAAGGATTTATTTTCTCTGTCCTTGTGGAAAAAATTGAAGAAATTTATTTTTCTGTTCCTGTGGAAGAAGTTGTTTGTTAATAAAGGGCTCAGATTTCTAAAAAAAAAATTTAGCAAAACATGGAGAAAAAATAGAATCTTTTTTTTTTTTTGAAACCTTAGTAGAATAGGGAAAAAAAATTTAGAAGAGGGCCAATAAGAAAGCTTAGAGTTCTGGAAATTGGAATAGAGAAGTTTCTGGCAGAGGAAATTGGAATAGGGTTTGAATTTATTTTTTAAGAAAGAAGGGAAAATCAAAACAATAAACCCTAGTTGGAAGTTTAAGGAAGAAGGGAAAACTAAGAAGGGAAAGCTAGAAATGGAAAAAATGACGAATGCAAAGTTCGAGGTGGAAATTTTCACCAGAAAAAAAAATTTCACATTGTGGAAACTGAAAGTTAGGGACTTGCTTGTGCAACAAGGGTTGTAGAAAGCATTGGATGGGGTAAAGAAAAAACGTGCAAGTATGAGAGATTCGCATTGGGAGGAATTGGATGCCTGAGCCCTCAATACCTTTAGGTTATGTTTGGAAGATCAAGTTCTCTTTGTGGGTTGGAGTGGAGAACGATTTGAAGATTGTATGTGACTATAACATTGAAATAAATTTGTTAAAGAAAAGGAATTGTACGGTCTTCCGGATGAAGGAAGAAATTTTAAAAAATTCGAGTTTTATTTAAATATTTTTAATAAAGCGATATATATATATATATATATATATATATATATATATATATATATATATATATATATATATATATATATATATATATATATGACTAAACCATTGGGAAGGATTACAGGAGGACGTAGGATATATCTTCGGTCTTCCCAGGAAGAAGGCCACAAAAATTGCGAAACATTTAAATGTTTTTAATACTTATATATATATATATATATATATATATATATATATATATATATATATATATAATTGTTTTCTTTAGTTTAACTCATTAATAATTTGAACATTGAATCACATAATTTACATGATACTTCGTACCAAAAGTATTAGCAACCAAAATATTCCTTATGAACTATTAATAAAAATGAAATTATAATAAAATAATTTTTTAAATTATTTTAAACTATATATATCTTATATTTTATTATTACTTTTTATTTAACCTTTCATTCACCCTTGCCTGCAAAATTTCTCTCACCATCAAAATATAATTAAATTCATAATATCCATCATGCAAAGAAAATTAATTATTATACAAAACATTATCATAAAAGAGAAGCTAGTTATTCTACAAAAAATTATCATGAATGTGCATTTATGTAGGCACTATTTTCACGTGTAGGGAGGGAGCCTCCCACAGCTCTACAGTTTGCAAAATCCCTTCTTCGATTCCCTGAACCCCCATAGGGATAGTCTCATATATGATTATTGCTAATTTCATCCCTTATATATACCCGACGATCATCAATTATAATAGGAGATGCCTTCATAGCAATTTGTGGTTAAACTGTTGCTTTAAATTCCATAAAGCCATAACCAAATTCTGTTCCTCGCTTATTCCTAATTTTATTGCGCCAAATTTATTCATCTCTTCGTCAACTTGGGAAGGAGAAATATTTGCAGGCAGGTTGTTCATAAAAATAGAACAGCAAATTCCTTGTGCAATGTTGTTATTGAAAAACAAAAAAAAATTATTCCTTGTGCAATGTTTGGCTTTCGTTTCTCTTTTTTTCTCTGACTAATACTTTATGTCCTCAAATCAGAATAGGGGAAGCCTGAAGTGTGTTAGCATATGAGAAAAAAATTCAAATAATGTAATTTTGGGAAAATTACTTATTACATGTTAGTTCGTTGTATAAGGAAATGAAGTTCGAATAACGAAATAGCCCAGATTAAATTGGATGGTCGAAGGGGCTTGTATGATGTGGAGAATCATTCTTGATTAATAGTGTTTGTAATCCCATGCCCCGTGGAGGTTTCCTTGACACCCTGTCAAGGTTTTACCACGTAAATTGTTCTGTTTACCCATGTGTTACTGATTCAGTTTCATTTAGTTCTGTTTTCTTCTTGTTTAATGTTTTCAATACAATAAGTGGTATCAGAGCATAACTGAGTTGAAATTTCGCTGCTTTCCAACCGTTCTGTTGTCCTATTTTTTTTTTTTGAGCCTCCCTATCAAGATTTTGCACGCTGAAAAGAATGTTGTGAAGATAAAAATAAGGACTTTATCTGTAAATTTGGTTTTTTGAAGAGAATCTGCAAATTCGAATGGCCGTTGTTGCCACTGGAGAGAGGGGACTACATGGGTTGCATTGAATATTGTTGCCACCACTGCATAGAAAGGGCTGTCGCACGTTAAGAGCAAGTTTCCGGACATTGAAATCAAAGGGTTGTTGCACTGCCCTTTCTCCATCGCTGTTGAAAACACAAAATATGTCCATCACTACTGCTAGATGAAAAGAAGTCACCGAGGAAGATTGGTGAGGCTGTTGAGGGTGACTAGAAAAGTCAGTTGCAACGTAGAAAAATTCTCATCAACCGTCAAGGGTGACAGGAAAATTCAGTTGTAGTGAAGAAGCATACAAGCTGGAGAAAAAGGTGTCGTAGCTCAAGAAATTCGACCTCCTGAAACTTATTTTTATTTTTTTATCAAGGATTCTGTTACCTTCAAAAAAATTAAGGCTCAAAAATATTTTTTAAGATAGATTGATAAGAGGGAATAGATTGATAAAAGGAATTTATTTTCTCTATCCTTGTGGAAAAAATTGAAGAAACTTATTTTTCTGTTCCTGTGGAAGAAGTTGTTTGTTAATAAAGGGCTCAGATTTCTAAAAAAAAAATTTAGCAAAAAATGGAGAAAAAATAGAATCTTTTTTTTCTTGAAGCCTTAGTAGAACAGGGAAAATATTTTTAGAAGAGGGCCAATAAGAAAGCTTAAAATTCTGGAAATTGGAATAGAGAAGTTTCTGGCGGAGGAAATTAGAATAGGGTTTGAATTTTTTTTTTTAAGAAAGAAGGGAAAATCAGAGCAATAAACCCTAGTTGGAAGTTTAAGGAAGAAGGGAAACTAAGAAGGGAAAGCTAGAAATGGAAAAAATGACGAATGCAAAGTTCGAGGTGGAAATTTTCACCAGAGAAAACAATTTCACATTGTGGAAACTGAAAGTTAAGGACTTGCTTGTGCAATAAGGGTTGTAGAAATCATTGGATGGGGTAAAGAAAAAACCTACAAGTATGAGAAATTCACACTGGGAGGACTTGGATGCCTGAGCCCTCAATACCTTTAGGTTATGTTTGGAAGATCAAGTTCTCTTTAATATTGTTGGAGAGAGTACAGCTGAAGGGTTGTGGGAAAAACTGGAAACCTTGTATATGACTAAACCATTGAGAAATAGAATTTATTTAAAAAGAGAATTGTACAGTCTTCAGATGAAGGAGGGTACAAAAATTGTAGAACATTTAAATGTTTTTAATACACTTATTTTCCAGTTGTCAGATATGGAAGTTAAAATGTAGGAATATTACAAGGTGATAACCTTGTTGTGTTCTCTCCCCGAGTCATGGAACCGCTTCGTAACTTAAGTCGGTTTGAGCACTACCAATTTTTTGAAATTTGAATCAGTATTGGGTGCACTCTTATCTAAAAAAGTACGAAGGAAATCTAGTATTGAGACATCTACACTAAAAGCCATGGTAGCAAGAGGTTAGTCAAAGGAAAGAGGGGAGAAAGAAATGGGTTATTCCAGATCAATGTCAAAGGGTGGAAAGAAGTTTAAATCCAAATGCTGGTATTGCAACAAACTTGGACACCTCAAGAAATACTGTTGACAACGGAAGGAGTCAGAAAACTAGAATAAGGAAGAAATTCAGGTTGATTCAGGTATGATTTATGACGTGTTAACTGCTAAAGCTCTCCCTGTTTGTAATGTCTCTCAAGATGATGAAAATTGGCTATTAGACTCTGGTCCTTCTCATCACATGATTCCACACCGAAGTTGGTTTACTTCATATGAAGTTGTAAATGGTAGTTCTGCATTCATGGGAAATAATGCATCCTGTCTGACTGTTGGGATTGGTAATGTAAAAATTAAAATGTATGATGATACAGTTAAAACATTATCTGATGTTCGACATGTACCCAAACTAAAGAAAAACTTGATTTCGTTGGGAGTTTTGGATTCAATTGGGTATAAATTTACAGGTTAGAATGGAGTGTTGAAGGTATCAATAGGAGCCTTGGTTGTTATGAAGGATGAAAAGGTCAGAAATCTGTACAGAGTCAAAGGAAGAACTCAAGTTAGTGAAGTAGTAATCGTATCAGAAAAAGTAGAAGAAGGTTCTCATCTATGGCATCAGCGGTTGGGTCACTTAAGTGAGAAAGGTCCTCAGGTACTAATGAACTGCAATTTTCTTCCTGACTTGAAATCCTTGAAGTTGGATTTTTGTAAACATTGTGTGTTTGGAAAAGAATGTAAACAAAGGTTCAAGACTAGAAATCATAATAGTAAGCAAATTTTAGACTACATTCATTCTGATCTATGGGGACCATCTCCTAATGTGTCTTATAGAGGTGCATTATATTTCTTAACATTTATTTATGATTTCTGTCAGAAATTTTGGGTCTATATGTTGAAAAAGAAAGCTGATGTATTTAATTTTTCTAAACAATTTAAAGCAATGGTGGAAAAGAAAACAAGAAAATCAATTAAATGTTTAAGAACTGACAATGGTAATGAATTTACTTCTTTAGAATTTTAATAATTCTATAAGGATGAAGGGATTGTTAGACATAAAATCGTTGTTTATACTCCTCAGCAAAATGGTGTTTCTAAATGGATGAATAAGACTCTTATGGAAAGAGCTAGAAGCATGATCAACAATGCTAACCTGCCAAAGGAGTTATGGGCAGAAGTAGTATTTACTGCTTACTATTTACTTAAGAGATCACCTTCAGTTTCCATAAACTGTAAAATTATTAAACAAGTTTGGTCGGGTCAGTCTTGTAATTATTCGCATTTGAAGATTTTTGGTTGTGATGCCTATGCTCTTATTCCTAGAAATCAATGTTAAAATTTAGGTCCAAAATCGAAATGTTGTCTTTTTTGGGTATGATTATGTAGTCAAAGGATATAGGTTGTGGGATCCTTCTTCACCGATGATAGTCATTAGTAGAGATGTAACATTTGATGAATCCTCTCTTCTAAAATCAGATGTTGGAAAAGTTGAACAGGAGTAGGTATCGCCAAATCAGCACATTCAATTGGAGACTAAACCTTTTCCACAAAGTTGAAAGGAAGGAGAGACTTCTGATGAAAAAGGTGGAGAAGCAAAGGAAACTAGAGAAAATCTAGAACCAATTCAGCAACCAGTCACTCTAAGAAGGTCTACAAGGGAAAGAAAAACACCCAAAAGGTATGAATATTTTTCTTTATATTTTGCATTTATTACTGAAGATGGGGAACCTTCTTGTTATCAGGAAGCAGTATATGATGCAGATAGCAAGATATGGAAAAAGGTTATGGAAGAAGAAATAGATTCCTTAGCCAAGAACAATACCTAGGATCTTGTAGAAATTCCCAAAGGGAGAAGCATTGGTGGGTGAAAATGGGTCTTCAAGTTGAAGAGAAAATTTGATGGAAGTATTGAGAGGTATAAGGGGAGGCTGGTTGCAAAAGGACATTCTCAGACTGAGGGTATTGATTTTCATGAAATTTTTTCTCCAGTGGTTAAAACAACCTTTCTTCATGGTGATTTGGATGAAGAGATATATATGGATCAGCGAGAAGGTTTTGTAAAAGGTCGCAGCAGGATATTAGTTTTCAAGCTCAAGAAATCATTATATGGCCTGAGGCAGTTGCCCAAGAAATGGTACAAGAAGTTTGATTCATTCATGGTCAGCCATAATTTTATCAGAAGTGAGTATGATCATTGTGTATACTTCAAAAGTTTCAATGGCATATTCATTATATTGGTGTTATAAGTTGATGATATTCTTATTGCAAGCAAACACATGGAATAAATCAACAGGTTAAAGGCTCAACTCTCTACGATGTTTGATATGAAGGATCTTGAAGCAGAAAAACATATCTTGGGCATGGAGATACACAGAGATAGGAAGAATGGTAAGCTTTGGTTATCACAAGAGAATTATGTTGAGAAAGTACTTGAAAATTTCAGCATGAACAATGTGAAACCTGTTAATGTTCCATTAGCTTCCCATTTTAATATTTCTTCAGATTTAAGTCTTAGAAATAATGAAGAAAAGAAGTGCATGTCTCGTGTAGCATATGTAAATGTGGTACGCAACTTAATGTATAAGATGGTATCTACAATACCTGACATTTTACATGTAGTTGGAGTTGTCAGCAGGTTCATGAAAAATCCAGGAGAAGAACATTGGCGAGCAGTGAAATGGGTGCTTCAGTATTTGAGAGGAACAAGTGACCATTGCATCAGCTTTGATGGTCGTGAAGGTTTAGTCTACTGATATTTGGATGTTGATTATGCAGGTGATTTGGACAAAAGGAGGTCTACTATAGGTTACGTTTTTACTCTTGTAGGTGGAGCAATCAGCTGGATGTTAAAGGTTCAAGAGACAGTTTCTTTCTCCACTAGTGAAGCATAATATATAGCTGCTTCAGATGCCTATAAAGAGGTAATATAGTTAAAAGTTCTACATGATGGGATTGGAAGGACACAGGAGAAAGTGAATGTATTTTGTGACAGTCAAAGTGCTATTCATTTGGCTACAAATCCAGGCTATCACAACAATACCAAGCACATCGATGTAAGGTATCACATTGTGAGACATGTAATCGAAGGCGGAAAAGTAGTTCTCAAGAATGTCCTTACACAGGAAAATCATACAGATATATTCATGAAGCCAGTTATAGAAGAGAAGCTGAGATGGTGTCTCGCTTCTCTTGGATTGCAGAAAAGATGATGAATGGGCATGGGCAAGGGATTAGGAAAATCGTTGTCAAGGTGGAGTTTGTTAAAATATGACAACAAATGTAAATAATGTAATTTTGGGAAAATTACTTATTATGTGTTAGTTCGTTGTATAATGAAATGAAGTTAGAATAAAGAAATAGCCTAGGTTAAATTGGATGGGCCAAGAGGCTTGTATGATGTGGAGAATCATTCTTGATTAATAGTGTTTCCAATCCCTTAACCCGTGGAGGTTTCCTTGACACCCTGTCAAGTTTTTACCACATAAATTACTGTGTTTACCCATGTGTGATTGAATCAGTTTCATTCAATTCTGTTTTCTTCTTGTTTAATGTTTTCAATACAATAAAGTGTAGTTTGGATTGAAGTTTCTTATACAAATTCGACAAATCCAAAAAAAGATCCACCTCCTTGTCTAATCCTAACTTGAATCCCTGAAGGCCTTATTTCCCCAAAATTCTTCAACTCTTCCTCAACCTGGGCAGGAGTAATATTGACAGGAAAGTTGTCCATAAAAATAGAGAACATGCTTCCTTCTACAATGTTGTTAGCTGGCATACTATTGACCAGAATTTGGGTTAGCCCTGGTTCTCACAAATGGTGGTTTCTTAATTGAAACAATGGGTTGTGTTGAATTTATTTTTTAGAATTGAAGCATAGTATGGTTTTGGTTTTTCTCGAACAACTGGAATTTATTTTTCTTGACCATGAGTAGGATTCCGCCTAGTCTGATCATATTCTTCTTGAACTGCAACTCGATTTTCTTCTTGTTGAGCATGAGTAGGAGGACGCCCTCCACTCTAAGCATGTTCTTATTCAACTATAACTTGAGTTTATTCTTGAGCATGACTAGGAGGAGGCCCTCCATTATGACCATGTTCTTCTTGAGTTGGAACTGGAGTTTCTGCTTGATCATGAGTAGGAGGCCCTCCATTCTGAAAATGTTAAATTTCTTATTCTAAAACTTGTTGAAATTTTCTTTGTTGCATATCATTTTAGTGAACCCCATAAAAAACAAGAACAATATCCTCTACCACCATCATTGATTGCTCAATACCACCATTCTTAGCCACTGGTTGAAAGTTAACAACTGGCTCTCACTTTGGCTTTGAGACCAGATTTGGTTTGATTGAATCTTTCTTTTATTGTTGTGATTCTTAATCCAAGTACCTAGCCACATCAATCAATACAAACTATCACTTTTCCTTATCGCGAGGAGCTAGGAAAAAGAATTGAGTGAAGGTTCGTGTTCCATTGTTCTTAAGGCTAATTAATCTAGTTGCACAAATTACTACATCTTTGTAATAAGACGCCTAGGAATCAACTGCTCTGATCTTGAAATTTAACGCATTGTAGCCCACAGAATTTATCAAGTCATTGATAGCCTCCACAATTTCTACTGAGATAATTTTCCCTTTGGGGTCTCGGCAACCAATTGTGCTACAATCCTTATAAAATTCGTATAGCGATTGCGGTGACCGAACATGACCAATCCTTCTTCACAAACACATCCCCAAAGGTTCGTACATCAAAATAAGAATCTATTTCACTCGTCATTTTTCTATTCTAGAATTAATTCATTCACCTAATATATTGGAAACGTCTTTTCTTCTCGCACTATGCATTTATGGTAGGGCTTCGTCCTCCCAACAGTTCAATGTATATACCATTTGTGATGGTTTCAATCTAGGAAATTATTATGAAATCCTACTGAGAACCCAAAAAAAAATTCCCTCAAACCCTAAAAATGATAGATGTGACACTGGAGGATAAAAGTGTTTTCCTTTTCTTTCTTTTTTTCCACTGAAAATTTTTTGTAGATATAGATATAGTCTTCAAACTGTATGTACAAAAATTTCCAAATAAACCTAGGGTCATATTAAATACCACCAAAGATGGAAATGCCAACTAGGGTGAGAATAAATCTCACCAAAGTCCCCTGCATAAAACCCTCAAGATGGTAGGATGAAAAACTTTGATACTGTTGTAAGATCCAACGATTAAAAATTTAAAAGATCTAAGAAATTTAAGTGTTCTGATTTAAAAGAAACCTTCAAGAGGAAAAAAAACACAAAGGATCCAAAAAGTCAACCTCTTATTTATATTAATAGCTAAAAACAAGATACATGCCCATACAAATAATATTGGAGCCCCTGCAAATGGCATGCACAACTACTCATTAAAACACTAATATAAGAGGTTGAAGCTCAATTGTGGACTGTGGATGGATCCACCAGACCATTTACTAGGGGGTTTTTGTCCTAGGATCAAACTAGAACTGGCCACACCAAGTTCTCAACAAACACATAATATGATAGACAAATTTAGGATGATCCAAATTTGTAGCTCCTATCCCCTTCAATAGGCTTCAAGGACGCTCTAGAAACCTTATTTTATTATTTTCCCTCAAGCCAAAACTTACCACACCAAGATCTGCACAAACACATAAGAAGATAGGAGAATTCAAGATGATCCAAATTCCTAGCTCCTACCCCCTTTAATAGGCTTCAAGGACCCTTTAGAAACCTTATGTTATTATTTTCCCTCGAAAGGTCTATTGAGCATAGATATCAGTATTGGGTTCTAAAATTCCTCTTTAAAAGAATTCAACACCCATTAAGCCTTTAGAAGGCTCTACTATGACTCATGAAGACGAAGAAATGCAACATGAGATATCAAAAGTGCATGAACAAGTGCACCAAATTTCACTATCACAAAGAGCAACAAAAAATGAAATGGATGGTTTGAAAAAAGTTGTGGAAGCTAAGATGAATGGTTTGGAAGCTAAGATGGATGTCATGGAAGTTGGCATGGAAGCTAAGATGGATGACATGGAAGCTAATATCGATGAAAAAATGGAAAACATGAAGAATGATCTAAAATTAGAAATCAAAGGTTTGACAAGTTGATACAACAAATGTTTCCTAATGGTGAAACGATAGTATAGGAAAATCATGATGAGAACAAAATAAATGTTAGTTGTGATTTCATAAAATCTAATGCTGGCAGGAAGAACAACCATATTCCAAAAACGGATATGAGGAAGCTTGATGGAAAGGATCCGGTAACATGGATACTATAGATGGAGCAATATTTTGATCTCAATAATGTGCAAACAACACAAAAAGTACGCATTGCAACTTTACGTTTAGAACAAAATACATTTCTATAGTATCAATGGCTTTTCTCCCATAAAAAAATTGTCACTTGGTCAATTTTTATGGAGGAAATGATAGAAAATTATGAGGATAGAAAGAGCAACACATTCTTTAGCCAATTGATAAATTTCAAACAAAAGGGTTTAGTGGGGGAGCACATTGACAACTTCCAAAAATTGAATATAAGGGTAGCTGATATTCCAGAGGAACACAGGATTAATCTCTTCATAGGGAATTTAAAGGATAACATCCAACATGAATTTCATGTTTTGGAACCTGATTCATTGGAGAAAGCATTGAGGTTGGCAAGAAAAATTGAATGTAAAATTATGGTGACAAGGAATCCTACCACTCACTTCTATAAAGAGGGAAGTGTAGCTACTCCTAGATTTCCACAACCTACAAGGTTGACACCACAACAATTGGAAGAAAAGAGAGAAAAATGGCTTTGATACATTTGCGATATAAAATACACTAAATGTCGTAAGTGTGCTGAGAAGAAATTATTTTACATAGATTGTGAAGAGGAAGAAGAAAATGAACAAGAAGAGGATATACACCAGGAACCAACCCTAGAAGAGGAAGAAATGAGTCCGATCATATCATGTAATGCATTCAGAGGAATTAATACTCCTCAAACTCTCAAGGTAGAAGGACATATCAAGAAGAAAAAGGTAATAGTGTTTATTGATTCAGGTAGTACCCATAATTTTATTCATTGTAAGTTAGCCATGGAATTGAATTGTTTCCTATATCCAGCACCAGAATGTCAAGTGATGGTTGAAAATGGAGGAACAACAAAATTCTCTGTAAAATGCCATAATATCAAGCTAACCATGGGGGAATATGTATTGAATAGTCCAATTCTTTCCATTCCTATGGGAAGTGTTGATGTTCTACTAGGAGTACAATGGTTACAATCTTTGGGGACAGTAGCTTTTAATTTTCAGGAACTTTTCTTGAATTTTTTTTCAGAAGGAAGGGAGGTAAAATTATGGGGTATTGCAGGGAAGCTGGGAAAGATAATAAGCTCTAATGTCATATAAAATCTTATAAAGAAAGAAAAATGAGGCGTAATTGCACAATTATGCTCACAAGAAGTTCCAACATCAAAATCATCTATTTCTGCAAATCTCCAAAAATTCTTCGACAGTCATTCCAAGGTTTTTGAAACTCCCAAAGGACTCCCACCTATTCGTGATCATGATCATACTATTCATTTGATTCTAGGAAGTTTTCCTCCAAACGTCGGGCCTTATAGATATCCCTATGTCCAAAAGAGAGAAATTGAACGTATGATTGCATAAATCTTAGAGGGTGGTATAATTCAACCTAGTCGAAGTTCTTTCTTTACTCCTGTAGTATTGGTACATATGAAGGATGGATTATGATGCATGTGTCCAGCTTATAGTGAGCTCAATAAGCTCACCATTAAAGATAAATTTCCCATTCTTGTGATTGATGAATTATTGGATGACTTACATGGAGCAATTTATTTTACCAAGTTGGATCTTCGTTCAGGATATCATCCAATTAGAATGAAGAATGAAGATATTCCGAAAATATCATTTCGAACTCATGAGGGTCATTATGAATTTTTGGTCATGCCTTTTGGCCTTACCAATGAACCTTCTACATTTCAAGGCTTGATGAATTCCATTTTCAAACCCTTCCTTAGAAAATTTGTGCAAGTAATTTTTGATGATATACTAATCTATAGCACGTCTTGGAAGGATCATGTTGAACATGTTCATAGGGTGCTCAAACTATTGTAGGAGAAACAATTATATGAAAAAGCATCCAAATGTTTCTTTGGAGTACAAGAGGTGGAATATCTGGGTCATATTGTATCTCACGAGGGTGTTGAGGTAGACCCTAACAAAATTGAAGCCATTAAAGAATGGAAAGTCCCCACAACCATAAATAAGTTGCGAGGATTTCTCCGGTTAACAGGGTATTATCATAAGTTTGTTAAGAATTATGGGAGAATAGTAGCACCTCTAACAACATTATTGAAGAAAGATGCATTTTCATGGACTTCGGAAGCAACTAAGGCCTTTGAACATCTTAAAGAGTCAATGTGACTAGCACCGATCTTAGCTATGCCATACTTCACAAAAACCTTTATTGTGGAATTTGATGCCTCGGGAAATGGAATTGGTGTTGTTTTAATGTAAGAAGGAAGACCCATTGCTTTTGAAAGTCGTCAAATCAAAGGAAAGTATTTACAAAAAGCTATTTATGAGAAAGAAATGTTAGCAATACTGCATGCACTAAGGAAATGGTGAACTTACCTAATGGGAAGACACTTGAAGGTAAAAATTGATCATGATAGTCTTAAACACTTTTTGGAACAAAGACTATCTTCATAAGAGAAACAAAAATGGGTCACAAAGATGTTGGGTTATGATTTTGAAATAATATACAAAAAAGGGAAGCTAAATGTTGTTGCAGATGCACTCTCAAGAAAGAATGAAGAGGTGGAAGTATTGCTTTGTGCCATTTCTATTATCCAACTAGATTGGATAACCGAAGCAAGAGATGAATGGAAGAAGGACGAAGAAGTGTGGACACTCATTCAAAAGTTGCAGCAAGATCCTAGTACATCTGATACATTTAGTTGGAAAAATGATTCCTTGTGGTACAAAGATCGCTTATATCTTTGTAAGAATTCCCAACTAAAACAAAATATTCTTCTGGAATTGCACACTTCTCCTTTAGGAGGACACTCAGGATTTTTAAAAACTTACCACAGGGTGAAGAAAGAATTTTTTTGGGATGGCCTTAAATCTGATATTCAAAAGTTTGTGGCGGAATGTTTGGTTTTCCAGCAGAATAAGGTTGAGACAATTAAGACCCCAGGACTTCTACAACCTTTATCCATTCCAAGTCAACGTTGGGAGGAGATTTCAATGGATTTTATCACAGGTTTACCTAAGTCCGAAGGAAAGAGTGTCATCATAGTGGTAGTTGATAGACTTACCAAGTATGCACACTTTTGTGCATTATCTCATCCATTTAAAGCAAGTACAGTTGCTACTACATTTATGGACACAATTCAAAAGCTACATGGAAACCCGAGGGTTATTGTGAGCGACAGAGATCCCATTTTTACTGGAAATTTTTGGACGGAGTTATTTTCTTGTTTGGGTACTCAATTAGCTCATAGCTCATGTTATCATCCTCAATCTGATGGTCAAACTGAGATAGTAAATAAATGTTTGGAAGGATATCTTCGTTGTTTTGTATCTGATAAACAAACACAATGGGTCAAGTGGTTACCTCTTGCTTAATGGTGGTATAACACTTCCTTCCATACTGCAGCAAAAATGACCCCATTTATGGCACTTTATGGATATCATCCACCATCCATCACATCATCTTTAAGATAAAATTCGAAGGTTCAAGCAGTGGAAGATCACATCGAGCATCAGCAAGAAGTTCTCCAACTCTTAAAGGATAACCTGAATTTGGCACAAAATCGAATGAAACAACAGGCAGATCAACATCGCAGCGAGAGAAGTTTTGATGTAGGAGATTGGGTATTTTTATGACTGCAACCATACAAACAAATGTCCCTCAAGCAAGCTAAGAAGGATAATAAATTATCGCCAAAGTACTATGGTCCTTACAAGGTGTTGCAAAATATTGGTACTATGGCATACAAATTGGAGCTTCCTGCTTCTTCACGAGTGCATCCAATTTTCCATGTTTCATGCTTAAAGAAGGTTATAGGTGAAAATATTCCAGTTCAAACAATATTTCCAGAACTTGATGAGGAAGGAAAAATCATATTGGAACCTGAAGTGGTCACAGAAACAAGAACTCGACAGCTACGGAATCGATCAATTTCAGAGTATCTCATCAAGTAGAAGAACTTACCCACTGAAGATTCTACATGGGAGGATGAGAATTTTATACAGAAGCACCCAGAGCTACTCAAGCGTTGAGGACAACACTTTTTTGAAGGAGAGGGGCATGTTACGTCCCTATATTACTAGTATAGTCCCTTATTGTTGTTAGTGTAACCCCCTTATTGTTATTATTGTACCCTTGTAACCCCCATATTGTTATTATTGTGCCCTTAAATTATTATTGTTAGGTTGGCTAGGATTACATTATGGCCCCGTGGACTCCTATATATAGAAAGGAGGTTTTTTAATTTGTATCATCCAAGAATTTTTCATTCATGTAATGTGTTGGAGGTTGCCCCCTCAAAGTGGCTTATTTCTAAAGCGTTGATATCTCTTTTCTTATATTTTTGGAGTTGGTTTCAGAACAATGAATCTACTCCTTAGCCACTAACTACTATTGCAATGTCACCAACAACTGCACAACCTAAGTATGAATATTGTAATTAAAATCATGTCCTCCTATATCAACATGCACCAGTGTCTGCAATTTTTTTTTTAACATTTTTCTCACTATTCAAAAATTCAGAAAGCTCATGATTGACACAAGGAATAGTTGCCAAAAAAAATTTGCATAAATTTAGTGGCCTCTCATCACCCTTATGTGCCACGATTTGGGGCCTCCTTCCCTTCTTCCTAATCCGGAATTTAACTCTAATATTAGGATCTATCCCCATCTAGCTATCTAGAAAATTATAAGCATGAATATCTACATGAAAACTACTCTTCAAGTCAATTTCATGTAAATTTATTGGCACAACAATTCAAAATTTTTGGTTGAAAATTGTGCACTCAACACCCAAAATCCAATAATTTTATCTTCTTCAATAATGTCATCTTATTTACCTTCAACAACAAATTCTCTCCAATTTGACTTCAAAACGCCATATTTTTCTGGCTCTTTAACCTTGGGTTTTTGTCCTCCCTTCCTTTCATGACCCTCATCTTCATCATGCATATGGTTTTCCAGTGTCTATTATCAATGGACTTTACACAAAAACTGATTTACACATTGGCATTACTCCACGCTTAGGATACACCACATTCAATGCAAACACCATATCTCTCACTTACTCCATTCACATTAAATGTTCCATCCTCTCTTGTACATTCCAACTGGGTCATGCTTTGACACTGTAGCGCACAAATTGATACACACTTTCACAATAGTCATTCTTCTAACTTGGTCTCTAAAATTGAAGTCTCAAGAAAATATTCAATAATCTCAATGCTCATAGCTCCATTGTGACCACCGGTCTCCTCTATGCCCTTACACAATTGACTACTAGGGTTTGAAAATTTCAACAATCCAACTCATGCGATTCCATCTATTTCAACAATCCAACTCATAGCACATTACAAGGAAAATCAAATGAAACCTTGATTTTAACTGTACATCCACACCAAATATGACCATATTTATCCTGATCTCGCTTCCTAAAATGCATATATATGGCTCTGGTCAAACACTTAGTAGTCGTTCATTAGAATTTTGTTGTAATTTCTTTGCATACCATAGGCTTCTAAAAATATGATGTAAAAATTTACACAAATTTATATATAGATATATATTATATAAACTCTCTCACAACATGTCTCCACCGTTAAACTTCACATAGTGACAACAAAACTACACACCGAGGAAGAATTATTACACCTCCTCTGATTATCTCTCACATATCCATATTCATTATCTCTCATGCACTGAACCACCCTCTCCACTTCCATATCTTTCTCGATTCATTCCTTGCAATATAATTTTGAGATGCATTGACCTCACCCAGTCTATAATTTGCTTCTCTAACCTCTTGGTAAATATCCAAACCTGGAGCATCATTAAGCTCATCAAAATATACACAATCAACATCCTCTTCTGTAAATGACCTTCCATATCTAAGAATTCAACCTCCATGATTATCAATAGACTAATATGCCTTGTTGTGACTTCTAGCCCTTACTCAGGCTCTTTCTAGCTGACTGACTGGTGGAGATCAAAAGAAACTCTTGGATCGTAACACCACTGCAATGTATTTAGTCACATCAATCAAATAGAAAAATCGACTTCTACATAGCACCCTCCTTTAGTTGTTGCCTATTTTCCTTAAGATAAAAAAAGAAGAAGAAAAATCTCCTCTTCCTACTCTTCCTCAATCATGCATTCCATCTCTAGGTAATTGCACAAAAAGAGCTAGTGCCTCAATTATCGATTTAGGTAAAAAAAATATCATCAAACTTCATCTCACCAGCCCGATTCACCTTCTCTTCTTGAAAACTATCGGTGGTTCATGATTTTTGCGATTCTCCATTCCAAGGATCATAATGTTTCCTTGATTGTTGCAACATTATTCTCATGCTAATGCTTAATTAAGTGGGTCTATGGAGCTTTTGTTGTATTCAAAATCAAACATCTATAATGATTCAATTACCGTTGATATATCATTTGGTTATCTCTTTTCATTCTGACTCCATGCAATCAGGCTCAATTTCACCAGCAACTATAACCATTAAGAAAAACATGAGGATCATTTTTTTAGTGTTGTTCATTGCAGCTACAACCAACACCTCAACCACTCTGAGCTCCATCACTTTATTAATCCCGACACTCATTCAACAACCCCAATTCCTCTGACCTTTGCGACCACCTTTCTTGAAGTCACCTAGCTCACCACCTAAACAATATAGGGTTTTTGGGGGCATGTACAATCTGAACAATCAACCTCACATATGCAAGGTTACGAAAAATCCTTACTTATTTTTGCAATTTTAATGAATCACCTTACAAAATTTATCAATTATTACAACACCATGTACACATACTTGACAATGGTTAAGATAACAAAGCAAGGAGAGAAGTGGTGGTGTGTAAATATAATCTTGTTTTGTTTCCAGTGGCCACTGGGACAACTTAACTTTGATATTTTTCTTTCTCTATATAGGATATGTTCAACATAAGTATCATACATCACTATCATAAGAAGAATCATGGATTCTTACCAATATGGAACTTAAAACCACCCATAAATAGACCATGTCAAAATTACCTCATCCATATTAACACAAGCACCATATAAAAATATTAATAATAGGATAAGGTTTCTTCATTAGTGGATACCGACTGCATATGGATCAGACATGCCACACAATAAAAAAAAACATAACCATATTTTCTAACACCATTGCCTCAACTCGTCGGGTAGGATTTTGATTCCTCATAATCATTATAGGATTTTTTCCATTGATATGTTTGTGAGCTTACAATTTTCTTAAAATTTTGATAGTTACATTATTACCTTGCTTGTTTCTATTAATTTAAATTTCACACATGGGTACGCATTTTTTTATTATTTTTAATTTTAATTTTGTGTAGAGTATCTTTTTGTAATTAATTTTTCTCTGTTTGTAACAAGCCCCTTAAATTTTTCTGGCTGCCTCAAAACTGGGGTTCATCATCCTCAGCTATTGCCCATTGGTTATGCTTGTAGTTTGTTAAGATAATGGAAATGGAATAGCCTATATATTAATTTGATTTTCATGTTTATGTTATTGTCTCGTGTACGGGTTACTCTTGAGACTCCACATTGTTATTCATCAAAAGTGTTTTTTAGCACTAAAATTTTGTGTCAAATCTGACATAGTGCTATGGAACAAATGAAATAGTGCTATGCAAGAAATGAAAAGACAAAATGGAAAAAGTGATTAGAATTATATTGTCACTATAATATTTTTATTTTTAGGGAATATATTAAAAAATTATGATGTTAAAATATGTTTATAAAATATTTTTTTTAAAATAAGTTATTTTTTTATAATTTAAATTTTGAATCTTATTATATATATATATCAAGAGATTTGTTTGAGACGAATCTGAATAGGAAGGATTCTATTCCTTTCTCCAACTACTAGGAATAACTTTAATTGGCTATTTTAATATTAATAATAATATAAAAAATATTGACTTCTTAAAATTATTCCTTTTATATATTATATCTCAAACAATAATATTAAGAAAAATCCTAATTTTCGAAGTACTTTGAAATAAAATCTTTGTTAAAACTTTGTCAATAACTAAAGTGATAAGTTCCTAATAATAAAACTGATAAAAATTCCTTTTATATGATACTAAATTGAATATTTTAAAATTTTTATTAGTTTATTATTATATTAATAGGTAAAACCTTCATTATAACTTTTGATTTTAATTGAAAACTTTCATTATTTGCATCTTTCTCATATTATAATTTTCAAATATGCTCTTAGGTTGTGATGTCAGACCAAATAACACTCACTTCTACATGAAGAGGGTTTTTAAGACAAGAAATATTGTGTCCTAGACATTTTATTTCATCTTAAACATTTTAGAAATGAAATCATAATTTCGTCTTAAACCTATATTGCCTTAATATTCAATTTCTTATTAAACTTATTTTGATCTTAACATTTCATTTTGTGTTAAACTAAGTCATGGTCATGTATGAGAGACTTTTAATTGTCAGGTTTTTGAATAGTGGGAGGAGCATTGGTCAAGACTTTTAATTGCTGAATTTTTCATGTCAGTAAGGAGGAGCATATTGGATAAGCAGGTGAGTGAAAACTAGTTATGGATAGATCTAGGTGAAAGGGTAAAGTAACTTTATCTGATCTCTCTCTCTCTGTCCCAATATTAACATATTTTTCAATAATTGTTTTGACCAAGGCATTTCATTTCCATTTTTAGTGATATAGCCATAGAACTTTTCAGATCCCATTCCTGATCAATGACCAATTTATTCAAATCCATTGCATAATCTAGTTATAGTTCCTTCTGTTAGAGAGTTAGTAGAAAACCTTCCTTTTCATGAGTAATTAGGTAGTATCAATGGTGTGCATCACACCACAACAACAATACAAGCTCATAGAAGAAGAAATGTGTGGTCGAATAACAATTCCGATTCCAATGCTTAATAGTAGGAGGAGAAAGAAGCCGAGGAGGTATCAGAGCAGGAAATTATTTTCATAGAGAATTTATTTCCCAACCCAATTCTTAGGGAGCTCTGTGAACGACAGGCTCCAAGTAAATGTTATATTTTTCTTAGAGTTTATATGTATAATCAACTATTTCATTCATTTTTTCCTTCTTTTGTAAGAGGGCCTTCCTTGGGGATTACCAACTTAAAACATTATGAGGGTTTTCTTATGTTTTCCATTTGAAAATTCTTCAATTTAAGTAGTTACAAGGTTCTTGTTGATTTTTTTTTTAACTTCCAGGATTTCGATGGGGTAATATATTGAATAATTTTACAATTCAAAAATTTTATTGATGTTTGTAGAGCCTTTGAATTGTCATTTGGTAAAAATGATTTCTTTAGCACATTCTGTGAATAATTCTATGTGGAGATGATGAGCCGTTTAGGGTTTTATCATTAGACCATTTAGTAAATGTTTGCATCCAAAGATTCATTCCTAACTCCGTTGGTATGAAGGATTTACAAGTTGCATTTGATTTATATGCAGAGAGAGGGTTTCACTTATATACAATCAATTTTGGGTTGAATTTTTCATGTACAAGTAGATTGAGGGCTTATGCATTTGAATTATTCACATGTTCTTTTGGAGCTATATCAATATGAACACAGAGAAATTATGGAGAGTGTGAGTTATTTATGGGCCCTCTAAAGGATTCACATTGTTTAATTTCCAAATTATCCTTGTAATGGTGGGGTTGTTGTCAGTGATATTTACGTAATGGGATTTTTGTGATCTCTTCCCCATATTTTCTTTCCTTTCAAGAAAATATATAAATGGAGAGCTGAAATAGCTAGTGTGCTAAAAAATGCACTATTTATAAATCAATGGTCTAGCTACCTCCTACTCTCAGCTACACCCATGGGAGACATGGTTGCAAGATGGAGGGTCCCCATAGTCCTTTCTCCATCCAAAGTATCCATGATTTTCAAGCACCACGACAAGGGTTAATATTTTCTATAACTGAAATTATGACTATTCATTACATGTTGAGGTATGGAAATTGAACTAAATTTAGGGTTTTCTTTAATAATCTTATGTTTTTCTTGAAACTTCTTATTTTTTGTTCGTTGAAAAAACCCTATGAGATGGAATTAATAGAAATTTATCTTTGTGGGAACCCATCTCTATGTTTTTTGTATATTTTAGGGAAGTTTGAGATGGCTCTCTTATGTCATGATTAAAATATATTACATATTATTTAGAGAGATTTAAAGCTCATTTAGTTGTTTATTTTCTGAGTATTCACCTCTATTTTTCATGTCATGGTCATAGTCTCAAATTGGAGACCTTAGCATGCATGCTTTCCCTTAGAATTCTTACGAAAAATATACATCTTAGAATTATTTCCCACATCAATATGATTGAAATCCCTTACTTATGCCATAAAAAAGGGATGACATCGAATTGCATTGAAAATTGTGTCTCTTTCATTTTCCCTAAATATTGTAAGATCAACTCTAGGTAAGAGAGTTAATTCTAACATTATTAACTTTCGACCATTTAATAAACAGATTGACGACCCGTTAAAAAATCATGCACACTTGGTTTTCAAATGAAACAAAGAGTGTCACCATACTCATGTGAACCCTTATTCGTATTATGTAAATCTTAACTAAAAAATCATGGTCACTCCATAGTGCAACTTTCCAATGGATCTAGCTTAGGAATATGAACTAGAACCTAACAAGTAATGAGTTCTAAATATTTTTGAGTTCCACGCAATCCCATAGGAGGTGTAATATCCAATTATTTATTCTAACAGGGAGGAGAAAAGGGTTATTCAAAACTACAATTTTCAAGTGTTTCTTTCTTCATAGGAAATTGGTATATTGCCAACGAGACATCATTCCTTAATTAAGGAGAAGTCTAATGAAAAAATTTAAGCCTAATTTGAAATTTATTTTAGTAGCATTAACTCTCTTCTATTTTCTTTTTAAGATTGAAAAGAACATGGCTTTGGAGTGAAGGGATTCATGCAATTTACAGCTATCAAACACAAAAATATGTTCATCAAACTTCCACCTCTAGTCTATATAGGTTGGCCTTAAAATTAAACAGTTTATTACCAAAAAATTCCTCTTCAAGTATAATAATTTATATAGATGATATATAATATTTTTCACACAGAACCTGGATATTTTTCACATCCTAGGGAATTCATCATCCTATTTGAGAAATTCATTTACAATTTGTACGTCATTTATTATTTCAGAAGGATAACCTCTACCATTTATGACCATATTCATTATATGATCTAAAATGAACGCATACAGTCATTGTATGGAATTTCATGTGAAATGTTCATCATGATTTTTTTTATAGATGTTATGTAATACTATCCACAAGAATATTTGTTAATGTTCACTTAGTAGGGAATTCATCAAGCATTTTGACCCAAAGGTCAAAATTAGGCTAAAAAACTAAAGTGCTAAGAATACTTTGAAATCAGTGTCAAGCCACAGTTTTCGTCATCCTAATTCCAATGATTTTTGAATCACTTCAATCCGAGTCATCATCCACTTCGTCATTAGTATATAAAATAGAAAATATGGGATACAAATAAAAGGAGGTAATTAATTTATGTAGCTATAATTATTCATCTAATGTTAATCGAACATATTTTGCAGTGTTTGAAAAGCATACGAAAGCTATCGGTATGAATATTTTAACTCAAATGGCTTATGATGGAAGAGGTATTGGAATCAATGGCCAAGGTATCACTAATCCCATTGAGGTGAAGGAATGACCATAATATGAATGATTGGGTTATTATTAGGGATAACTTGGAGAGTGCTCTAAAATTGTTGAAGCAGAGAAATCATCAAGTGATTATATGCCACACGATGATGGTAGTGATAATGGAAAACTATCACTAAAGAAATATGAATGCTTCAAAGGACATGCAAATTCCAATCCTCATTGTCAAAGTCACATCCCAAAGTATAGGTATAAGTGTCATGGGGATTTTAGAAATTTTCGTGATTTTGATTGTTTATGCGACATGTTTCCTTGCACATTTTATGATGCAACTGACCATTGTGTATGAAGCAACGTAAGAAAATAGTCAAGAAAATGGACCAAACCCTTAGAAAAAAGCATGAGGAACCTCTATAAAGTTTTAATACTTCTTGTTGTGGGGCAAGCGAAAGTATATTTGTACCCATTGTAACATGAATGGGAACTTGATTAAGAAGTGTTGGAATTCCTTATGAAACTTCATCCAAATAATGAAAAAGAGCTCATGTGATTCAGTACTAGGAAAGTGACATGTGGTAAAGAGGAAACTTGTGTAGTTACTAAAGCAACCTTCAAATCAGAGTGGGTGCAGAAAGAGAACCCATAAGCCTGGGATAGGAAAAGAATGGGAATACTATTTCGTATAGTTTTCTTTCTTTCTTAAATTGTAAATACTTGTTGTATATTCACATTTGGGTAGTTTGTAAAGTGAATTCATGTAGAATCACTTATCTGTAACAAGTTTTTTTTCTTTGACCTCTCATGTCATTTTGGCATGATGATGAGTCCATTTGTTTGAGGACTTTTTGTGATGATCATTTGTATGTCGTCTAATATGTATATAGTTATGTCAAGCACTCACTGATACAAGTTTTTCGATGTGAAGTGTGCTTGTGAATTTTATCTTTCATAAAATTTGCAGAACATGACCATGGTTATGTGCCAAAATATAAGCATGTAATTGAACAAATGCAGCAAGTGTACCTAAGATTACAGGTGAAGCTTGAAGACAGAAAAGTAAAGTATGAATGAGTGCATGGAAAGTATTGAGTTTCTTCTAATTTCTAGGTTGAAGATCAAGTTTGTCTTCAACAAAGAGGGACTTCAAGATGAATTTTGTTTGAGCCAAAGAAAGATGGTTTTGGAGAGAATGTTCAGATTCCATTCATCGAAGATTTTTTTCATGCATGTTTAGAAAAATTGTGTCCCAATTCTTGACAGGAATAGAAGGAATTCACATAGAGGCAAGGTGGAGTACATTGAATGGAGCTCAAAGGCTCCAATTCAGATTGAACAAGAAGAATTGAGATAAGGAAATTTAATGAGATTTTTCTTCACTTATTTTTGAGGTGAAGATAGACTTTTGTGATCCAAAATTTCCTAGTGGAGAGGTATGATATGAAGATCATAACTAGGCTAAAAAAGGAAAGTTCTTGTAATATCACAAAACAAGCACCAAGTCATAGTGTTCATCTTCCTCATTCCAATAACACTTGAATCTCCTCAATCTGGCATCGTATGAAGTTATGATGTCCTGTTGTTTTTGACCAACATCTAAAAAAATTGTAGATGGGCTAACTAGTTAGTTGAATGGACAGTCTATACCAAGGACAACATGTTGACATCAACATGTCAACTGGGCATACAAAGGGACAATCAGAGCCAACAAAATTTCGGTCTGTACAGGGACGAATTGAAATAATTTTATTATTTTAGGCTATTTGTGGCCCAATAAGATGCCGCCACATGGAACCTCCTCATTGGTCAAAATTTTTATGAATAGGCTTGAATACCTTAGTAGGGTTTCACTCCTAAAATTGATGAAGCACATTCCAACACTCTACTAGCACACCACCACATTAGTTATTAATGAAATATGGTCTTAGTATATATTTCAATTCATTATATTTTGGAGTTGTGAGGAGGGGTTGGGTGGTAAGGCTCGAACCCTGATCATGCCAACATCCACATAACCCCCGCTGAGGAATAAAGTAAAAGGGGGCATAGACAAACCCTAGCCCCTAGTCATGAGGTTTGACATGGGACCACACACGAGACAAAAGGGCTAAGAGAGTGAGGGAGGGGATTCATCCCTAGCCCCCGGTGTTATGGGTGCCACAAGACTAGGCATAGAGCCAAGTCTGATGGGGGAAGTAGTTCAGGCCTGACCCCAGTCACATGGCCCATCATATAACCAATCACCTAAAATTTGAAGGCTAGCTCGGCGAGGGAGGTAAGTTAGCATAACCCTTAGCTACATGGGCAACATTCGACTACCGAGAGGGCATAAAATTCAATGTTTACGCATTATTGGGAAATTTAATGTGACAAAAAATTACACCTTTTGTGATTGAAAGGGTGAATTTTTAGGACAGTTAGCAATTTTTTCCCAATTCAAAGACGAATAATAGAGCTTGGCTTGGAGAAGCATAACTTACTCAAATTTTCACTTTTTTGAGCTGAAGAAGAGCCTAGATGGGGAATTTTGAGCATCTTGGACTGAATGCCAGCCTCAATTTTGTGATTTGAGCACTTTATTATGGAATTTTTGCAGGATTAAGTCTCTTAGTGCCATATATAGTCAAATTTTTTAAGCAGTTTGAAGGCATTTTGAGCATGGAGAGAGCCTAGTCAGAGCTTTTCCAACCTTCTAATTTCATCTCTAACAATTTTTACTTTAGTAGATTAGCTAATTTTAGTATTTTCTCAATATGTGTTCATGAGAGAAGCTATTTTCAATACATGTGGAGTTTTTGTATGTTTTTGTGCTTGGATTTCAGGTTTAGTACAAGGTCTTATGTGTGAGTCCTTTCTATGTTGACATATTCATGAATTACTGTAGGAAATCACATTTTTTGAGTGAGAATTATTTGTAGGAGAATTTTTTTTGTAGGAGAAACAAGCTACTCCACTGTGAACAGCTTTTATATACTCATTTTCTACTGAAATCAATGGATTTTTATAGCTATTGGAGCGGGCTCAGATACTTAGCCTAGGAGTGGTGAAATTCTTCATCAAATGCTCATTTCCTCTCTTCATGTTTCTTAGTTTGAGTTGTATGTGAAATTCTAACTCTCCATATTGAACATGCTATAAAACTTGTTAATTTTTAAAGACCCATTTTGATTACTTGCAAAGTGTTAGAGGATGGAAAATTTTTTAGAGAAGAAGTTCTCCTCCAATTCCAAATCACATTTTGAGAAATGTATTTATGATTTTATGCACCTTGTATGATTTCACAAGGAAAAGCTCTACCAACCTATACCATTTATGACCATATTCATTATACAAACATTCTTGGAAACATTTTCTTATTTGAAATTAAGTAAAAAAATCAAAGCAAGCATTTATAAGAAAATATCCAAAGTATAATAATATAATTATTATATTTCCAATGTAAGGAACATAATAAACCCTTTAAACCTCTATGAAATAAATTCTTTCTAGTCTCATGCATCATCCCCTTAGGAACCATCTTCAGTGCATCGATTTAGAAAACTTGGAAGACATAGTCAAACCTCAACATAATATGAATTTCCATGAAATAAACTGACATCTTTGCCTTCATAACTTATATTTTATCTCTCTAGATACCATATCACTAGTTGAAATTATAGAATTTACAATGCATTACTTAAATAAATTAGAAATATATCCCCCGAAATCAAAATCATTGCATTTAAAAAATAAAATTTAGTCAACTTGGAATGGAGGAAAAAAGAGTAGTTGATAAAACATTTATAAGGCCTACTAGGATATTCTCTTGAGAGAAGTTACATACAAATGATAATAAAATACTTTTTCAAGGACAAATATTTTCCCCATGGTGGTTAAATTTGATATCAAATGTATGATAGGAGCATCAAATTTTTATGCTAGAAAAAATGTTACATATGCCATACTTCACATGTGAAAATCAATTTTCTACGACATAAGTGCCAATATCCAAATCAATTAGAGATTAATTTATTAAAAAATTGTAAGCTCTTCCAAATCCATCCATCAAAATCAATTATCAACCTATACGTAGGGAGTTTTATGGTCATCCTTTTTTCATAAATACTTGCAACAATAATTAAAAATATAAATATTTAGAGTTAGGCTAAGAAAAAACCCTTTCCATAGGTAGCATTTGTAAAGTATGATAAATGAATGGATAATATTTGTTTTATATTTATTTATATTCTAAATAATATGATGTGATATCTGAGAAATCCATTATCCTCATTTTCACTTTTTGTTGAAAACATTAGATTGTATCAGATTGTTGAAACTACTCTTCACCATTTCTATATAGGGTTTGCAATTGTTTTTCCTCATTAAAAAATTACCCTTAGACCATCATTTACCTATGTAATTATTATAGAACCAACAAACTTTACATCAGTCTCCAAAAAACCATATGCATATTTTATAAGATATGGGTAATGTATCATCCTAGAATCAAATTTAGTGAAGTTAGCACTAAATGCAATTTGGGAAATTACCACTACAGTTATTTTATCCCATTTTGCACTCCATTTTACCCTAGAATAGCTTTACTTGTTTCTCCTCGTCAATTTTCATGCTCTACAAATTTATTTTCCCCTATTCATGGTTTCAACATTTCTACCAATGGATTGAAGCAAACAAATAGAGTCTAGGGAACTGGATTTTAGTTCCCCACTAATTGAATATGGAGATGAAGTTAAAAATCTTAGTTTTTAAGGATATTTCAACCTATATGTACCTGTCATAAATGGATTCATATGTATAAATCTATCAATGGTTATAAAAAAATTCAAGTGTATATGACTATATGATTTTCTAGTCCTCTCGCACCCATACATTTTGACGTTGAGTTGTTTAGATGGTCCTTTAATTGATGAGTTTTATTAATTTTACATGTTCTAGTGCATGGGTGTTAATTTTGTGTTTTATTCCAAAATGTATCTCCATTAAAAATGTCACATCAATTGAATGGTTTGGAGGGATTCTAAAGCGATTATATAACTTGTTGCCAAGTGGTGAATAACTATAGAGGAAATTGTCAATAATTGAATTTAAGGAAAACTTTATGAGTTTGATCAAGCACATGACACAACTTATACAACCTACATGTTGAAATTATTATTTCCCCTTCGGCAACCATATCAATTTTTCCACTTTTATATTATGCAATGATACTTAGATGATGATTTGAGTATACCAAACTCTCCATTGAAGAGAAATTTGATTGGATTGTTGATGATTTTAACTTTATTTTTTTCTTCATGATTAATATATTTCTAATGTACATGTTTACATGGGAAGTCTATATATCTGGAAATTGACCTAATTATGGTTATGTAAAAGTTTAAGGACCTCGCTAGTGATTTGATGAAGCAAGGCTAGAAAATGTTGAGAAAGTATGGCATTTACTCAAGGTAATGGAATTTGTGAACAAAATTATTGGAGCACCACTTATTAGAACGTTTCTCTGTGCTTCCTCTCTTGGTGGGAAATGTTGGTATGGTTACACTAGTTGGTTTTATGGCATCCATTGGAAACACTGGTTTGGATTCATATTAGACATATTTCTTCCAGGTGTTAAATATTCCCCCAAATATTAACAAAGGTACTGTTGAAATTATAAAGCTTGTGGATCTTATTAAAAAATGATATAATGTTGAAAGTCAACAAGAAAATGCAATGCACACACTAGTGTTGGATCGTGGGATCATGGGTCCTAATGATACATTAGTGTGAAAGCAAATTTATTTAATAAATTGGAAATGTGTGTAATTTTAATTTTCCCTTAATTAAATTGTACAATAAACTATAATATTCTCTCAGAATGACTTGTAAAATTTAACTAAGTGTGATAAACTCAATTAGCTCATGAATTTCAAGTTTAGTGTTGTTGGTGAGGTATGAAAAATTATTCTGCTTGTTATTGAGTCCAAGTTGCAGGTTGTGCATTATTTTAATGCATGATAAATCAGGTAACTCAATCTAGGTGAGTTAAAGTCATTCTAACTAGTTGTAACTGATTGTAGCACTAGTGAGAGATAAATTGAATCAAATCATATTTGACTGACATGCAGTGATCTGGAAAGTGACTCATGGTTTACTATTAATAGTTGCATGCTTAGTTCCAGTGGAGACGGAGTTGAGACAAAGGTTAAAGGGATGTTAACTATTAGTTGTATCATTAGTAGGTTTCACACATGTAGCAAAACAACCATAGGATTTCCCACGATGTTTGCGTAGTCAAGGAAGGCTAGATTTACTTGAGAATGGGGATTGAATTCCACATGAATTGCGTAAGCAAGGCAGGCTAAGAAGTGGCTGGAAATTGGCTAAGCGTTGGTCGATTTTTTCTAGATCAGTGTGAGACAATTGTGAGAGTGTAGGTGACTGTTATGAGAAGAGTGCACTGTAATTGTTTCATGATTCCTTGGTGAATATACAATAAAATATAGAGGGGTATTGAGCCCCAATATTTCCTCGGGAAAATACCTGGCTTTTGGTTTGATTTTCTTCTTCATTTACTTGTTGTGATGGTGATCGTGTTTATTTTGTGCAATTGATTTGTAGAAGAATTCAGTATCTTGCTCTATCATATTGCATGATCGGATCGAATTCATGATATACATACTGTTTGTATAATTTCTACATATAAGGTTGTTCTTTCCAAGGCCTCTTTGCTTGTGAAGCTTGGCATTCGACCATTTTACTATGGATTGGTTATGTATTCTACATTTGATAATGGATCAATGTTTAACCCTAAATTTCTTGATCTCATAGAGGATGATTTAATAGATAAATTTGTTACTTGTATTTCTACCATAACAACTCTTTCTATGACTATCAATTATTTTACAGTTACAATTGTTCCATATGATATCCATTTTTTTTTTTGTAATGATAGTATCCACTACCCTTGTCTTCTCATTGATATTTTGAAAGAAAGTGTTCTATTTTCATTCAATTCTTCTTTCTCCAAATATGAACAATAATATTTGACCACATAATTTGAGTTTGATGGCTGAAGATGATCTTTGTTCAATCCCTTAGCCTTGTGTAAGGAAATAAATTTATTAAAATTCACATATATTTTCCTAGAGTACTCCATAAAAACCCCTTGAAATATAACCATATGATAGCTATGTCCTATAATAAAAGTATCGTCTAGAGGAAAAAGCTTCAAATGTTTGTGAGCACCATCACTAGATTCATCCTTAACCAAATTTGTTAGGATTATAGTAACATAGTTTCTAGGATTGGAAACCATGACCTTATTGGTACAAACCAACCAATAAATATTCTCAATCTTACCCCTTGGGTGCTCAACAACAACACTTGCAGCATCTATCTATTCCACATGCCATTATCAACAATTACAAGAATGACCTAGAAATCGATATTGAGCTTTATTATTCTTTTCCACTAGACAATATAGTTGAGTAGTTGAAGGGTCCCTTAAAGTTTACAATTGTTGCTACTTGAGTTTCTAGTGCTACGTAAGTTGCACTTGCTTTGGATCCTCCAAAGGAAGATGAAAACAAGACTAAGCCACAGGAAGGGTATGAACAAGATATGGGTTTCAATATTTTTTACTAGACTGTATATGGATTACACAAAAAAAACCATTATAATTGATAACTTTCAGACAATTATTACTCTTCCTTTTTGTTGCAATGTCATTCCATTCAGGATTAGACTAGTATAATTTTTTAAAGTATGTGTATAGGTCTGGTTTGATGTTATGTAGTTGAAGATACTATTATATTGGTTTTATTTTACGAGTTATTTGTGAGTATAAAATTTTTTATTTATTTTTTATCATTACAATTTTGTATTGAAACAATAAAGCTATATATGTTGAGATCTATATCTGCAAGCGAACTTTAAAAATTCAAAATATAATTCCCTCAAATTTCACCTATATCAAAGCCCAATAAATCCACTAAATAACCATGTCAAGGAAAAAATAAATCTACTAATTCAACATTTCAAGTAAAAGGTAAAAGTAATACATATCTATGCCCAAATCGAGCATATTTGCCATAAAATGTGGTCTATAAAATTACATACATAGATATAATTTTTTTAAATAATAATATTGTATGTTAGAGTACATTAGTTATTTTTTAGATTATTATTTTTAATTAATGCCTTTAAACTCGGGCAGCTACCTCCTTGAGGGTCACTAGTTGTTCTAGTGGTTTCAAACAAGCTATGCCCATGTCCATTTTTTATATTTAAGTATATATTTGGTACAACCATGTACTTTGTTCTTGTGGTGGTGGTTCTTGTGGGATATAGACTTCTATGAATTTTTTTTCTTGTAGTGGTGTTTGTGCTCTGATATCGTCCATATCTTCTGGTTAAGTGATTCTTGAGGTTGGGTGATTTAAGATTGATTTTTTTTTTGTTGGGGGCTTCAAGTTGGGTGATTTAATATTGAGTTGGAAGTGTTAGGTTTTCATATCGTAGAGTGATTTTTCAATTCCTCGATAGTGTTATGGATAGCCCAGAGAAAAATCTAGGAGGGACAACTTCTAAAAGTCTCGGTGGAAAAACCACCTAGCAGAATACAAAATCAGAGGCCAAGCAACAAGGGTGTCCAAGCAATTTAAAAAAGTAATTACCTAATGAGGTTAAGAAATAACTGGTGAGCTCCATCATTAGACATATTTGGAGGGGTTAATAGTCACCCTTTTACCTTCTTAGATCTTCTTTTCTTGCATTTTTATTATTATTTGCTTATATGATGATAGTATAGGTGGTTATTTAGGCTAACATACTTTGAGTGCCTAATATAAGGTTGAGTGAAGAAAATAAGAAATTATTAATGATTTTTATAAGTATTTTATCATAAGGACTTGGAGGGGAGAGAAAAGAGGAATTATAGGAGGATTTTCCGCCCTCAAAGGTAGCTGAAGGATCTCAAAGATTCTCTCTAGCAATTCGAATTCCAAAATTTGCCAAAGGATTCCCTAGGATTCTCTTGAGCAATTTGAATTCCAAAGACAGCCAAGCAACTCAATGAAGAGTGCACCCAATCCTTGTTCACTGGGATTCAAGTAGACTCAATCGCCATTTTCAAGGGAGAAGTTGGTAGCTTCCTTATAGAATAAATAAAGAAGAGCTAGAGCTTGGAAGAGATAGTATGTTCTAGTCTCGATTCCATTCATAACTATTATTGTGAGCTATTAAGATTTTTGTTTTATTCAGTGATCAAAGTGTCAGAGATGTATGAAGTTATTCTTTTATGAAATGAGGAGACTGATTTCATTTGACTAATTTAAGTTTCAGAGGGCTAGGCTCGTGGGTTAGGGCTCAATCCATGTGCATCAGCTTCTCTGTTGTTCCTATACTTTCCTTTCTATCATTTAGCTATTTTTTTTCTGTAATTTAAGTTAGATCTGCCTCTGATAAATTTCATTGTTGATGTAGGGGCATTAGGCTCAAGGAATACTCTGTAATTTTATAAGAAATAGGGGGGTATTATGTTTTTAAGTTCTCATGTAATTATTAGTATTTTGAATAAATATAGGGAGGAATTGTAAACATTCTCAAATCACTGAAGAACATGAGATGAAGTTGATTAAGCTAGGAATGTGAAGAGTCAGGCATTTAGGATAATTTTAGGACCCTGAGAAATCCAAGATTTTGTGGAGCTGTCAAAGAAGCTGAATCGATTCGTTAATCTTTTGTATAAATGTAAGAATAAATTAGAGGTCAGAAGAGGAGGACAATGGTGCAGAGATAGAGTAGTGAGGTAGAAGGCCATCGAAATGAAGATCTGGCCAAACAAGAGTTTTGTAAGTAAATTCATGTATATATTATGAAATAATTTGTTCCCGAATGTATGTGTATTGGTTGATTTAAATTCTGTGTGAGAATGCTTTGAACCTCCATGAACTATGTGTGGATATACTCTGTAAATGGGGTGTTTAAATGATGCTCTGTTCTAATGGGAAGTCGAAGTCAATTATCATGATTTTGGACTGAATGCATGAAGGGTCAATGACTTAGAGGGAGTTTGAGTGTTAACCATAGCGGTTAAATTCTGAAGATAGGAGACCTTAAGAAGGAAATTCAAATAGAGAGGGGGCACACTTTTGAAATAGATAGTGCATTGAAGTGTAAGCTCTGCAAAATCGTGGTTGGGGTTCTATTGTGAAATTGAACCACATACTGTAAATATGGAACTAATCCATGCCTAGATGAAAGATAAAGGAAGTTTAGGCCTGTTTGAACGAACCCATAATATGTTAGAAATAAATGAAATGGTGTTGTGAGTGAAGGTGAAGTCGAGCTATAAAATGCAGAGACAAACGATGAGATTTTGTTTAAATTTTGTTCGTATCTAAGGAAGCCGAGAGACGAAGATCAGAATTCCAATTCCCTGTGGGAGTGTGCGAAGAGGACTGGTTATATACACTGTTGAAATGGTGGAGAGGAGTGAGACTTGGTTAATAGAACTTGGAGCAATGAAATAGTCGAAACCTTGAATAAATAGTGAAGGCGAGTTTGAGACAGAAAACCAGCGGTCTCACACTTCTTAAAAATGGTAAGCAGAATGTCAAAAAAAAATGCGATATCAGTAATTGAAGGATGCATGGCATAAGTGGTAAGTTGAAAACCACTTTTATCATGTTTTTTTTTAGTGTTAAAGTTTTGTGGGGAAAAAAACGTGACTTGTGTTCGATCCTGAAGGCAAGAGATCCAAGGGGATTCGCAACAGCAAGTTGCGGAGGTGTTAACGGTTAAGGAGCTCATACGTGAATGCGTTGAATAGTACAAGGTAATCATTATTGCTGTGGGTCCATATTTTATTATATATTGAAGTCTGGGGCTTAATCCAAGTTCTAAGTTCATACGAAGATATGCATTGAATCAATGTTATGATTGGGTTTCAATTAAAGTATGGCGAAGGCTCAAGTGATTTAGATTGGCGTTGAAGGGAAATCGGTCTAAACATTTGAATGGAGAAATAATAAGTGGAAAAACTTATAGTTATGTATATTCGCAATGTATATGAGAAGAGTTAAGCTGTGGGTAATTACATAGAGACCTTTATTATAATTTCGAATATTCATTCGAAATTCCATAGAATGAGGGTGAATATTTTGGAGCTTAATTGGATTCCACGAAATGGGAATGTCTATGGTTTATAACCATAGAGAATGAAGAGCTTCCGCAACTTAATATTTTGAATTGGGCTTGAGTGTAAATCGAAGGGTGGAAAGGTAAAGCCTTCACATTATAAATATGGGTTGTAATAAGTAATTTTATAACCATAAGAGAATTTTAAATAATATCTCAAATATTTGATTTGAGATATTAAAGCTTCCAGATTTTTTTTAAAAGATTTCCAGATTTAAAATTATTTGGGACAAAACTGGGAGTGCAGGTTATATACACATAGAGAGTGTGATTGTGGAAGAGTCGGCATCATTGTGGTATTAGAGCTGGTATAGCTCTGTTTGAAGTAAAGGATATTTTTGTAATAAAATATGAATGTGTGATGAGAGAAGAAGGAAGATCATATTCTAAGATCTGATATGCAGAAAAGTGCATAGAATTACAGTAAAGAAATATTTTCATAACTGAATGAGTGGAGAACAAGATCACGCAAGGATCTTGCAGGTAAAATAATTTTAAATCTGATTTGAAACTTATGACTACAGAATTGTGGTTGTAGAAAGTGAAGACAGAGTTTTGGTGATGATGGCAGTGAACCTGATATTCAGCTAAAGGTTGAATAGGGAGGACAATTGCAGTGTTCTAAAGAGAAGGTGAGTTGATGAGCAGTGTTTAACTCTGGTTTGAAGAATTGTTTGCAGAATTTAGATTGCAGGCAATTGAATAAATCTTAGCAAAAGCAGATCACAGCTTTGAGAGCAGTGATGAAAGAGTCCAGCAGAGGATTCTAAAGTGAAGAAGAAAGTGTGGTAGAACCTTGAAGAGATTCAACAGAGGTTGAATGAGTTCAAAAAGTTGCAGAGTGAAGCCTAGAGAGAGCAGAAGAGAGTGCTCAGAAGGTTCCAGTAGACAGGGGACCAATACTTGCCAAAAGCCTAGATCCAGAAGAAAGGATTGGTGAGGTAAGTGGCAGTAGGAGAGCTTACTGTTGTAGAAGCTTGTTGCAGCTGATGAGTGAGGAACTCATGATGGAGAAAATGATGACTACTAATAGTCATAGGAGAAGTGACAGAGGTTCTAAGAGAGGCCACAATAGAAAAGAGAAAGAAGATGCCAGGAAAAATGGCATGAGGAAGAAATTGACTGATGCAGAATATTGGAAAGAGGTAGCTGAGATCAGAGAACAGTTTAAAAAAATAAAGAGGATGATAGAGGAAAGCCAAAGAGTTGTTTGGCTCATGAAGAAGAAAGTGAAGTGGCATAGGCTACAGCTGAAGAGAGAGTAGATTGTACATGCTCAACAGAAAAAGGGATTAGTCAGGATGATTGAGTATTTGGAGAAGGAATTGAAGAGTGAAATTTCAAGTGAGGCCAAGGGGTCAAAGGACTTTACATCTGATGATTTTTGTATGTTTGCGGAAAGGTAGAGAAAGCTTGAATAGAGGATGGATGTGCAGTTGGAATGTGCAGAACTCAGTGTAGCTGAGTTGAAAAAGGAAGTTTTTGTTTGTGAAGCAGAACAGGGTACAGATGAAGAATGGGGATCTGTAAAAGATCTTGTGAATCATGATGAAGACTTAAGGCAGCAAGAAGTTTGTCTTGCTAAAGAGAAATTCATTAATGATTTCCTGAGTTATTGGACAAGTCCAAATCATCTAGAAGATGTAAAGCCTTGTATTTTTGAATCTGAAAATTGTGAGGTGATTACATGTTCCACAGAGGAAGAGGAACTCAGAGTTCTTGAGTCAAGGATAGAATTATAAGATTCCAAATGCAGATTTGTTCAAAGGGAAGTGCTTGAGAAAGCAACCAAGACTGAAAAGTCTTTTGGTTTTAAAACTAAAGAGTTGTGTATGTTTTCAGATACATGACAAGGATATGAACAAGCTTTAAAGTTTGTTGAGGAGGAGAAATTGAATCTAAAATCTGTTCAGATAAATGTTGAGATAGCAAGATCGAAGGAGGAATTGAAGACAAGGGAGTTTAATGAGAATATTGAGGCAAGAGATGAGGGATCATCTGATGATCGGTCAAGAACAAGTGAAGGTATAAAAGGTTGTGTGAGGTTCCCAAAATCTACTCCAATTAAAGTTGTTGAATTGTATAGAAGGTTGGATTTTCAAAGAAGAGAATTGGAGAAGCAGGGGACCTATGCACAGGATAAATTGTTGAAGAAGCAAGACAGAGGAATTGTCATGAATGAAAATCAAAGTACAGAGGATAAGAAAACGATTCAGAAAAATGAAGGAGTTCATTTTGGTGAATCAAATCAGAAGGACATTCATGAAGTAGATGATGGAAAGAAGGAGAGACTAGCTGACAGTCTCTTGGAGGATGTAAATCAACATACTGATGTGCTGATAGAGGAATTGGAAGGAAACTCCGAACCACATACTGATGTGTTGTCAGAGGAGGAATAGGTATTGAGATCTTGTAATTTTTTTGTTGAAGGTTCATGTGTTAAATACGTAGGCAAAGAGGGACAACCAATGAAAATTGTTAGAGAATTGAATGAAAGAGAAACTATGTTAGCTAAGAACATAGTAGAGGGTCATCATTTTAACATGGTGATTGGAACAATGGAGATAACTCTAGAAGCTGAGGTGAAAGATAGTGAAGATTTTCTAAGTCCTGAAGAAGACTTGGGATTGCAGAGAGAAAACTTGGTGACTGAATCAGCAAGTGAGACCATTGAGTCTTGTGATTTTGAAACTGACATTTTGATTGTGTTTACAGGTCTTGCAGGAGACAGTCCATCTCTTGGGATTGTCTTGAAGGAAGGTGAAACAGTCATGCAGGAACTTGTTATTGTTGATGACAGGGAAGAATTGGCTTTCCTGATGGACCAAGAGAAGACTAGAGGACATATTTTTAAAACTGCTACAGTGGTGGAAAATCAAAATTCTATTCTGATAGAATATGAAAATGTAGAGTTTGAAGAACTTGATTTGATTGCCAAAATCAATCAAGGAGACGAAAGACAATTACTAAAGATTGTCAAAGAAGGAGAAGAAGATGCTGAAACTGGGGCGCAGCATATTGAGGATGCAAAACAAGTACAAATTGAGTGGTTGAAAAGTTTGCTGGAAACATTTAAATAGGAGAAGGAGATTACAGACACTAGAATGAAATTGTCTAAAGTTGTGGAAGAACTAGGAGCAGATACTAGATTTCATAATTTAAGTATGCTTACTAGTATACAAGGAGGAATGAGTGGTTATGTTACTGCAGTTAGAGAACTAAAAGATAATTTAATTTCTAAAGGAAAATTTACAGGTGATGAGCAGGAGAATGTTGCAAAGGGACAAGAAGTTTGGGAGGCAACAAGATGGGGGGTGACATCTGCAGGAGTAGTAAACATGTTAGTAACATGTGGGATAGCAAGAGAAACAATGTTGGAAGCAATAGAAATTGAAGGTAGCAACAAGAGGCAAAGATATTTCTAGATAGAAGATAAACTGGACCGAGAAATTGAAAACATCAAAGAAATGATGATGAATGTGTCTCAGAAGCAACAGAAAACAACAAGAAAGAAGAGGGATTTTAGCGAAGGAAAGACAAGAAGATATTGTGAAAGTATAGCTAAAGGTAATTTGCAGAATAAGATATGGAGGCCTGGATAAGTGCAGTTGAAGGATGACGCAACTGATGGCCAACAAAAAAACAAGGTATGGGACCTAGGAAAACAAAACTGGAGACACATGATTAGGAGATCATGATCAATTTGAACCTTGGGAGTCTGAAGCAGGGGCATTAGGCTCCAAGAATACTTTGTAATTTTATAAGACATAGGGGGGTCTTATGTTTTAAGTTCTCATGTAATTATTAATATTTTGAATAAATATAGTGAGTAATTGTAAATGTTCTCAAATCATTGAAGAACATGAGAGGAAGTTGATTAAGCTAGGAATGTGAAGAGTCAGGGATTTAGGATAATTTTAGGACCTTGAGAAATCCAAGAGTTTATGGAGCTGTCAAAGAAGATGAATCAATTCATTCATATTTTGTATAAATGTAAGCGTCAAGTAGAGGTCAGAAGAGGAGGAGAACGGTACAGAGGCAGAGTAGTGAGGTGGAAGGCCATCGAATTGAAGATCTGGCCAAATAAGAGTTTTGTAAGTAAATTCATATATATATTATGAAATAAATTTTTTTCTGAATGTATATTGGTTGATTTAAATTCTATGTGAGAATGCTTTGAACCTCCATGAACTATGTGTGGATATAATCTACAAATAGGGTGTTTAAATGATGCTCTGTTCTAATGGGAAGTCGAAGTCAATTATCATGAATTTGGACTGAATGCATGAATGGTTGATGACTTAGAGGGAGTTCGAGTGTTAACCATAGCTATAAAATTCTGAAGATAGGAGACCTTAAGAAGGACATTCAAATAGAGAGGGTGCACACTTTTGAAATAGACATTGCGTTGAAGTGTAAGCTCTGCAAAATCGTGGTTGGGGTTCTATTGTGAAATTGAACTGCAGACTTTAAATATGGAACTAATCCATGCCTTGATGAAAGATAAAGGAATTTTAGGCTTGTTCGAACGAACCTAGAATATGTTCGAAATAAATGAAATGGTGATGTGAGTGAAGGTGAAGTCGAGCGATAAAATGCAGAGATAAATGATGAGATTTTGTTTAAATTCTGTTCGTATCTAAGGAAGCCAAGAGACGAAGATCTGAATTCCAATTCCCTATGGGAGTGTGCAAAGAGGATTGGTTATATACACCGTTGAAACGGTGGAGAGGAGTGAGACTTGGTTAATGGAACCTGAGTAATGAAACAGTCGGAACCTTGAAGAAATAGTGAAGGCGGGTTTGAGACTAAAAATGAACGGTCTTGCACTTCTTAAAATTGGTAAGAAGAATGTTGAAAAAAAATGCGATATGAGTAATTGAAGGACGCGTGGCATAAGTGGTAAGTTTAAAACCACTTTTATCATGTTTTTTTTAGTGTTAAAATTTTGTGGGGAAAAAAACGCGAATTGCATTCGATCCTGAACACAAGAGATCCAAGGGGATTCGCAACAGCAAGTTGCCGGGGTGTTAATGGTTGAGGAGCTCATACGTGGATGCGTTGAATAGTATGAGGTAAGCGTTATTATTGTGGGTCAAAATTTTATTATATATTGAAGTCTGGGGCTTAATCCAACGTCTAAGTTCATACGAAGATATGCGTTGAATCAATGTTATGATTGGGTTTCAATTAAAGTATGGCGAGGCCTTAAGTGGTTTAGATTGGCGTTCAAGGGAAATCGGTCTAAAAATTTGAATAGAGAAATAATAAGTGGAAAAAATTACAATTGTTCATATTCGGAATGCATATGAGAAGAGTTAAGTTGTGGGTAATTACATAAAGACCTTTACTATAATTTTGAATATTTGTTCGAAATGCCATAGAATGAGGGTGAAGATTTTGGAGCTTAATTGGATTCCACGAAATGGGAATGTCTATGGTTTATAACCGTAGAGCATGAAGAGCTTCCGCAAGTTAATATTGTGAATTGGGTTTTAGTGTAAAGCAAAGGGTGGAAAGGTAAAGCCTTCACATTATAAATCCAGGTTGTGATAAGTAAGTTTATAACCATAAGCGAATTTTAATTAATATCTCAAATCTTTGATTTGAGATATTAAATCTTCCAGATATATTTTTAAAAATTGCCAGATTTAAAATTATTTGGGACAAAACTGGGAGTGCAAGTTATATACACAAAGAGAGTGTGATTGTGGAAGAGCCGCATCAATTGTCATTTAGTTTTTGTGTTGCTATAGTTTTCATTGCTTATGCATAGTAAAATAGAGGAAAAACCCCAAAAACATTTGTGGTCAAGTCTCCCCCCCTCTCATCTCTATTAATAGAGTTCGAGTAGGGCAGAACTTCCCACGAGAAAAAGTTTCTTTTTTTTTTAGTTTTGTCAAGAATTTGTATTACCAAGTACAACCCTTTCTTTCACTTTTCCATCTCACATTTTTGTCTGTTTCCTGTGCATGAATGCAAAAGTGTCTCACTTCTGAGCATTGTTCTTACACCTCCATTCCCCTCCTTTTCTTCTCATCTTAATGTTGTAATTACCTTTTCTTTGCCTAATGCACTTAAGCCCTTCAAGCCCTTATTTCTTTGTTTTCTCCATTCATGGCTGCCCTACCCTTTTTATGCAAAAAACACAAAAAATCCCATTCAAAACCACCGAAACCCGACTTCCACCTTTTCTCCTCAAATATCCTACCACCATACATTGCACTTTGAAAATCGCAACACTTTCCTTTTACCTTTAACACTTTCCGCTCGTTCTTGTGATTGCGATATTGCGAAATCGTGCCCCACCATCGGTCCCACTGCCACGTCATCCCTATCACAAATCGCATCCTGCAGTCCTTATCCTATCAAAAATCACATCTTGCAAATTTTTCCTTTCTCCCTTAACACTTACCATTGTTCTAGCCTATTGCGATTGTGCCGCGCTGTTAGTCCTACCGCCACATCGCCAACACAAATCGCGCTTCGTACCATTTATCTTTTAACTTTAAACACTTATCACTCATTCTTGTGATTGCGATATTGTGAAATCGAAAATCATAAATCTCATTATTTACCTTTTCACATAACACTTACCGATTATTCTGCCGATGCGTCACACTCCGCTACATCACACGTCGCAAATCACACTTCACACATTATAGTTCGTTCCGTTAACCTTTACCGTTGTCCCTTTAAACTTGCGAAGTTGTGATTGCGACATCGGACATGGAAACTTTTGTCCTCCATCACACTCTGCCATCGCACTTTTGAGTTATTTCCACTCCAAATTCATTTCTCACATATTATAAAGTTTTTTTATAAGGTTTTAACCCCCACTTTCTATTTCTAAGCCCTGTTTCACGCGATAAGCCCTCAATTCACCACTTTAGCCCTTTTTTTCCCTCCAAGATGAAAATAAACCCATTTTCTAGTAGAATTAAGTCATGGATAGTTTAGTTGCATGGCTAGAAGCATGTTAGATAGACTATAGAATAAGTAGAGTGCATTTAGCTAATTTACTAAGTTAAATATGGTTTAGAATTAGTTTCCTTTATGCCATTTATTTTCAGCAAGTTAAATTAATTCCCTTCCTGTCATTTTCTTTCTGCAAATTAAATTAGTTTCGTTCTTGTCATTTCTTTTCAGGAATTTAGTTTTGTTTCCTTTCTAGTATTTCCTTTCAACAATTTAATTTTCTGTTCTTATCATAGTTCAAGAAATAGCACCCTTTTGTAAAGCAAAAGAGGATGCCATGAACAGAGTGCATCGACTATGTATATAGCACTGTTACCTCCAAGTTTGTACGGAGACTGGGTTGATAAAGAAAAGTAGGGCAGCCCCTGGGAGTTACAGTACTCTTGGTGCAATACTAGGGCTCACCACATTTTGGCATCGTTGTTTGGGAGGTGTCTAGTAGATGTTTTGATTTTGTTTTTAGGATTATTTTCTGCTTTCCTTTCTTTTCATGCCATTTCAGAAATATTGAAAAAAAAAAAATATCTAATTTTCATGCCTAGTAGGACTAGGAATACCCAAAGACAAATCTTACCTAAAACCCCCACATCACCTCCTAGCCACCCTTCACTTTTCTTCAGTGGCAGCGAGATTGAACCCTCTATAGCAGAGCCTCCTGAATATTTTCAGGATCCTGTTGGGGAAGAAGAAGAAGACCATGTTTCAACTAAGGAACCTTATTCACCTATCTTAACCATTGCTAGGATCTAGAGAGATTTTCCCATAAGGGAGGCAGATGAGGAAACTAAGATGAAAAACATTAGCCCCTCAACCCTTCCATACTTCCATGGAATTACCTCTGAGGAACCTAACACATTCATGTTTGAATTTTTTTTTGATTGTGGGACTTATTAATACACCTCTGATGATCAGATGTTGAAGCTATTCCCATCCACCCTTAAGGATGTAGCCTTGCGCTGGTTCACGGGTTTGCGTGGGGATAGCATCACTACTCGAGCATAGATGTAAGAGACCTTCAGCAAAAAGCAAAAATACTACTATAGGTCAACGGAAACTAAGGATGAGATATCTAGGATGACTTTGGGGCCTAATGAATCCCTAGAGGATTATGAAGAGAGGTTTCAATTGAATTATAAGAGAGCCAACTATAGTCTTGATCCTGACTCACTTAAACTTGTACTTCTTCGAGCGATCAATGAAGAGATGATAGAAACCTTGAACATGTTATCAGGAGGATATATCTACCAAAAACTCTATGAAATAGTCAAAATTTTCTTCTGGAACCATTCAAGGCCATTTAGAAAGAAGGCCAGAGCTTGCCAAAGTACATCCAATACCCCTTCCTCTTCCACCTTCATAAAACATGAGATTGGAAACATGTAGAGGACTTAAATAGTGACATGTTACACACATTTTCTTTGCAAATGGAAAAAATTCACATCAAAAGGAAGAAAGAGGAAGAAAAGAGATCCTTGGCCATATTTTGTCCTAGATATACCACGAAGCACCCAAGAAATGAATGTCCACTAAATGTCATAGAGATTTTCTTAGTATGTGAAGAGAATCATCAACTAGAGAAGGCCTCAAGGCCCTCAGCCATATCAACAAGGTACGCAAGGTGCAACTTACTGTTACTATTACAACAATCAGAGTGCACCCAAGAAACCTTGCTACACCCCCAGTCATTGATCCTTGTCTACACCTCCGACTTGGCATTTCAACCCTTTGTACCATCCTCAGATAGTAAACCAACAATTTCAACAGTATGTTTCACAACAACCTTAGTGGACAATCCATCCCAGGGGTGGAGGCCTCAACAAAATCAACTACCTGCTCTAATTCCTCCACCCCAACCTCAACCTCAGCTTACTAATGCTGCTCGACCTAGGCTACATATACCTGCACAACTCAATCTGAATCCGGACAACATACAGGGTCCCAGTGGAGAAAAATCCCATATAGCCTATGCTATGGAGATACAGGAGGTTAATCTTAGGTCGGGAAGAGTACTCTCAGACAATCATCCCCCATCTCCATCTATAGAGGTTGAGGAGGAAAAGGAAGAAGATAACACTCAGATCCAACAACCACCTTTTCTTGAGCGCTTGATCTAGCCTAGTCAGCACACCCCAGAGGAGCCTAAACTCCTAGGAAATTTAGAAAAATTGTGTGTAAATATACCAATTATCCAGGCCATTACGAATGTTTGTATCTACAATAGTCTCATCAAATAAAATTCCTTCAAGAAACCTAGAAGGAGGAGGAGAGATACCCCCACCATCAATGTGGTAGGACAATTGTCTGACCTGATGTTGGGGAAGGTGATATGTTCAAAATACCTGGACCCTGGTAGTCCAGTTGTCGATGTGCATATAGACGGTGTCATAGTCCCCAACACTCTGATTAATCTAGGGGATTCCATCAATATCATGACTAAGGAAACTATGTTGAAAATTAATCTCCAAGGGACTTTGAGGAAAACAACAACAGTTTTGCAACTTGCATATCGGTGCACAGTAAATTCAGAAGGAATTTTTGAGGATGTTATGGTTACTATGGAATCTTGGGAGTATTCAATATATTTATTGTTCCTACAATAAGAAACCAAGTTTAATGGTTATCCTCTCATCTTAGGGAGACCTTGGTTAACGATTGCATATGCTTATATGAATTTTCGGGCCTGAAACATGACTATCAAAAATGGGCCTTTGTCTAAAGAATTAGTGTTATATCCTCCAGCCGAGTCTTCCATTGATCATGATCTCCCTATATTGTTGGAGGATTAAGAATATTAGTTATATAAAATTGCCCCTATGTTTGCCATATATGGTATTCTTATAGGGGGTCAGCATGATGAAGATGGACTCATCTACCATGCCATTGAAAAACAGTCCTCCACTAACACTCCTCTCGCAACCTTAGTCAAAGAGTCTACCAGTCAAACTTAGATAGAAGTTCACTCAGTTGAGCGAACCTATGAAACCAGTAAGGCTATTGAGTTTGGCCCATCCATATCTTTGAAAATCAACCAAAAGCTCTCGAATGAAGAAGATAAGTAGCTATGCTAGCTTTTGAAAGAAAATATTGAAGCATTTGCTTGGGATTACAAGGACATGAGAGGGCTAAATCCTTCTGTATGTAGGCATCAAATTTACATAAAAGAAGGATGCAAGCCTATGAGACAACCCCAAAGAAGGATGAACCCGGCTCTGAAGTACATAGTCAAAGAAGCTCTGCAGAAACTATTGGATGAAGGGTTCATATATCCTATATTTGATAATGAGTGGGTACCTCCTCTTGTTCTAGTCCCAAAGAAGAATGGGAAGTGGTGACTCCATATCCCACTCAGGAATATAGGTAGACCTGAACAAAATCACTCTCATCAAAAGGGTACCTGCTCTTCAAAGGAAGAAAGATGTTAGGAGTTTCTTAGGCTTAGCTAGTTACTATATAAGGTTTACCAAAGATCTTTGCAAGATGTCTTCACCATTATTTGGGTTATTAGCCAAGGATTATGAGTTTATTTGGTCTGGCCCTTGTTAAGAGGATTTCAAGCTCATTACAAAATAGTTGACTACCACCCCCATCCTCTGAGGTAAAATTTGACTGTCCCTTTCCACATCGACATTGATGCATTCGACAAAGTTGTAGGGGCAGCATTAGGAAAATTAGAGGACAAAATCCCTTATGCAATTTATTTCACCAGCAAGAATTTTTCAAAGGCCGAGCTGAATTATACTGTTACTAAGAAGGAGATGTTAGCCATTGTCCATGCATTAAACAAATTCAGGAATTATGTCATGGGATATCAGACCTTCGTCCACACTAAACATGAAACCATCAAGTATTTAATGAAAAAACCAAATGTAAATGTTAGGATAATTAGATGGTTGTTACTTTTGCAGCAATTTGATTTGATTGTTGTTGATAAACCTGGAAAGGAAGATGTTGTTGCAGATTTTTTGTGTAGGTTAGTTCTTCCTGCAGGTGAAGAAGGAATGGTGGATGAGATGAACACCTCTTTTCCATATCAGCACTCTCAACATGGTTTGTTGATATAGCCAACTACTTGGTTGCTAGAAACATCTCTCCTAATCTTTCATTCAGGGAGAGGAGTAGAATTATCAGAAAAAGTGCCCCTTTCAGATGGATTGGGGGAAGCCTTTTCAAGCTAGGCCCTGATAAAATGCTAAGGAGATGTGTGAGGGAGGAATAATTTATTGATACCCTCTGTGCATGTCATGACAACCCATGTGGAGGCAACCTCTCTCCAAAGATAACTACCTACAATTTTTTCCAAACAAGATACTATTGGCCTACCCTTCATCAAGATTCTAGAAGATACACCAACATTTGTGATGAGTGCCAGATGGTGGGGAAGCCCACACAAAGGGATGAAATGCCTTTATACCCTTAGGTGGCTCTTAAACCATTTGATAAGTGGGGCATGGGATTTGTTGGACCTATCGCTCCACCATCCGGAAAAAGGAAGTATATCATAGTTTGCACTAATTACCTGACAAGGTGGGCCAAAACCAAAGTAGTGAAAGTAGCAACCAAGAAGAAAGTAGCATAATTTCTAAGGGACAATGTGTTTTACAAGTTTGGATACCCCACAGAAATAGTCACTAATCAAGGAGCATAATTCACATCTCACCTCATTGAGAATATCTTGAGGAGGCACAAGATTCAACATAGAACTTCTACTACATATCATCCTCATGAAAATGTCCAAGTAGAAGTAACTAATAGAGATATAGAGAGCATACTCACCAAGGTTGTGAGCAACAAAAGAAAATATTAGGTAGACAGATTGGTAGACACTACTTGGGCCTACAACAGTACTTGGAAGATAACAACAATATTCACTCCTTCTGAACTAGTTTATGGTAAGAAAGCTCTACTTTCAGTTGAGTTTGAACTCAATACGTTAACAATGGCAGCTGAAATAAATATATATCTATCAAATCATCAAAAAAAGAGGTTTCTACAACTAAATGGATTGGATGAGTTCAGAATGCAAGCACTTTTTCAGAAAGAGGTAGTTCATTTGCAAAGTAAGGTATGGCATGACAAGAACATAAAATAAAAGACCTTCTAAGAAGGATATTGGGCATTGTTGTATGATTCAAGTTTTAAAGATCTTAAAGGAAAGTTGATGACAAGATGGTTAGGACCTTACATAGTAGAATTTTTTTTTGATAATGGTGCAATTGAAATCAAAACCATATATGAGGAAGGAATCCCCTTGATTGTTAATCGTCACAGACTTAAAATTTACAAGATTCCTTTTTCAAAGGTAGAGTACATAAATTCAATAAGTAGAGAGGTTTATGTGATGGGAAACTCCATAGTTTTCCACACCTCCTAAAAAAATGAAAAACGAAAAAAAAAAAATCTTATGGGTTGAAAACCTCGATGGAGGCAACTCACTTGCTAAAATAAAAGAGAATAAATATCCATGGGTGAAACCTCTCTAAGGTGCCCAAGGAAATTTTGTGGGTTCAAAACCTCCATTAATGCAACCCACTTTCTTTCAACAAAAAAAACAGACAAAAAGAAAAAAAAAATTACATCTGCATCTTTGTGTTTTCTGTGTTTGTTGTTTTGAAGGTTGTTAATGGTTTCTAGAAACACAAGGAATCATTCATCTTCTTTTCACTTATTCTATTTTACCATCCATCGCATCATTCACTCCATTCATCTTCATAACTTCCTCCATCACCTCCATATGCCATATTCCCCCATTCCTAAGCACAATGTCGCAAAAGAAGCAGCACACATACTGCTAAAAACATCAGGAAGGTCCTTCAAAAACAAAGTTGTTCATGGAATCCCAAGAAGAAAAACCATGAAAGCTACATAACAGACTACAAGAGAATGAAAATTCCACCCATGGCATCTCAAGCACCCCACGCAGCATCAACAGTAGAGAGAGAACACAAGCAAAGATTAGCAACTCACTCAAGAAGATGCTCATTCAGAGTACATGAATATGGTGAGGAACACATCATATAAAATTCTTCTCTCCAAACTCTAGCTCCTAAAAATGCCTTGACCACAACAGGAAAACTCAGGTATAGCTTCTCACCCCTTACTATGCATCCTTAATAGCCATAAATAATTAATTTGAAGACTTAGAGTTTAAGGGGCAGAAAGGTGGCCAGTTAAAATGACCACCACTGTGAGTTATGACTGGAATAAAACTAGAAATACATGCCACCTAGGCATGCAAAAGAAAATAATTTAAATAAATGGAGTAGAGGATAACAAGGCGAGGAGACATGTTTTCCATCATGAAATAACAAGAGAAGGAAAAATTTGTCTCCAACAGAACTGGAGCTAAGTCGAGTTACATACGCACTCCAAAGTTAGTTCCGTTATCTAATAAAAGGAAATTATGTCTCATCCAAACCAGTAAATTGAAATTTTTTAAAGGGGGAGAGACCGATGAAGGCACACGATACTTAAAGAATAAGGGGAAGAACTAACAGAAAATGGAGGAACTGAAAGAAGAAGACGAAGAACCAGCAAAAACAAGAAGAACCATAATAAGCAGAAAGAACAAGGGCCAAAGAAAAATAGAAGAGATGGACATAGAAGTCATAGATATAGAAGAAAGTGGGCGAGAAATAGAATCACAACACAACACCACATCCCCCCAAAATAAGAGCATGGTTTCCACCATATCTCCTCTGAGTGAAAAGTGGAAAAAGCAGACCTCTAGGTATTCTAGAGCTTACAAGAATCATAGAGAGCCAGAAAATTCTCCCACAAGCCCAATTATCATTTAAGAATCATCAAGGGGGGAGGCAAGAATCGAAGAGTTAATTATGAAGGAGCAGCTACAGAAGGAACAAGCAGAGAATGTAGCACTAAAGGAGCAATTGCAGCAAAAAGAGGAGCAAGTGGCCACCATGGCGGACTTATGAATACAAGCCCTTCAACATAGTTTCCCCTCTGAGTCATATGTTGTGTACCTAAAAGAATAATGGCATCTATTTCAAATCAAAACTCTAGCCTCACATGGATCACTACCTTTCCAAGATTGCAAGAAATTCATGAATTTCCATAAGCAAGCTAACATGTTGATCAGGAAAATATGGCAGAGATTGATGTGCATAAATTTGTGCTAACAAATATGGATATTTTGGATCCCAATCCTACAATGGGGGATATGAACTTAATGGCTCTAGCATCTTGGATGGTGAATGAAGACACTAGAGCATAAGATATATGGAAGGTCATGGGAAAGAGAAGTACAAAACCTTTATATATTATACCAGAAGGGTTTAGCCCTAGAGGAGTCATCCTTAACCATTGAGATATATAGAGGGACCTTGCATTGGTTGAAAGCTACCTTTAGAGTCAAAACTAGGAGATATGCCACTTTGATGATGTCTCTAGGCAGATAAAATATGAGTGCATTTGGCCAGCCAGAAGAGATGGAACAACCTCCCTCATAGCCTCAAGAACAAGGAGTACCATACTCCAGAAAGACTGATGGGTGTATTGGAAAGGGCACCATAATACAAGAGGGCCATGCAGGCCAAAAATATCTAATGTTTGCGAATAAAGCTCAGCCCACCTTTCCTGTTGGGGATAACGGATGAAGAGGACACTGATGCACAAGATAGAGAATGGGAAAATGCAAAAAATAATAATGTTTTTTACCCCCTTGAAGAAATTCCCACACTTCTTCCTCAAAAAATTAGGCGGATGTGAGAGCCTTAAAGGAAATGTAGGAGGAGGATTAGTTGCTCAGAGGATGAGCAACCATTCAGTATGGGGCTGATGATGAGCTCCATCATTAGACACATTTGGAGGGGTTTATAGTCACCTTTTTGCTTTCTTAGATCTCTATTTCTTGCATTTTTATTATTATTTGGTTGTATGATGATAGTATAGGTTTTTATTTAGGCTAACATACTCTGAGTGCCTAATATAAGGTTGAGTGCAAAAAATCATGAATTATTAGTCATTTTTATAAGGATTTTATCATAAGACTTGGAAGGGACAGCAACAAGGAAGTATAGCTAGATTGTCCAACCTCAAAGGCAATCGAAGCATCCCAAATATTCTCTCCAGCAATTCAAATTCTAAAACCAACCATAAGATCCCCAAGGATTGTCTCGAGAAATTTGAATTCCAAAGGCATCCAAGCAAATCAAAGAAGAGTGCACCCAATCCTTGTTCACTGGGAGTCAAGTAGACTCAATCACCATTTTCTAGGGAGTTGTTTGTAGCTTCCCTATAGAATAAATAGATCAGAGCTAGAGCTAGGAAGAGGTAGTCTGTTCTAGTCTCGATTCCATTCAGAACTATTGTTGTGAGTGTTTGAGATTTTTGTTTTATTCAATGATCAAACTCTCAAAGATGTATGAAGTTATTATTTTATGAAATGAGCAGATTGATTTCATTCAACTGATTTAAGTTTCAGAGGGCTAGGCTTGTGGGTTAGGTCCCAATCCATGTGCCTCAGCTTCTTTCTTGTTCCTATCATTTCCTTTCTATCATTTAGCTAGTTTTTCTTTTTCCATTTAAGTTAGATCTACTTCTAATAAATTTCATTTTTGTTTATTTTTTGTGCTGTTGTAGTTTTCATTTCTTATGCGTAATAAAATAGAGGAAAAACACTCAAAGAAAATCTGGTCAAGTCTCCCCCCTTTCATTTTTGTCAATAGATTTCTAGTAGGGAAGACCTTCCCATGGGCGAAAATTGCTTTATGTTTTAGTTTTGGGAAGAATTCGTATTACCAAGTTGAAGGCTTTCTTTCATTGTTTCATCTTGCATTTCTATCTATTTCCCATGCATTAATCCGCAGGCATGTCTCACTTCTGAGCATTGCTATTATGTCTCCATTCCCCTCCTTTTCTTCACATCTTATCGTTGTACTTACCTTTTCTTTTCCTAATGCACTTAAGCCCTTCAAAGCCTTATTTCACTGTTTTCTCCGTTCACGGCCGCCTTATCCTTTTTATGAAAAAAAATGTGAAAAAAACCATTGAAAACCATCGAGACCCAACCTTTTCCTTTTCTCGTCGAATCTCTCGCCACCATACATTGCACTTCGTAAATCACAACATTTAAATTTTACCTTTAATGCTTACCACTCGTTTTTGTGATTGTGATATTGCGAAATCAAATATTTCACGTCGCACCATTTAACTTTTCTCCTTTAACAATTATCGTCATGTCTTGTGATTGCGATATTGCAAAATCACGCCCAACCATCGGTCCCACTACCACATAATCCCTATCACAAATCACATCCCACAGTTCTTATCGTATCAAAAATCACATCCCACAACATTTTCCTTTCTCCCTTAACACTTACTGCTATTCTGGCTAATTATGATATTGCAATCGTGCCCCGCTGTTGGTCCCACCACCATGTCACCAGTGTACATTTCTCTTCACACCATTTATATTTTACCTTTAATCACTTACCTCTCATTATTGTGATTGTGATATTGCAAAATCACAAATCAAAAATCGCATGATTTACCTTCTCGCATAACATTTACTGATTATTCCTTCGATGCGTCACACTCCGCCATGTCACACGTCACAAATTGCAATTCACACATTTTAGTTCATTTCGTTAATCTTGACCGCTATCCCTTTAAACTTGTGAAGTTGCAATTGCGACATCGCACATTGCAACTTTTGTCCTCCATCACACTCTTCCATCGCTCTTTTGTGTTTTGTTCGCTCCAAATTTATTTCTTGCGCTATTATAAGGTTTTAAAAAATTTTAACACTCGATTTCCATTTATAAGCCATATTTCAAGAACTAAGTTCTCAATTTCCCACTTTAGCCCTTTTCTTCCCTCGAAGCTGCAAATAAACCCCTTTTCAAGTAGAATTAAGTTATGGAAACTTTAGTTTCATATAGAAGAATTTTAGATGGACTATAGAATAAGTAGAGTGAGTTTAGCTAATTTGCTAAGCTAAGTGTGGTTTATAATTAGTTTCCTTTCTACCATTTATTTTCAGCAAGTTATATTAGTTCCCCTCGTGTCATTTCCTTTCTACAAATTAAATTAGTTTCATTATTAACATTTCTTTTCATCAATTTAGTTTTGTTTCCTTTCGCTCATTTCCTTTCAGCAATTTACTTTTCATTTCTTATCATAGTTCAAGAAATAACACCCTTTTTTAAAGAAGAAGAAGATGACATGAATAGAGTACATTTTTTGTGCATATAACACTGTCACCTCCAATTTTGTATGAAACCTAGGTTGATAAAGTAAAGTAGGGCAGCCCCTAGGAGTTGTAGAAGCCTTAATGCAATACTAGGGCTCACAAATAACATTGGATATTGGACATGTCAATTGAGTTTACAGATCCAATAGATTATCTCTGTAAGGAGTTGGACTTGAGTTCTATGGAACGTGTTGTGTGTTGGTTGCGACCAAATGACATAAAGAAATTTAAGACATTGATATATTTGACAAAAGACCTAAGCTATCAAAAATATGGACAGACGATTGACTCGTTTCTATCAGTGATTCAACCTATATTAACTCTCTCAAAAGAACTAGGGTTTTAGATTCATAGTGCAGAAGAAACCCTAGATTAGTCACTGCCAACACAAACTCACCATTTTTTGGAGCTTAATAGAGTGCTAGGGATGAGAAATTGTGGGGAGACACTAAATTATCTGATAAGGAAAGAAATTATACATATCATATGATCAGCCAAGAACATCGCTGCTCAATATCCACCAGAGAAATTTCAGACACCAACTTTCGAACGTCGAGTGAATGTTGGAAATTTTGTGTCTAAAATTTCTCTGGTGAAAGCTAAGTGGGGGATTATCTTGGCTGATGATAAGTTAGGCATAATTTATTTCCTTATGAGATGATCTAGTGTCTCCCCACCATTTTCCATTCGTATAACTCTAGTAAGCTCCACCAAATGTTGATTTTGTGTTGGAAGTGACTAGTTTAGGGTTTCTTCTGCATTTTCAATATGAAGCCCTAGTTATTTTGAGAGAGTTAATATAGTTTGAATAACTGATAGTAACCATTCAATCACTTTTCTACCTTTTTGATAGCTTAGGACTTTTGTCAAATCTATCAATGTCTTCAATTTATTCGTGTCATTTGGTAGCAAGCAACACACATCACCTCCCATAGATATAAAGTCCAACTCCTTACTGAGATAATATAATGGATCTCTACACTCAATGGGCATGTCAAATCTCCAACATTGTTTCTTAACCTCATAGGGAAATTTATTCTTCAAATCGCTTGGACATACCTATTGCTTGGTGTCTGATCTTGTAGTCTGTTGGGTGGTTTTTCAACCGAGACTTTCAGAAGTTTTCTCTCTTAATTTTTTGTCTTGGATATGCATAACATTGCCAAGGAATTGAAAAATCACTCTACAATATCAAACCATAATTCCAACTCAATATTAAATAACCCAACGTGAAGCCCCCAACAAAAAAAAAAAAAATCTCAATCTTAAATCAACCAACCTCAAGAATCATTTAACCTGAAGATATGGATGATATTGAAGTGTACAGACCACTATAAGAAAAAAAATAACACAAGAAGATATCCCACGAGCACAACCACCACAAGAAAAAATTACAGGATTGTACCAAATATATACTTAAATATAACAAATGGACATGGGAATAGTTTGTTTTGAAACCACTAGAACAACTGGTGACCCTCAAGGAGGTAGTTGCCTGAGTTTAAAGGAATTTAATTAAACATAATAATCTAAAAAATAGTTAATGTACTCTCAAATACAATATTATTATTTAAAATATCTATATCTATGTATATAATTTTATAGACCACATTTTAGGGCAAAGATGCTCGATTTCGGGCATAAATATGTATTACTTTTACCTTTTACTTGAAATGTTGATTTAGTAGATTTTGTTTCTCCTTGACATAGTTATTTAGTGGATTTATTTGGCTTTGATATAGTCGAATTGCGCAACAAAAACACATTAGAATTGATAATTTTAAGACAATTGCTACTCTTCCTTTATGTTGCAGTGTCATTCCATCAAGGATTAAACTAGTTTAATTTTTTAAAGTAATTATATATGTCTAGTTTGACGGAATTTTATTGAAGATACTATTATATTAGGTCTTTTTTTGAGGTTATTTGTGAGTATACAAAGTGTTATTTGTCATATCATTGCAGTTCTGTATTGAAACAATTAAGATATATATGCTCATATCTATACCTCCAAGGAAATTTTAAAAGCCAAAAAGATAAGTCAAATGGTCTGTTTACAAGCACAGATATCCTATACATGCTATGGAATTGTGCTTTATGGATGTTCAAAGAAAATAACCACTCAACTTAGTTTGACGTTTCCTTTCTCCTTTTTTTTTCTTTTGTTGGGGGCTTCAGGTTTGGTGATTTAATATTGAGTTGGAAGTATTAGGTTTTGATATTGTAGAGTTAATTTTCAATTCCTTGGGAGTGTTATGGATAGCTAAGAGAAAAACCTAGAAGGGGAAACTTCTAAAACTCTTGGTGGAAAAACCACCCGGTACACTACAAAATCAGAGGCCAAGAAGTAGGGGTGTCCAAGTGATTCACAGAAGAAATTACCCAATGAATTTAAGAAAGAACGTTGGAGATTGGACATTCCAATTAAGTGTATAGATCCATTAGATTATCTCAGTAAGGAGTTGGAATTGAGATATATGTGAGGTGTTGTGTGTTGATTGCTACCAAATGACAGGAAGAAATTGAATACATTGATAGATTTAACAGAAGACCTAGGCTATCAGAAAGGTAGAAAAATTATTGGCTAGTTATTATGAGTGTTTCAACCTATATTACTCTCTCAAAAGAACTAGGGTTTTATATTGAGAATGCAAAAGAAACCCTAAATTGGTCACTGCCAACTCAAAGTTTGGTGGAGCTTACTAGAGTGCTAGGGATGAGAAGTGGTGCGGAGACACTAGATTATATGATAAGGAAATAAATTTTTCCTACCTTATCATCAAGAAAGAACATCCCTGCTCAATATCCGGTAGAGAAATTTCAGACACCAACTTTCCAACATCAAGTGGATGTTGGAAAGTTTGTGTCTGAAGTTTCTGTGGTGAAAGATGAGGAGGAATGTTCTTGGATGATGATAAGGTTGGAAGAATTTCTTTCCTTTTCATATAATCTAGTGTCACCCCACCATTTTTCATCCCTAGCACTCTAGTAAGCTCCAACAGATGCTGATTTTGTGTTGGCTATGAGAAATTTAGGGTTTTTTTTACATTCTGAATCTGACACCATGGTTTTTTTGAGAGATTTAATATAGTTTGAATCACTGATAGTAACCATTCATTCATCTACTGTCCTTTCTGATAGCCTAGGTATTTTTTTAAATCTATCAATATCCTCAATTTCATCATGTCATTTGCTAGAAACCAAGAAAAAACACCTCCAAAATATCTTAGTTCCAACTTCTTACTGAGATTATCTAATGGATCTGTACACTTAATTGACATGTCTAATATCCAAAAATATTTATTAATCTCATTGGGAAATTTCTTCTACGAATCACTTGGACATCCCTATTGCCTCGCCTCTGATTTTGTAGTCTTCTCGGTGGTTTTTCCACCGAGGCTTTTATATGTTGTCCCTCCTAGGTTTTTCTCTTCGCTATTCCTAACGTTGCTGAGGAATTAAAATCTCACTCTACAATGTCAAAACATAATACTTCCGACTCAATATTAAATCACCCAACCTAAATTCCCCAACCAAAAAAACCTCAATCTTCAATTACCCAACCTCAAGAATCACTTAACCTGATGATATGGACGATATGAGAGCGCAACACCACTACAAGAAAAAATAATCACAGAAGATGATATCTGACGAGCACAACAACCACAAGAAAAAAGTACGGGATTCTACCAAATATATACTTAAATATAACAGATGGACATGGTCATAGTTTGTTTTTATACCACTAGAACAACTAGTGACCCTCAACGAGGTAGTTGCTCGAGTTTAAAGGGATTTAATTAAAAATAATAATCTAAAAAATAGTTAATGTACTATAACATGCAATATTATTATTTAAAATATCTATACCGATGTATATAATTTTATAGGCCACATTTTAGGGAAAAGATGTTCGATTTGGTGCATAAATATATATTACTTTTACCTTTTATTTGAAATGATGATTTAGTAGATTCCTTTTTTCCTTAACATGGTTATTTAGTGGATTTATTTGGCTTTGATATATTCAAGCTTCACATCAAAAACTATTAGAATTGATAATTTTAAGATAATTGTTACTCTTCCTTTCTGTTGCGGTGTCATTCCATCAAGGATTAGACTAGTATAATTTTTTAAAGTAAGTGTATATTTATAGTTTGATGATACGTAGTTGAAGATAGTATTATATTGGGTTTCTTTTATGAGTTATTTGTGAGTATACAAAGTGTTATTTGTTTTATCATTGCAATTTTGTATTTAAACAAATAAGCTAAATATGTTGAGCTCTATATCTCCAAGGGAATTTTAAAAATTAAAAAGATAAGTCAAATGGTATATTTATAAACATAGATATCGTATACATGCTATGGTATTGTACTTTATAGATTTTAAAACAAAATAAACACTCAACTTAGTTTGAGGTTTCCTTTCACCCTATTTTTTTTTGCTGCGGGCTTTGGGTTGGGTGATTTAATATTGAGTTGGAACTATTAGGTTTTGATATTGTACAGTGAGTTTTCAATTCCTCGGTAGCATTATGGATAGCCTAGAGAAAAACCTAGGAGGGACAACTTCTAAAAATCTCAGTGGAAAAACCACCAAGAAGACTACAAAATTAGAGGCCAAGCAGCAGGGGTGTCCAAGAGATTCGTAGAAGGAATTACCCAATTAGGTTAACAAAGAATGTTGTATATTGGACATGCCAATTGATTGTATATATCCATTACATTATCTCAGTAAGGAGTTGGAATTGAGACCTATGGGAGGTGTTGTGGGCTGGTTGCTACCAAATGACACGAAGAAATTGAAGACATTGATAGATTTGACAAAAGACTTAGGCTATCAAAAAGCGAGACATACGATTGATAAGTTACTATTAGTGATTCAACATATATTATCTCTCTCAAATGAACTAGGGTTTCATATTCATAAAATAGAAGAAACCCTAAATTATTCACTGCCAACAGAAAATAAGTGTTTGGTGGAGCTTACTAGAGTGCTAGGGATGAGAAATGTTGCGGAGACACTAGATTGTATGAGAAATTATTCCTAAATTATCATCAGCCAAGAACATCAGTGCTCAATATAAACCACAAAAATTTAAGACACCAACTTTCCAACATCCAATGGATATTGGAAAATTTGTGTCCAAAATTTCTCTAGCGTAAATTGAGCAGGGATGTTCTTGGTTGATGATAAGGTAGGAAAAATTTATTTCCTTATCACATAATATAGTGTCTCCCCATCATTTCTTATCCCTAACACTCTAGTAAGCTCCACCAATCAATGAGCTTGTGTTGGTAGTGACCAATTTAGGGTTTCTTGTGCATTCTAAATCTGAAACCCTAGTTCTTTTGAGAGAGTTGATATATGTTGAATCATTTATAGTAAATATTCAATCATTTTTCCGCCTTTCTGATAGCCTAGGTATTTTTTCAAATCTATCAATTTCTTCAATTTATTTGTGTCATTTGGTAGCAACCATCACACAACACCTCCCATAGATCTCAAATCCAACTCCTTATTGAGATAAGATAATGGATCTCTACACTCAATTGGCACGTCCAATCACCAACATTCTTTCTTAACCTCATTAGAGAATTTATTTTGTGAATCGTTTGGACAACCCTGTTTCTTGGCCTCTAGTTTTATAGTTTGTTGGGTGCTTTTTCCACTGGGACTTTCAGAAGTTGTCCCTCCTAGGGTTTTTTCTTGGCTTTCCATAACATTTCCGAGGAATTGAAAACTCACTCTATAATATCAAAAGCTAATACTTCAAGTCAATATTATATCACCCAACATGAAGCCGCCAACAAAAAAAAAACTCAATCTTAAATCATCCAACCTCAAGAATCACTTAACTTGAAGATATGGACGATATTTGAGTGTAAAAACCACTACAAGAAAAAAAATCACACAAGATGCTATCCCATGAGCACAACCACCACAAGAAAAATGTATAGGATTGTACCAAATATATACTTAAATTTAACAAATGGACATGGGCATAGTTTGTTTTGAAACCACTAGAACAACTAGTAACCCTCAAGGAGGTAGTTGTCCGAGTTTAAAGGCATTTAATTGAAAATAGTAATCTAAAAAATAGTTAATGTACTATAACATACAATATTATTATTTAAAATATCTATACCTATGTATATAATCTTATAGACCATATTTTAGGGAAAAGATGCTTGATTTGGTGCATAAATATATATTACTTTTACCTTTAACTTGAAATGCTAATTTAGTAGATTTCTTTTTTCCTTAACATGGTTATTTAGTGGATTTATTTGGCTCTCATATAATCGAATTGCATATCAAAAACCATTAGAATTGATAATTTTTAAGACAATTGTTACTCTTCTTTTTTCTCGCAGTGTCATTCCATCAAGGATTAGACTAGTATAGTTTTTTAAAGTAAGTGTATATGTCTAGTTTGACAGTATATAGTTTAATGTATTGTTATATTGGGTTTATTTTATGAGTTATTTGTGATTATACAAACTTTTATTTGTTTTATCATTGCAATTTTTTTTTGAAACAATTAAGCTATATATATTGAGATCTATAACTCCAAGGGAATTTTAAAAAAATAAAAAGATAAGTAAAATGGTATATTTATAATCATCAATATCCTATACCTGCTATGGAATTATGCTTTATGGATGTTCAAATAAAATAACCACTCAACTTAGTGCGACGTTTCCTTTCTCCCTGTTGTTTTTTTGTTGGGGGATTGAGGTTCAGTGATTTAATATTGAGTGTAGGAATTTACAGGGTAAGTTCTATAGATCAAAAAACAAAGGTTACCACTCACAAACAGATCAAAAATTAGGTCACCAGTATTATCACGTGGTTAAAACCCTCAAAGAGGGAAACAGTCCACGGCTTGAGCCAATGCGGCCAGTTCATGAAATTTATTAATATAAAACAAAAAGTTACATATGTTTCTCTCATAAACGATTACTAGAAAAATGACCCTCCATGCTATTTAAATAATGATCATGGACCAATCAGGTGTTATGAAAAGGATCAAGTGTTGTTAATACCGAGGAGAGAGTGAACCATCGGATCGCTACAAATCGTGACCGTCGGATTATAAGTTACAAATGTACATAGTAAAGAAACACACATTACATAACTCTACACTAGACTAAATTATTCTTAACTACTTCATATCTGTCAGAATATCCTAATGTCCCCCCTTAAGGACAACTTGGGATAGGATTGAAGGATTTACAAAAGTGACACAAAATGAGCCTATTTCCTATGTGTTGAAATATCCTAACATCCCCCCTTAAGAACAAACTAGGATAGGATTGAAGGATTTAAAAAAGTGACACAATAGGAGAATAAAGGAGGCTTTCGAGCCTAACCCTCCTTAATGAAAAATTTCCTGAACTCCAAGCATGTATCAAGGGTTGGTAAACTTCTCTTCTACGAGAGCCTTTGTAAATATATCGGCTACTTGATCATTGGTTGGACAGTACCACACTTCAAGAACATGGTCATGAATGAGCTTTCTGATGAAGTGTATGTGGAGTTCAATGTGTTTCATACACTAATGTTGTACTGGAACTTTACATAGCTTAATGGCACTCTGATTATCACACCAATGTGTAGCTAGATGCTTCTAATGAAGATGAAATTCAGATAGGATCTGACGAAGCCACATCGCTTCCTTATTGGCTTCAACTGCACCACGATACTCTACTTTGGAGTTCATGAAAGTTGTCATTAAGGGAGGATAGGCTCTAATGCCTCATTTCTTCTCCTATTGTATCACTTTTGTAGATCCTTCAATCCTATCCCAATTTGTTGTTAACATATTATCCTCCATTGTCTGATCTTAACTTAAGAATTGGATGTCCAAATTGTTTCTCAACAAAGGCCTTAAAGCCAAAGAACATGTTAAAACTTTACTCTTTAGTTTAAAGAAGTATACCCAAGTGCATTTGGAAAAATCATCAATGAAAGTTAAGAAGTACTTGCAACAAAAGTAAGAAACAATAGGAAGTGGACCACATAAATCACTGTGCACAAGCTGAAAAGGGGCTGAAGCATGCCAAGAGGCACATTTGTCAAAAATATCCTGATGATTTTTTCCGAGAACAAATCTGGAGCAAACACCATCTCAGAAAGATACCATAGGAAGACCCGTCACCATATTTTCCTTACATAGAGTTTGAAGAGAGCGATAGTTTAAGTGACCAAATCGCTCATGCCAAAGTTTGCTCACTTCATCATTACGAGCAAAAAAATCAAATGGAAGACATGATGACCCAAAGTTGTCAAAATTATACAACCTTATGGAATCATCAGCAATGCAAGTAGCTAAAATATTTCTAGAATCCTTGATATCCTGAGCTGAGAATTCTACTCTTTTCCCTTCACCTGAATGAGTTATCTGATAAACAGATAGAAGGTTGCATGACAAGGTAGGAACACATAGTACATCATTAAAATCACCATTATCGAGATTAATGGTTCCAGATCCTACAACACTAAGAGATCTATCATCACCAACATAGATACTTTTTGGTGCTACAATCATTTAAAGAACAAAACATGGCTTTATTTTTGGCCATGTGGTAAGAAGCTCCAGAATCAATGAGCGACTCATGAGAATGAGAAGAAGAAGATACATTTAATGCATAACCATATCTTGATGCTTAACAACCACAAGCAGAAGGTTCCATTCCTGAAGATGAAGGTGAAGAATGCTCCAAATTGATGTTGTGATTCTTCATTGCTGCTTCTAAGGCTTCCATCTTCTTCAAAAATTTGGACTCTATATGGCCATCATGATTACAAAATTTGCAATGTCTATATGTCTTCTTCCCTTTGTTTTTATTTGCCTTATCATTTTGGTGAGTGGCTTTTTCAATTTGCGGTTGAAATTGCCTAAGACCCTTGTTTTGTTTCAGACCATACTTTTTAGGATATTGCTTCTTGGGATTATTTTGATATGATTTCTTTTGGCCTGCTAAGGCTTTCTTGGAAGTGCTTCCAGAAGTGATAAGACCAAGGTGTAAGAGTTTTTCTTGTTCTCTTGTCAAAGAATTGTAAAATCCATCAAAATAAGGGTTCTTGTAGGTGGTTCCTGAAGAAATGATGGCTTCTCTAGTGGAATGGAAGGTGGAAACAAATGAAGAGTATGCAGGGCCAAGCTTAGTAAAAATGCAATAGATGAGGTTACCATCTTCCTTTTTGACCTTACAACCTTCTAAAAGAAGTCTAAGGGTCTTGAATTTGGAAAAAAAAATATTCAATAGAGGAGAGATTATTGGGGTCCAAAGTAAGACACTCATTTTCAAGTTGGTGGGCCCTAATTTGATTTTGAATGCAAAAGATAGTATTTAGCTTTTCCACAGCTTCACGAGGGGTGTCAATGTCAAGGATATGAAATTGAATATATTGAGCAATGGACATTCCTATCAACCCTCGTGTTTGATCTTGTTTATTTTCCCATTTAGAGACTTTATCATCATCCGAAGGTTTAGTTTCTTGTCGTGTGGCTATTCTATTAAGCCCTTTACATCTAAGTATATCTACCATGTAAGGTATCCATTGGAAATAATTGGTACTGTTAAGAATAACCGGGAATGCACTTTCCATTTTTTTAAAAAAAATTGAAGCTGAAAAGAGGTGAAACTAACTGATGAAATGGAAATATCTCGAAAAAATAGGTCAATTCACAAAAAATGGCTCGAAAAATGGCTTCCGGATGAAGAAGTTATGCCTTTTGAAAAAAACATGAGTTGAAGATGCTGAATATTTATGAGAATGGTTTGAAATTTGATGACGAAGTTAAACTTTTAAAAAATCCTGCCCCTTTAACAATTTTTTTTTACAAAAAAAAGCTTGAGAAAGAGACTTGAACCCAAGACCTCTATTCTCATAAACTAAATTCTCACCAATTGTTTGGAAGGAGGAAAGGGTTTTTTTTTTTTGGTCTTCTGTGTGCGTGTTTTTTCCTGCACAAAAAACCTATCAAAAAAAATGAAAATGTAAGCCTTACAGCAAAATATTTGATTTTTGGTTAGCCTTACCGGAAACTATGTATTTTTCCACTATTTATGATTTCTCGAGATCGCACAAAGACACGGGAAAGATCATATGTAGCAAAAAAAATCCCTTCTTCCTATTTCTGATCTGCCAAGATTGCACACAGCGCAGAGCAAAGAGCATACACAAAGAAGAGGGTATAGATCTGAAAAATAAAAAAAACTTAAAAACCGAAATAAACAGAGGGAAGCGAAATAAGTATAACTATTAACAAATATAGCTGCAAAACAAATACTTTATAGCTCCAGATCTAAACTGACATAACTTGGGCAACTAGAAACCTTTTCACATGAAATGAAAGGCATTCCTCATTGTAATAGACGCTCGAGACACAACAGAGCAATTCGATAGGCTTGAAAATTTTCAGAAATAGTAGATCTAGAAAATGGCAGTCACATGCAGTCAAACAGGCTTCAGATTTGGATCAACAATGGATGCAGCCCTAATAATAGCTCTAATACCATGTAGTAATTTACAAGGTATGTTCCATAGATCAAAAACCAAAGGTCACTGCTCACAAACAGATCACAAATCAGTACACCAGTATTATGAAATGGTTAAAACCCTCGAAGAGGGAAATAGTCCATGGCATGAGCCAACACAACCACTTCAAGAAATTTATTAATATAAAAATAAAAATTACATATGTTTCTCTCATAAACAACTACCGGAAAAATTACCCTCCATGCTTTTTAAATAGATATCATGGACCAATTGGGTGCTAAGCCACTGATCAAGTGTCATTAATACCAAGAAGAGTGAATCTTCAGATTAGTACAAATCGTGACCGTTGGATTATAAGTTACAAATGTACATAGTAAAGAAACACATGTTACCTAACTCTACACTAGACTAAGTTATTCTTAACTATTTCCCACGTGTCCGAATATCTTAACATTGAGTTGGAAGTATTAGGTTTTGAAATTGTAGAGTGAGTTTTTAATTCCTCGGGAGCGTTATGGATAGCCAGGAGAAATACCTAGGAGGGACAACTTCTGAAAGTCTCGGTGGAAAAACCACCCAGAAGACTACAAAATCAAAAGCCAAGTAGCAGGGGTGTCGAAGCGATTCACATAAGAAATTTCCCAAGGAGGTTGAGAAAGAGCGTTGGATATTGGATGTGCCAATTGAGTGTAGAGATTCATTAGATTATCTCAGTAAGGAGTTGGATTTGAGATATATGGGAGATGTTGTGTGCTGGTTGCTACCTAATGACATGAAGAAATTGAAGACATTGATAGGTTTGACATAATACCTATGTTATGAGAAAGGCGGAGAGTAAATTGACTTGTTACTATCAGTGATTCAACCTATATTAACTCTCTCAAAAGAACTAGGGTTTTATATTCAGACTGCATAAGAAACTGTAAATTTGTCACTTCCAACTCAACGTTTGGTGGATGTTGGAAAGTTGCTGTCTGAAATTTCTCTGGAACATATTGAGCAGGGACGTTCTTACTTGATGATAAGGTGGGTGAAATTTCTTTCCTGATGAAATAATTTAGTCTGAACCTACCATTTTTCATCCCTAGCACTCTAGTAAGCTCCACCAAATGGTGAGTTTGTGTTGGGTGTGAGAAATTCAGGGTTTCTTCTGCATTCTGAATCTGAAACCCAAGTTATTTTGAGAGATTTAATATAGGTTGAACCACTGATAGTAAGTATTTAATCATCTGTCAGTCTTTCTGATAGCTTAGATAATTTTTCAAATCTATCAATCTCCTTAATTTCTTCGTGTCATTTTGTAGAAACCAATTGAGTGTATATATCCATTAGATTATCTGAGTAAGGAGTTAGACTTAATATCTATGGGAGGTGTTGTGTGCTATTTTCTACCAAATGACACAAATAAATTGAAGAGATTGATAGATTTGACAAAATACCTAGGTTATCTGAAAGGCAAACAGTAGATTGACTAGTAACTATCAATGATTCAACCTATATTAAATCTCTTAAAAGAACTAGGGTTTTAGATTCAGAATGTAGAAGAAACCCTAAATTGGTCACTTCCCACACAAACTAGGTGTTTGGTGGAGCTTACTAGAGTCCTAAGGATGAGAAATGGTGGGGAGACACTAGATTATTTGATAAGGAAAGAAATTCTTCCTACCTTATCATCAGCCAAGAACATCCCTCCTCAATATCCACCGGAGAAATTTTGGACACCAACTTTCTAACATCGAGTGGATGTTGGAAAGTTTGTGAATGAAATTTATATGGCATAAACTGAGAGGGGGTGTTATTGGTTGATGATAAGGTAGGCAGAATTTATCTCCTTATTAGAGAGTCTAGTGTCTACCCACCATTTCTTATGCCTAGCACTCTAGTAACCGCCACCAATCACTCAGGTTTTGTTGGCAATGACCAAATTAGGGTTTCTTTTGCATTCTGAATATGAAACACTAATTATTTTGAGAGAGTTAATATATGTTCAATCATTGATAGTAACTAGTTAGTCATTTATTTTCCTTTCTGATAGCCTAGGTCTTTTGTCAAATATATCAATGTCTTCAATTTATTCGCGTCGTTTGGTAGCAACCATCACAAAACACCTCCCATAGATCTCAAGTCGAACTCCATACTCAAATAATATAATGGATCTGTACACTCAATTGGCACATCCAATCTGCAACATTATTTCTTAACCTCATTGGGAAATTTTTTCAGCTAATCGCTTGGACACCCGTCTTGCTTGGCCTTTAATTTTGTAGTCTTCTGGATGGTTTTTCCACTGAGACTTTCATAAATTGTCCCTCCTAGGATTTGTCTTAGCTATCCATAAAATCTCCAAGGAATTGAAAACTCACTTTACAATATCAAAACCTAATACTTCCAACTCAATATTAAACACACAACTCGAAGGCCCCCCCCCGCCCCCCCAAAAAAAAAAAAAAAATCTTAAATCTTCCAACCTTAAAACCGCCAACGTGAAGATAAGGATGATATCCGAACGCACTGTACAACAAAGAAATCTGGTAGAAGTTGATATCTCATGAGCACAACCAACCACAGAAATTAAAGCAGGGTATGTACTGTACATATACTTATATATAACAAATGGACATGGGCATAGTTTGTTTTGAAAATGCTAGAACAGCTAGTGGCCCTCAAGGAGGTAGTTGCTCGAGTTTAAAGGCATTTTATTAAAAATAATAATCTAAAAAATAGTTAATGTACTATAACATATAATAATATTATTTAAAATATCTATACCTATGTATATAATTTTATAGGCCACATTTTAGGGAAAATATGTTTGATTTGGTTCATAAATATGCATTACGTTTACCTTTTACTTGAAATGCTAATTTAGTAGATTCAATTTTTCCTTGACATGGTTATTCAGTGGATTTATTTGGCTCTGATATAGTAGAATTGCACAACAAAAACCATTAGAATTTATAATTTTAGGACAATTGTTCCTCTTCCTTTTTGTTAAAGTCTCATTCCATGAAGAATTAGAGTAGTATAGTTTTTTAAAGTAAGTATATATGTAGAGTTTGAGAGTATGTAGTCGAAGATACTATTATATTGGGTTTATTTTATGAGTTATTTGTGAGTATACAAAGTTTTATTTGTTTTATCATTGAAATTTTGTATTGAAACAATTAAGCTATATATATTAAGATCTATATCTCCAAGGGAATTTTAAAAATTGAAAAGATAATTCAAATAGTCTATTTATAAACATTGATATCCTATACATGCTATGGAATTGTGCTTATGGATGTTAAAAAAAAATAACCAATCAACCTAGTGTGACGTTTCCTTTCTCCGTGATTTTTTTGTTGGTGGTTTCATGTTGCTTGATTTAATATTGAGTTGCAAGTATTAGGTTTTGATATTGTAGATTGAGTTTTTAGTTTCTCTGCATATTTACGGGTAGCCAAGAGAAAAACCTAGGAGGGAAAACTTCTAAAAGTTTCAGTGGAAAAGCCACCGAGTAGACTACAAAATCAAAGGCCAAGCAACATGGGTGTCTAAGCGATTCGCATAAGAAATTACCCAATGAGGTTAAGAAATAACGTTGGATATTGTACATGCCAATTGAGTGTATAGATCCATTATATTATCTCAGTAACGAGTTGGACTTGAGATCTAGGGGAGGTGTTCTATGCTGGTTGCTGCAAAATTAGACGAAGAAATTGAAGACATTGATAGATTTGAGAAAATACCTAGGCTATGAGAAAGGATGACAAACTATTGACTATTTACTATCAGTGATTCAACCTATATTAACTCTCTCAAAAGAACTAGGGTTTTAGATTCGGAATGCAGCAGAAACCCTAAATTCGTCACTCCCAACACAAAGTTAGCATTTCGTGGAGCTTACTAGAGTCCTCGGGATGAGAAATGGTCGGGAGACACTAGATTATCTCATAAGGAAACAAATTTTTCCTACCTTATCATTAGCCAAGAACATCCTTGCTCAATATCCTTGAGAGAAATTTGAGACACCAACTTGGATGTTGGAAATTTGGTGTCTAAAATTTCTCTTCCTAATATTCATGGATATTGAGCGGCGATGTTCTTGGGTGATAATAAGGTAAGCAAAAATTCTTTCATTATGATATAATCTAGTGTATCCTCACCATTTATCATCACTATAACTCTAGTAAGCTCCACCAAATGTTGATTTTGTGTTGGGAGTGATCAATTCAGGGTTTCTTCTGTATTCTAAATCTGAAACCCTAGTTCTTTTGAGAGAGTTAATATAGGTTAAATCACTGATAATAACGAGTAAATTGTTTGTTCGCCTTTCTAAAGCCTCGGTATTTTTTCAAATCTATCAACGTCTTCAATTTCTTCTTGTCATTTGGTAGGAACCACCACACAACATCTCCCATAGATCTCAATTCCAACTCCTTACTGATATAGTCTAATGGATATGTATACTCAGTTGGCACGTCCAATCTCCACCATTATTTTTTAACCTTATTGGGAAATTTCTTCTGCCAATCGCTTGGAAACCCCTATTGTTTGGCGTGACTTTCAGAAGCTGTCCCTCCAAGGTTTTTCTCTTTGTTATCCATAATTTTTCCCATGAATTGAAAACTCACTCTACAATAGAAAAAACTAATACTTCCAACTCAATATTAAATCACCCAACATGAAGCACCCAACAAAAGAAAAAACTCAATCTTAAATCACCCAACCTAAAGAATCACTTAACTTCAAAATATGGAATATATCCGAGCACAAACACGAGTACAAGAAAAAAATTCACAGAAGCTGATATCCCACTAGCACAACCACCACAAGAACAAAGTACATGATTGTATCAAATATATACTTAAATATAACAAATAAACATAGGCATATATTGTTTTGAAACCATTAGAACAACTAGTGACCCTCAAGAAGGTAGTTTCTAGAGTTTAAAGCCATTTAATTAAAAATAATAATCTAAAAAATAATTAATGTACTCTAACATACAATATTGTTTATAATGTGTATATCTATGTATATAATTTTATAGACCACATTTTACGGAAAATATCCTCGATTTGGCGCATAAATATTAATTACTTTTACCCTTTATTTGAAATGCTCATTTAGTATATTTATTTTTTCCTTCACATGGTTATTCAGTGGATTTACTTGGCTTTGATATAGTAGAATTTGACAACAAAAAGCATTAGAATTTATAATTATAGGACAATTGTTACTCTTCCTTTTTGTTAAAGTGTCATTCCATCAAGGATTAGACTATTATAAATTTTTAAAGTAAGTGTATATGTCTAGTTTTATTGTATGTAGTAGAAGAAATGTTATATTGGGTTTCTTTTAAGAGTTATTTGTGAGTATACAAAGTGTTATTTGTTTTATCATTGCAATTTTGTATTGAAACAATTAAGCTATATATGGTGAGATCTATATTTTAAAAATTAAAAAGATAAGTCAAATGGTTTGTTTATAAAATAGATATCCTATAAGTGCTATGGAATAGTGCTTTATGGATGTTCAAACAAAATAGCCACTCAACATAGTTTGGATTTACATTTTGGGGTTGTTGTGTTTTTACTATAGTCTGTAATGGATGGCTCTTAAATAAAATAGAAGGATTTTAAAATGGAGAAGTATGTTATATTTTTTATGCAACAATACAATATGATTTTATAAAAGTATTAAGTTTATTGTCTTTTGTTTTTAGTATGTGCCAACATCTAATTGGAACAATATAGTCCCGTTTCTAAAAACCAATAAATATACATTTTTACATCTAGTTAGTATGCTATCATTTTTCTAAAATTTTAGAGGGATGACTTTGTGTGTTATTTAGAATTTGAAAGTAAGTTTTTCTGCTTTTATTAAGTTGTCTAAATATATATGAAGTCCAGTTCCGCAACATGATAATATAATACCTAAGGAAAAATGGATATATGAATAAGCATTTGTCTCATTAGATATACCAATGAAGATGGAGTTTCAACACATAACGAAACTAGACAATAAATAAGCTCTAAAGGAAATGTAAAATGTGTTATAGATGTTTCATGATAAAAAATTAGAAGTGAGTTTGTATCTTTCTTTCTCTTTGATTTTATGTCCAAGTTGATATGATTTAAAAACTATGTTTTGATTTTTTTAGGTTGACCATTGATTAAGTTTAAAGTTGTGTACTTCTAGGTTCCATTTATTTCTATGTATGGACAAGAAAAATTTCTTAATTTGCATCAAGTTGAAGAACATAATTCTACAGACAATAAACACAAAGATGAAAATCCTAAATTGAAAATTTACAAGGTAATTTTTTAGGTTAACAACACTTTCTTTTGTAGTTAACTCTAGTAGCTATATGCTCACTATATATATCTTATTTTCTTCATGCATTGTGGCAAATATAACTTTGAGTTACAAATTCCATTTTTCTTTAGTAGCTATATGCTCACTATATATAACTTATTTTCTTCATGCATTCTCGTAAATACAACTTTGAGTTACAAAGTGCGTTTTGCTTTAAACAAGAGAATGCTCTTAAAGCATATTATAAGTGTGGTGCAGAACAAACACCGAGAGATGAAAATAAATTGAATATACTAGAGTCAAATTTACAGTCCCTTGTTAATGTAGAGTCTAAAAATATTGTTGATGACATTGATGTAGAGTTTAACTTGTGTTTTCCATGTAATGAAGTTGAGGTAGAAGAATTTTAATTTAAAACACTGAAATGCAATTTTTTTTACAACATGTATCACAAATTATGGATTGGGAGGCTTGTGATAGAAGTTTAGTCTCAGTTTGGAGAAGTTAGGCAAGAAATATGTAGATAATGTGCAATGTACATGCGGTGAAGCTTCTTCTTAGCATTATTTTCCTTTAATGGAATGGCGTTTCGGTGACTAGATTTGAAGGATGCTAGAAAGTGGCTACTGAATTTTCTATGATATAATTTGGTGATTCTCAGCAAGTACTTAAAGGATCTAGGTACATGGTATGTTTTCTTAGTGTCAAAAGTAGCTTGTGGTTTTATATTTTATTAGTTTTCATGAAATGTAATTTAATTAGAAATTGATTTTGAGCGTTTTGTAGGAAGATGTAGAAACTAGTTTTGAGGCAACTGTTAAGGAATACAATCAATGTTTTTATATGGAAAAGGAATTGGTAACTATGCCTCCTATATTTAATGGTGATAATGCCATCGATTATTTTCATCACTATGAAAGAGTGAAGTTGCTAGTTAACAAACCACTTAGTATTTTTCATGATGCCAGTGGATTCTCATTGAGAAGGCTGGAGACGCAAAAATTATATACTTTACTATTTATTTTCATAAATAATTAATAATTGATGGTTTAATGGGGAAATTAGAAAGTCATTACCTAAGTGATGGGTCAATAGCCCAAAACAAAAGTAAGTTTTATCCCAATACATTTTACCTAATATGTTAGGTCTTTATAATTCTTGTGTATCTTATTTATTATTATTATTAGTGTGGCGCCTTATTTCCATATTGTTATTATTCCACATAGAAGCCCACTATTTTTATTTGTGTGTCCTTCCATTGTTATTGCTATGTTGGCTATAATTATATTGTGATCCCTTAGAATCCTATATATAACAAGGAGGTCCAATCATTTGAATCATTCAATAATTGTCATTTTATGTAATAAAATGAGGTTTCAACATCAAAGAGGCTAATTTTTTTTCTAGTAACTTTCATAAGAGTGAATTGCAACCACATAGAGATAAAATCTTGATGAAATTTGTGTAAAAGTTTCAGATCTTGGTTCGCTATATTTTCTGAGATATAACTGGAAAAAGTTATAGTATACTCATATTTAAATTTATAATATAGCATTATTTTGGAAATAAATAAAAATGAAATAACATAAACATACTTAATTACTTATTCAAATAAGATTTTCATTCCAATGAAAAAATTTACAAGGAAAATTCCACATGTTGTCCAAAAAAAACAACATACAAAAATACATAAATGACTTCAATTTGATTTTCTACAAACCACAACTTTCTTTTCAAGGTTTGAACTTTGTCTCCCCAAAAATTTTCACCTATTTATGGAAGGAATAATAAAAATAAGGTGCACTATTTGTCTTTTTATTACTATTATAAAATATCCATATCTTTTATTCATGATTTTTTTTTTTTTTTCTTGGATAAGTTGAAGGTTTTTCTATAGTTAGGGTTTTAATGTGAAGGAGACAAAGAAGCTAATGATTGTGAAAACACCTAGAGTATAGTGAAGCATTTTTCTTGTGGCTCTTGCGAGGGAAGAAGGCTAGGGTTTTAGAAACCTAAGTGTTACTTGGTATGCTTTATTGAGGAGAGGAGGAGAGATCTAGGACACTTGTGGATCTCTAACCTAGGTGTTAATTGTCTTGCTTGATTGAAAACAAGAGGAAACATCTAGGACACTTGTGGGACACAAGTATTGAAGCCAAGGACATGCCAATGTTGATGCTAGTTTCTTGCAGATATTTGATCATAGATAAGGTTTTCATGGTTTTCCCTAGCTCGGGTTTAGAGAGGTAGATATTGTACCAGATTGGTGATAACACTATAGCATGTACATGTACTTCATTTCCTTTACATATATATGAAGTTTCAAGCTATCCAAAATTGCCCAATTCTAGATTTTATTTTCTACTTACATCATCTTCTTCATGGGGTAATTTCCACAAGCGTTCATGCCAATTTGACATTGATTTAACATTTAAAGTGAAAATAAGAGAGAATTTTATTGATTTAACATTTAAAGTGAAAATAAGAGAGAATTTTATATTGTATAATCTTCTTTAGTAAAGTGATTATCAAATCTTGTATATGCTTATACTCTTGAACTCCCTAGTGTGTTGGGTTGAAGTGAAGTGAAATATTATAACTTGTTGGAGGCTATAAATTAATAATTTAGATTAGCCTAAAGGGGAAGGTTCACACGGGTTTGATCTACAAAACTCTCAATAAGAAGTGAGATTTCAGATTCACATATATTGTCCTACTTCCTAAATTTCAAGGCAAGGAAGAGAGGGGATATCTGTTCTCCTCTTCCCATCATTTTTGGGAAGATAAAAGTTGTACTTTTATGAGGAATTTGTTCCATCAAATAAACTCGTATGTGTATAGCTTGTATGTATAATATTAAAAAATAAAAATAAAGAAAAAACATTACAAAAATAATAATATTTTTCCTCCTACTATAACTAATCAGTATTAAATTAAGAAAATAAAAAGAAAGATACTTTACGATATGCTTTATGGAAAAGAGTTAAAAAAATGAAATATACTTTCTAATCTGCCTTTTGAAAAAGAATTAAAACTTCCAATGTTATACCTATATAGGAATATATATAGGAATGAAAAGGTATCAAGTGTTTCTGTTATTTAGAAGAAAAATATAATAAAATATTTGTGTGGAAATTTAAACTTAAATTTAAATAACTATATAAATTAATTAAAAACATTTTTTTACAAATATTATTAATATTAATAAATAAATGAAAAAGATAAAAATTAAAAATTAAAAAGAAAATGGGATAACTAAACTATGTGAATAGTATGACATACCCATGTTTACCTGGAAATTAACAACCTGGCCTCAACTTCGAATTGAACTGATGCGAGTAGCAGAACAGCCTCAGGCTCCTTCAACATGAGCCGGATCGAAAAGAGATTTGATTTGTTGAAGTAAGAAGGGTTTCAGTAGTAAGGATGATACGCACACTGCTTACTATCACTGTGTAACATAGTAAGGACAAACCAGGAACAGAACCAAATTTGGTTTTTAAAATTATTCTTTTTATATACCATATGTCAAATAATAATACTATGCAAAGTCTTAATATTCAAAGCACATTGAGATAAAATCTTTTTTAAAATTTTTTAAAAAACTGAAATAATAAATTTCTAATAAACCTTCATTATTAATTTATTTTTATATTAATAAGTAAGGGGTTTTACTAAATGAACTTTTGAAATATCAGGTTTTTTTGGCATACTAAATAACTTTTTAATTCCATTATTTTAACATGTTTTTTAAAATAATTTATTATTTAATTTTTATTAATATAAATTCAATAAATTTCTCAATTTAAAATAAGTTTATTTTCATTAACATTTTTATATTTTTTATATTTTTTTAATTAACTTTAAATTCCATTTTTTATACTTTACAAATATAAAACCCTTTACATCTTATATGTATCACCAAATATATTATATACACCAATATAAACTCACCTGATATGGTATTGCTGACCATTATAAGCACATAAATAAACCTTCATTACACTTCTACTGGTTACCTCCTCTCTTAAGGAATCTGATTAAACAACCTCAGTTTGTGAATCTGATCAATTGGAATTCCTTTTCCATTATGCTGAGGACAAAGCCTTATTACAAATGCTGAAGAAATGAAAACAAAGCCTTATTACAATGCTGAAGAAATTATAGAACTGAGTTCTCTAAGAGCAGAGACTAAAGAAAAATAAATAAAAAATTGTACCTAGACTTCAACCCCCGCGACTATCTCCGTGTTGAAAATTTGAACTCAGGCACTCGATGTGGATTGAATTCTCCAGTGGTGGCATTGTATGACAATTTCGAGATTTTTATAATTCTTGAAGTTGTGGACTACGCACTTATCTTCAATGGTCTTCAATCTCTGGGTATTGTAGTGGTACTATTAGAAAAGCTCTATTGAGTTGTTTATATTTGAGAAAGAGTGAGAAAACAAATTTCACCCTGCCACTACTAAACCCAAAGCTTATGATAGACCCAGAAAACAAATTCCACGCGGCCACTACGACACCCAAAGCTTACCTTTTCTTGTCGGACAACTACGACACCCAGAGCTTGGAGACCATTGAGGATACGTGCGTAGTCCACAACTTCAACAATTATAAAGAGCTCGAAAGCGTCGACACAGACGATTATTTTTGGCGCTTCGAATACAATGCCTTGAAAATATGATCGTCTCGAGTCGGTCCTCCTCTATATAGAAACGATGGGACAGACTTAGACCCATACGCAATATTACACACAAGAGACGATTGATGGAGAACAAGGAGGAGGTAACAGTGGAAATTTTATGAGAATATAGAGATATATATAATACATTCCCTCCAATGGATACATAGTTTGCGGCCTTTTCCCCTCCCTACACTTAACCGTTGCAGACGATACAAATTCACTGTCACTTGGTCTGCCTCTGTAACTGAAGGATAAACCCAAACGGATGAGTCAGCGGACTCAGCGCTTTCATGCTTTTCTTCAATTTGAAATCACTTTTCTTTTGGGTTATGTTTAATAATTGTAATAATAGGGAGATGCTTTGAGACTACACGGTATTGGAATCCAAAGTCAATTTTTTAATAACACTTCGCTATCCCATAGAAATTAGATTTCCTCCTTTTATTTATCCATTGGAGTTGATAATATCGTTACACAGTATCAAGTTAAAATATAAAAAATAAAAATTATTATAATTTAAAAAACAAGAAAAAAAGAATTGTTTTTTGGATTTTATGAAATTTTGATTTGTGTTATTTAAACTAATTTTTTTAATATATATAGATTCAACACCCTCAAAAAAAACTCTTGGGGTATTTGGATTGTGCAATGTTTACCCATCAAACTCGTAAAAAATAAAAAAATGTTTAATTAGAGCTATTTTAATACTTATATAGATAAGAAGAACACATGGAAGGTAACTCAACCAAAGAAATAGGCCAAAGAAAGAGGCAAGTTTCAATATGAACTTTTCTAACTTCAAATTCATCATAGCCACACTATCTCTACCTCAACTATGACAATGGAATTTCCAAGGGAACATAGGGTTTAGTACATAATAGTGATGATGAACTTGGGTCTCTTTATCTAGAAGCTTGAAATGGCTTGGTGTTGTCCTAAGATTTTAGTTTAAATGTCACAATGCCTCCTATGAAGGAAAGTGATTTGGGTAAAGATGAACACATTATTTCCCGCAACTCGCGTTTAATAAAACATAAATTATATCTTAACATTTTAAATCTATTTTAGAGGATCTATGTAATCAAACATGTGTTGGTTTTGCAAAGAAAATTGTAAGGATGTTCTCAATTTTGTTTGAAAACAAACACTATCTCTCGATAACTTTCAATACCACCACCTAACAACTATCATTTTTGTCATGTTATTGTATGCCCATGTTTCCAACACGGACTTTTAATATAAAATTTATGTAATCAAGTTAAAATAAAGAACGATTTAATTTAATACTATAAATCTTTTTTAGAATCACATTTCTTTTATGTAAACAATTTTTTTGTCCCCTGATCGGGGTGTGAGCTAGAGGGAAATTTCATAATGGTGATTTCATGGGAATTGTCTTGAAGTACAAGCCCACCAACCTCCACATGATTGAGACATATGGAGTGATGGCTTCTGGCATGAACTGTATTAAGGTCCTACGCGAAGGTGGTGGCAACATTATTTCTTGGTAATTGGCAAGTTTCTCTATGTGTGAGGTTGGTTGTCCTATGTTTTGAAGTTGTTAATTTCTCAAAAGGTTACATTGGTCTTCGATTTGATAGTTGCATTTATTCAATAACATGATAAGTTAAATACATCTAATTATATCATTATTCAGATCTACATTATTAACCATAAAGATATGAAACTATGTAGAAAGAACAATAACATCAACATCTATGCAGCGGAACGTAAAGAAACAAATGGAAGAAAATCATGCACGCATATAGCCACCAGGATTTGTCTGGGACTAGGGAAAAACCCACTATGGGGAAAAACCTTGCAAATTCTTCTTCTCGGATCATCATAAAATGATTCAACAAACAAGAGTACAATGATCCATTGATCCATATCATCATAATGTAGTAAAATAACTAGCACATGCATAATGTAACCTTAATCATATCTCTACTGAAGGAACCTCATTATGAGATCTATAATGCACTGTAACTTCTTGAAGCATACTAATGAACACAACAATCACTGAGTGGAAACTTCGGAAAACTGAAGATACATATTTTAGGACCCAATCCACAACTGATATATACTTAACAGATACATAGATCTGTAGCATATCTACAACATTAAGAAACCTGAATTCAATATATCAAAGCCAAGTGATGTCAACTGCCAAATCCTAGATTCGAATCCATGATGCTCTCAAAGATAGATCCCAAACATCTGTGATAGAACAGCTGAAGTCTAAAAGCACTATGCACGCAATTGAAGATGACCTAACTAAAATCTACTCAGAAATACCCATGGTCATGACTTCAGCATGTTGTGCACGCGGCTAAAGCTCCATTGGTTGCTGGCATGACAGACTGTGCAAACGGGTCTACTCCAAATTAGCTTGATCTAGCCTAAGGACCTTGACAAGCTCTGCACGCAGCTAGGGAAGCTTGGGCACTACTTCTCCATGTTGTGCCTATAGATCTGTCATGATTTCACCACTTATGTGCCTATGGCTATGGCCTAGAAGCCCTAGTTAAGTGTGAGTTGTGATTCCATACCCTGCATGAGTTTCTTACGTCGAACCTGCGTGAACCAAAACAAAATAGGAGAACCAAAGCAAGGAGTGAAAGAAGAAACTCTCATGAGTGAATGTGTGAGAATGAGTTTGAGGTCACTTCTATTTATATATTTTGTGAGGGACCCCTTGGGGCTTACACTAAAGCCACATGTGTTCATGCTGACTGATTCCATTTCATTAATAAATAAAATTATTTATAATTTAATTTCTTCTTATCCAATTTGGGTGATCTATAGCTTGATTTTAGTCCTCTTGAAAAGAGGAATATAATGAAATTATAATCTTGACCATATGAGTTGTCGAAAGTGGAATTTTACTGGAGTTTCATAATTTTAACACTCAATCTCAATGAGGGAAAATTGCACCTACCAATATATGTTCATCGATCAATATGCCATTATGGTATCTTCATGCATCATCATGTCTCGTCATTGATCATATGTGTAATGTAGTCGTCATGATGTGGATATTTCTCATTACAAATCATCAATGTACTTCTCATGCTTATTCCAAATTATCTCTTGAATGTTTCTTCTCATGTGTTGAACATTCTCGGATCTAGAAGAAGAATCATTTGTCACCATAGGGTAGCTTAGGCTACCAGCCTTCATCCATCATGCTACAACATAGATTCTCTGATAGCCAGCTACTACCCAAAATATCATCATCAATCATCTTCAGAGAGAATATTGGGGAGGTAATCGCAACCCAGAATCTCATGGGGGGGGCTATACCTCTACAACCCCATATCTACAAATAGGACATCCCTCCACACAAGGGAGCCCATATTGACCATGGTATCACATCAGGGATTTCAATCTCAACCCTAAACCACATAGGTTTATCTCAACCCCTCTTATTTCCTTCTGATATTCCCATCCATGATCCTGAATAGTTATGTGGTAGAACACCTGGATCTTAATCGAATTGGGCTTTAAACCCCAACTACACTATCGACTCGTTGGCCAAATGAGGAGTGGTATTCCCAACAAGACTTGATAGAGGGTATGAGGCCAATCAGGGTATAGTATACATAAACTAGATAGGGGAGAAACATCACCAACCCTATGAAGATAGGGGAGTAAAATCTCAACCATGGGTAAGAGATAGGGAATTACACTATTATCTAGAGATCCCTCAACCCCAAGAGTCCTCCATATCAATTACTCATCCTGGGAGCTCAGACAGGGAGGAAAAGTTTTTTGAGTGTCCTCAATTAGCACTGCTCTCATCATACAGATATGGTATCTGCTAACCTCAATAGTAGTTGATTCCTATTCATACATGGCATAAAATCAAATTTTACATTAGAACATATATAATCATGTAAATCACAACAAGATACAATAATCATCCTCCCTCTCACAGAGGTGTCAATCACACATGGATACCATAATCATCCTACCCCTCACGAAGGTGTCAATCACACATGCATACCATAATTATCCTCTCTCTCATGGAGGTGTCAATCACACATGGATACCATAATCATCTGCCCTTTGATGGAGGTGTCAATCACAAGCCTAAGCTTGTTTAGAATAGTTGCACTGTATTAATGAATGGATAAATCACAACCCCAAATATATGTATATGAGATCCTTTGTCATCACAGTGTATCCATGTATTATCGAGATCATGCTAAGAAATCTCTCTAAGGAGATTCTATATCCTCCCTCACAACTTTACATGCTAGAAGCATTGTACTCAAACTCGGTCGTGCTATGGACCTCTCATCCAAGATATCATGGAAGATCTCATATTAAGGAAAAACCCAAATGTGCTCATAAGTAATAATCCCCAACATCATCAATTCATTCATGTTACTACATATCATGGGAGAAATATCTCAAACTTTAAAAGTAGAATGTTTCATGCATATGTTTCAAAAATATGTTTTGTAGCAATTATGAATGAAGTAACTCAATCATCAATTTCATCATGTTCTATACACATCATATACATATGGATGTTCAAAATGGAACATCAATGTTTCAATAAACTATCTCATTCCATGTCAAGTTCAAAAATATTTGAATTTTAACCTAGAGAGTCCAAGGATTTACATTTCCATTACACAAAGACATTTTACCTACATATTTGCAACATGGGATTTCTTTCCCAAATTCCAAATATTGATTTATCATTCCATGATACATCATTACGTGATTCAAAAGCCATATACCTCTTATTTATTTTTTTAGAGGATCATCACATGTCAAGGTTAAATAGTGTATGTTTTAAACACATACATAAACTATCTGGAAATTAATTCTTAAAAACAAAAAATAAACAATAGCAAGAGTGAAAAACATAACACAGATATACACATAGATTTTCCCCTGGATCCCAAACTAGGACTACGAGCTTCATTTTTTCATTATATTCCTTTTAGTGTTACAACACATATATATACATGTCGAAGCATTCGTAAACCCCAATCCATTAACCCTAGATTACAACATAACTATAGTTCCCTTGACCAAATCTACAAAATATGAGTAGAAAACCATCATGCCCCAAAACCATGTGCAAACTCATGCAAAAAACCATAGGTGAGTCTGCCCACCTACTATAGGGTCCCAAAAAAATTTCACGAGGCACTACCCAGGACTCGGTGTAGGGGGGATACCACCTACATGATGCGCCCAACACAACTAAACGAGAACTTCCACTCCCCTCCCAGCCCCCGCTTTGTGCCTAATTATAATCGTTGAAAGAATATAACACACACCCAACATTCTCCCACTTTTTTTTTGTTTTCCAGAGGAGAGCTTAGTCATTGATCCAGCCCTGCAACACCCATTGTTTCTATACACCAAGAGAACTTTTCAATGCTCACAGAACTCGTAAATGCATCTGCAACAATCTTCAAAGTTTCGACCTTTACAAGAAACACCTTTTTATCCTCAACCATATCTCTCACAAAATCATACTAAACATCAATGTGCTTTGTCTTTGAATGATAAGCAGGGTTCTTAGCTAAGAAAATTGCACTTTGGATATTGCAGTCTATCCTTGTAGCTCTTTGCACCAACCCCATACTTGAACAAAATCTATGCAACGAAACTACTTCCTTACTGCCATGAGTGGCTACCATGTATTCTACCTCTATAGTTGAAAGAACCACTACAAAATATATTTTACTCATCCAACTAACTGCACCTCCAAATAGGCTAAACACATACCCACTTGCAGATCTTCTTTGATATATATCTCCAACCGAGTTTGCATCAACAAAACCACAGATGTCAAAAACTCTTTCCAATCCTAGTCTTCCTTGGTACCATAGACCATAATCACTATTGCCACGCAAATATCTGAGAACCTACTTCATTGTTGTCCAATGCTCCTTCCCTAGTTTTATAAACCTGCTCAATACTCCCACTGCATGTGCAATGTATTATCTAGTAAAAACCATTGCATACATCAAGATACCCACTGCACTTGTCTATAGAACACAAGACATATCCTCCTCTTCCTCTTGTGTCTTGGGAAATTTTTAAGCAGATAGCTTTATACCTTCAGGAATGGGAACCTTCACTAGTTTACTATTCTGCATATTTAAATTTTGCAATATTATCCTGACATACTTCCTCTCGTTTAAACAAAGCTTCCTATATTCATTATCTCTCTTAATTTCGATGCCCAAAATATAGTTTGAAGCACCAAGATCATTCATGTTGAATTTGGAGAAAAATTTGGTCTTCAAATCATCGAAAATTTATTTGTCATTTCCAACCAACAACATATCATCCACATACAATACCAAATAAGTAACACGGTCACCAATTAATTTAAAATACACACAGTGATCCTCTTTTCTTCTAGTGAAGCCAAGTCCCCTTATATAGGTATCAAATTTCTGATACCACATCCTTGGTGACTGTTTTAACCCATACAAAGACTTTTAACTTGCATACCAATTCTTTCTTACCCTTCACTGTAAAGCCTTTAGGTTGCTTCATGTGGATCTCCTCTTCCAAATCCTCATGAAGAAATGTTGTCTTCACATCCATTTTCTCTACCTCAAAATAAAATGCAGAAGAAACAATACAAAAGTAATCTAATATCAGTAACCTTGGAAATATGAGAAAAAATATTGCCAAAATAAATTTCCAACAACTGGTAATAACCTTTTTCTACCAACCGATATTTTTATTTCTCCAACTTGCCTTATGCATTCATCTTCTTCTTAAACACCCATTTACTCCCAATGGGCTTCCTTCCAGCGAAAAACTCCACCAAATCCCATGCCTCATTTTTTTGCAAGGATGCCATTTCATCAACCATGGCCTCCTTCCAAATTTTTCCATCATCTGAATCCATTTCCTCCCTAATAGTTCTAGGATCATCATCAGTGATAGTTAAAGAAAAAATTAAACAAAAACTAGATCGATTATACCTTTATGCATACCTTCTTTCTCGAACAGATCTTCTCACAGTCGGAGTTTTTGGCTCTTCCTCTTCTGAATCATGTTTTTCTGTAGAGTATGATTCTTCCTCCTTTAGCTCAAACTCTATCTTCTCATGTTTCTTTGGTACGATCTCATGTTTAAAAACATATTTCACCTTTCTAAACACCACATCTTAGTTGTACACAACCTTCCTTGTTTCTGGGTTCGAAAGCTTGACACCTTTCAAACCATCCTTATACATAATAAAGATGCACCTTTCATATTTATTATCCAACTTGGTCCTTTTCTCCTCTGGAACATGTACATATGCATCACATTCAAATACCTTCAGATGTGAAAGAGAGGATCTCTTACAATTCCATACCTAATGTGTAGTCTTATCCTCCAAAGTTGATGAAGATGATATGTTAACTAGGTAACATGCAATATCCACTTCCTCTACCCATAATTCTTGTCCTAACTGAGTACCACTGAACATGCTTCTTGCCTTTTCCATCAATGTTATGTTCATTCTTTCTACAATTCCATTCTTTTCAGGTGTGTATGCAGTAGTCTTTTGCCATGATTTACCATACTTCTTATAGAACTCTTCAAATTCCTTCTTACAGAACTCTCCACCATTATTTTTCTGCAGCACATTTATCTTCCTCTCTGTCTCATTTTGCATGAGAGCCTTAAATTCCGTAAATCTGTAAAATACTTCATATTTAATCCTCAAGAAATGTATCCATGTATTCCTTGAGAAGTCATCTATAAATGAAAAATAGTACACATACTTACCCAATCATGGAATTGACATAGGTCCAAACATAATCACCATGCAGAATCTCTAATATCTTGTTTGCCCTCTTAGCACTAGAAGGAAAACTCACTCGATTCTGCTTCCCATATACACCATGTTCATAGGAAGAAAAATCCAGAGCACAATTATACATACCTTCTACCATACCATTACCATGGAATATCTCAAGACCCTTCTCTCCAATATGTCCAAGCCTTTGATGCCATAGCTTAGTCTTTTCTCAAGAGACCGTGAGGCTTTTTGCTCCACTTTTAGGAACCACAGAACTGTTGCACCCATCAATAACAATGTTACCTAGAAGCTTGTACAAAATTCCAATCCGAACTCCCCACATCAATACCAGTTCTCCTGGAACCATATTGCAGATATCTTTCACAAACACTCTTTTCACACTTGCATCATCCATCTTTCTTACAGAAATCAGATTTCTGGCCAATGCAGGAATATACATAACACCAGGAAGTGTTCTAATACTTCCACCTTGCAGTGTCATCTTGAATTTTCTGTGTTTGATGATTTTGGCCTTCCTATCATCCCCTAAGAAGACATCACCACCACCATACTTCTCATACTCGCAGAAACACTCCCTATGGGGAGTGAAGTGAAAGGATGGACCTAACTAAATCAACCAAGCCTCATGATCTACATGAGTATTTGAAGAAGAAGCCAAATACACATTCCCACATTCATCACAGGTGATTTTATCCTCTACAGAAGGAGAATCATCATATCACTTTCCTTTCTTAGGAGTTTTATATCTACAGCCCTTTTTGAAGTTCCCTTCATTTCCACATTTCAGCACACCTTTACATGATTTCTTGGATATTTAGATATCCTTCTAGATTTAGATCTCCCACTCGAAAATTTATTTTTGTTTCTGTGTTGGGAACATCCTTGTACAGATAAAGAATCTCCATTTTTCCCTCCATATTTTTCCGTCTCATTTCCTCCAAGAGCAAGACTGAGACAATTTCAACAAAATTCAAGGTAGTTCTATTTCTACCTATTGCAATAACCAAAATATCCCATGAATCTGTTAGAGAAAAAAACAAACTGATGCACTTATCTTCATCTTAGATTTTAATATCAATGTATGAAAAATGAATTACCACTGTATTGAGGGCATTCAAATGCTCTGTCACTGTGTCTCCATCCTTCATTCTCAGGTTATACAACTTTTTCCACAGGAAGAAATTATTCACCGGAGACTTATATTGTTACAAAGTCCCTAACTTGACCCACAAAAAATTTGTTGTATCTTCCTTAGAAACATTAAAAAATAACAAATCTGAGATACACAACTGTATTCTTCTCTTTTCCTTCCGATCCAAATTAACCCACTCCTCATATGACATTTTTGTTGATTTAGTACCCTGATCTACCATGATTTGCTAATCTTTATCAACCAGCATATCCTCCATATTGAGCATCAAAAACTAAAAACTATGACCATTAATTTTTTTTATCTCTATTGTTCCACTGCTCACCATCTTCTTTGACCGCAAGAATGGATCCCATAGATCTCTCACTTAATAGGGTCTACCACATGCCCAAGAAAAAAACCCCTCCAGAGAAAAGGAATCCCCTTGAAACCGAAACAACTCTGATACCAAATGTAGGTTTTGACCCTATACAAAAATTATCTGCAAAAAAATCCTTAAAAACAAAAAATAAACAATAGCTATATCATAAAACATAAAATATATATACACAGATATTCTCCCCTAGATCCCAAACCGGGACTACTAGCTTAATTTTTTCATTATATTCCTTTTAGTGTTACAACACACACACACACACAGAGATATATATATATATGTTGAAATATTCATAAACCCCAGTCCATTAACCCTATATTATAACATAACCATAGTTATCTTAACCAAATATACAAAATACCAGGAGCAGAAAACCATCATGTCCCAAGACCATGTGCAAACCCATGTACAAAACCATAGGAAATTCCTCCCACCTAATATAGAGTCCCAAAAAAAATTCTCGGGACTCTCCCCAAGACCCTGTTTAGAGGGGCTATCGCCCTGCAGCAAACCCCCCAACGGGGGGGGGGGGGGGGTTGTCGCCCCCCTTGTGACCCCCGTACTGCACTCGATGGAAGTGAAGGGGGGTTTCCTCACCATTCACACACCCGCTTCACACCTAATTCTAATCATTGAAAGAGTATAACACATGTTCCCAATATATTATCAGTGCATAAAGCTAAAGCCATAATCACAATCAAGGCCTTACCTTGGAACTCATCATCCTAACTTTGTCAGATAACTGTTAAATATGGAAAAATATGAATCGTTGAGCTTGCATCATGCAATAATTTCTACAAGCATAATTCCTTACCATGTCAACATAATCAATGTTACATAAATCAATGTTGAGTCAAGAAAATCATCTCATCAAAGTTTAGAAGTTAGACCATAACTTTTATCAAATACATTGATATCATAGTATCAATTTTGTCAACCAATGACAGATAAAGCTCATATCAAGAGTTGACTTCATTTACTGTAAAGCCATCGAGTTTTTCATTTAACATGTTATTACAAGCCATTTTCATCACTAGATGCAAGTGTGTACATCAAGGTTAAGTCACTTCGGTTCCATATTCATACTGAATCAAAACAACCATTGTGCTAGGAACAAGGAGGCTAATGCATAACTATAATTCTGAATACTCAAATAATACACTGAAGGTCACTATGCCCTCATGGCATTTGTCATCAGGGAAATTCAAAAATGTACATACCAAGTCGAAAAAGAGAGATATATAATCCAAATACATGTCTTAATCATCAATTCAAAGTTCCAAAACATCACGAGAAAGTTCCAAACACAACTCATCTATATCGATCAACCAAAACATGAGGCACAATCTTGAAATATTACATATTCATATGACTTTCTCAGTCACTTGCAAACACAAGTTTTATTCAAACATACAAAATGTTCGTTCTGATAGATCTTACTGCTAATTGAAACACATCCACAGAACTGACATCTACTAGGTGACCATATGATTTCATGCTCAATCCTTTATTTACTTTGATTGGAAATTTAACTTGACAACTTAAAAAATAAATTTACAATTCCAAGACATGTCAGAGATCCCCTATGTACAAAACTTCAATTTTGTGTCTATTAGGCATAGTCGCATCTATGGGCCTTCCTTTGGGTGAGTGTGGCTCATACCTCTAATATATATCAACAATTTCAGATACCCATAAATCATGGAAGAGCATGTCATTTCATTTGTCATCAACCTCTACTTACTGGAGTCATCCAAAACTAGATATGCTAGATCATAAACACATATATTTCATTATCATCAACGTCATGTCATCAATCTTTCATCCAAGTTTGGACTTCAAATATCAGGGAAACATGAAGATGTGACAACACAATCTTATGAACCCAATAAAAACACACAAGTAGAGGATTTAATTTCAACATGTGCCATAACCACATGTAGTAAGAGATCTAGAACATCAATATCATCATCGTCATCCCTTTTATGCTTTTCATGATCAATAGGATCAAGTTAGTTTATTCAATAAATAAAAAAAGTGTAATCTCTCCTTTCATGAGCTTTCATCATGCCTATCACAAGCATTATCAATACCATATCAATGAGGTAACCTTATACAATAGATATAATAGGTCTTATGCATATAAAGAGTCAAGAGTACCATTTACCAGAGTCAAGATCAGGATATCAAAATAATGGATGTTAGCTAAAAATCAAGATGTACCACTATATCCAAGGTATGCAATAAGTAGCCTCGTAGAATCAAGAAGATTATCATGATAAAAAATATTCAATACCAAGTGTACCATTTTCTCATAGGAAACATAACTCCCAATCACTTTCATATGCATGCATGAGATATTCTCAACATGTGATAAGCCTTTATATCCATCAATGTGAAGGCTAGAATACAATATACCATGCATACCTAGTGGCATTAACTGTACACCTTCACATAGTAGCTTGTGGTGCTCAAGTGTCTCTTTATCTCTTCCAGATCTAACCATCTTTCTTTCATTTCAAAATATCCTCAAGATGAATCAAATCTCATCAAGAAAGTTAGAATGAGACATCTACTCAAAATATACATGCAAGAGGAATAAAAAATGATCAAAATAATAATAATAATAGTCAGATCCATAATTCTAAACAAGAGTAAGGAGGTAAAGAAACATTGAGAGTCAAGGAGTACTTATCTCTAACGAGAGATGTTCCTCTCCCTCTTGAACTATTCTTGAAGAGCCATCACTATCCATAGTTCACATAAGAATGTTTCCTTCAATCAATGAGGTCATCTAGGGCTTCAATAAATTGATCCCAACTACCTGAGCATATCTACATCAACCATGCTATGGTTTTATACACCAAATATTAATACTTATCATAAACCAGGGTTTCTTTCAAAACCTCACCATCAAACCCTTAAACAGTAACTACCTATGGTTTTCTTCATACCCTATTCTTCTTTTTCGGTCTCTACCATCCTCTTCTTTCATTTATCAAAAGTATCTCTATGGGGGTGATCTCCGTGGATTTTCTTTTTGCCCAACTATGATACCATGTTAATTTTTCAAAAGTATACATTATTCTTTCCTTTGATAGTTCAATTTCTTCAATAACATGATAAGTTCACCCCATCTCATTATATCATTATTGAGATCTACATTATTAACCATCAACATATGCAACTATATAGAAAGAAAAATAACACCATTATCAATGCAATGAAGCATAAAGAAACAAATGGTAGAAAGGCATGCACACATATAGACATGAGGATTGGTCCAAGACTAGGGGAAACCCCACTATGGGGAAACCCCTTGCAAATTATTCTCCTTAGATCATCATCAAATGATTCAAAAAACATAAGTACAATGATCCATTGATCCATATATTCATAATGTAGTAAAAAAACTAGCACATGCATAATGTAACCTTAATCATATCTTTGTTGTTCCGAAACCTGATTATGAGATATGTAATGCAATATTATTGCCTGAAGCATATTGATGAACACAACAATAACTAAAATATATATCTTTGAGGACTGAATCTACAACACAAATAGATTGAACAGGTCTATATATTTACATATCTACAACATCAAGATACCCAGATCCAATATATAATTGAAGCCAAGTGATATCAACTGCAAAATCCTAGATCGAAATCTAGGGTTCTCTCAAATATAGATCGCACATATCTCTGACTGATCTACTGGAGTGTGGAAGCACTGCGCAAGAAAATGAAGATGACCTAACTCAAATATCCTTAGAAAAAACCCTTGGATGTGATCTCAACATGTTGTGCCTATAGCTAAAGCTCCCTTGGCCATTAGCATGACACATTGTGCCCTTTGCTCCAGATCAACCTGATCTAGCCTCAAGACCATAACCGTGGCCTTAAAAATATCTTCCCACCTCTAAGGAAGCTTTGATGCTACCTTGTCATGTTGTGCCCGTGGCTCTAGCCTTATTTCACGATTTTTGTGCTTGTGGCTATGACATAGAAGCCCTAGTTCAATGCGAGCCTCTCGCATGTGTTTCCATACCCTGCGCAAGATTCTTCAATTAAACATGTGTGAACCAAAACAGAATAGAAGAACCAAGGAAAAAAGTGCAAGAAGAAAATCTCATGACAAAATGTGTGTGAATGAGCTTGAGGTCTTTGCTATTTATATGTTTCATGAGGGACCACGTGAGGGTTTGACTAAATCCACATGTGTTGAGACCGACCCATTACATTTCATTAATTAATAAAATAATTCATAATTTAACTTGCGGCGCTTACCCGATTAGGGAAATCTTTAGGTTAATTTTGATCCTCTAGAAAAGAGGAATCTAATGAAATTATAATATTTACCATATGAGTTGTCCAAATTTGAATTTGATCGCAATTGCATAATTTTAACATGTAAGTGGTTTTTTGATGGGTGGTGGTGTGGGGCTCTATGGGTCCTTGCAGGAGCAGGTGTGGGATCGGTCTTGGATTCTCTTTGTGCTAGTAAATTAGTATGTGGCTTGCCTTTCTTTATTATCCTCCATGCATCACCTACATTTTTTTATGGAATTGGGTTCATATAGTCTGGAATCGTCGGGGTTTTAGAGGAAGAGGGGCTCCATGCACCTGGATGTGTCACTATGGAATTTGAAGCAGGTCCAAATGTCTTTTATTGTCTCTGTGTTTGTCAGTTTTGGGATTTTTCTATCTAGTATGGTGTTATATTGGGAATTTTTCTCTCTTTTCTGCCACTGGGATTACATTATATCTCGGCCCAACTTAGAATGGGCTTGGGGTTATTTATGTCTCAACTTCGTTTCTGGGTTTTGTCTCATCAAATTTCCTTAGGAAAGGTCAAGGTTATCTCTTTGTGTGTACTAGAGTAGGGCTAGTCTCTATCAGTTCCACCTCGATGGGCTCTATTATTTATGCCCCTCTGAGCTTGGTCTCGGTTGTATGACTATGTCTTCCATAGGGTCTACAAATAGGGATTGTTTTTGTGGGTTATGCTTATGTGGTTCCCCGAATCCAATTATTGTTTTTTCTATCAACCAAAACCTCAAAATGATAAGAGGAACGACTAATTCAATGGGGGTTTTATTGTTCGGCTCGGTCGGTAATGGATGTCTGCAATGGAAAATGAACAAGGTGATCCCTTGGGTTTAATACTTTCAATTACTAGTTCCTATTTCCTCTATGGAAGGTGTGTGGGGTGGTAGTTTCTCCTTGAAGTGGGTTGCTTCTAGGCTCAGGCTACCACCTCCACAGGTAACAATTCTAGCCACAATCTCCACATTAATGTGTAGGTGGAAGGAGATGGTTTGGTCAGTGACAAAAAAGGAAAGAAACCCATCATCGAGGGGTTGTGGGAAAAGAACCAGGGGGTCGCTAATGCTTTGTCAACCTAGTTCCTCTGTGGGAAGAACTCGGGGTCGTAAGCCTATCTCTAACATCATAAACGATGTGACTAAAACATATCACGAGAGCACATCTACAAAAATACAATAGCTAATGGAAGAATGGGAAGCAGATCTGAATAGGCAGGGTGACACGATGGAGATTGACGTGGAATATTGGCGGGCTCTAGTGCTGGACCCAGGGCACACCTAATGTCACGTCACTCAATTTAAACAAATGATGTTCTTGTATTGGTTCAGGAAGGTTATCTTGGCGAAAGCTTTGGAAAAAATTTATGTGGGTATGGAAGAAAGAGTGTAGGATTTTCTTGACTATAAAAAGGAATTTCATAACCTCCAGCTCTAGCTAGAGGAGGATGGCCGTCTTCGGTGTATTGAAGAGAATATTCCTTGTATTCTCCCATAGAAAAAGCTTTCGGGTTCTACTGCCAAAGACCCAACTCCAATGATGTCTATGTCTGTTGATGGTGTTGTGTAGCTTGATGGTTGGCCTCATAGTTATTTCTTTTTTGTATGCAAGAAGAATTTAGTTTTCAATATGCAGATAGTTATGTTGTTAGATATTTAGAATGCACGCAATGTAAAGAAAATCAGACTTATTTAGTTTGGTTAGAATGACTTGCTATTTTTTTCTAATGGATGGCATATCACGTTGTTAGGTGGTCAACAAACTTGGTTTCCCTTAGACAAGTTGAGGCCAGTGAGGACACCTAACAATATGTATGTAGATATAACTTGCTTCTATATATTAATGAAAAGGGAAAAACCTACTTAAAAAAAGAAAAAAATGATTTTTTTTATATATTTTATATAATCAATAATTTTTTCATTGAATTCGCATTATTAAAAATTGAGACAAGAATATTCAATGAAAATTGAAAATGTTACTTAGTAAATCATCAAAATATTTCCTCTTCTTTGTTTTTCAAAATATATGTTATTTTTTATTGTTAAAATTTTTTAATATAATTTCAAATTATTTTTTATTGTTATGAAATTCTCACATAATTTCAAATTATTTATGTAAATTTTTTTGCACGGCCTCTGTGTAATCTAATTTTAAAAATTTGGATTAATTTCATTATTTTTGGCACTCCACACATATATATATATAAAATTTTCTATCACATACATTTGAATTTGTAGTTTAGGAAGTGAAGTGAGGATTTCTAATAAATAACTGTAATAAAAAATATAAAAATATCAATTTAAAAAATTTGAGTTTACAATTTGTGTTGCGAAATAATCATTTTTATTAAATAAATCAAATTAGAAATGTAGAAAAAACAATTTCAAAACCTTGAGTTATCAATTTAAAATGCCATCTAAGAATATTTGTCATTAATTTCTTATAGGAGAGGTTGACAACCACGTATGGGAAAGTTCTATTGTCCTTAAATTTCTATAAGTATTCATTTGTAGAATCAATATGAAATAAATTTTCTAGTCTTTATAAAATAAAATATTTAATAATAATAATAATAACCATAATAATATTAACTTAATTAAAAAATAATAGAAATAATAATTTCTTAAATTTATTTTAGTATATTGTAAATTTTCTAATTAATAAAATTATAAAAAAAAAAATTTCATATATAATATTTATTTGACTAACTATAATATTTTAAAATATATAATTAATAATTAATAAATATACTTCAACTTAATGAAAATTTTTTCTTTTAAATTATATATATAAATAGAGTTATTTAATAATGATCTGTTATATATATATATATATATATATATATATATATATATAATATTACAAATTTAAATATGTAAATTTAAGAAGTATGCGAAAGATGAATGTGTTAGATATATAAATTAAAAGTAATTTTTTTTAATGTATAGAGATGTGAAATTGATGTCTAGAAAAATGAATTTTTCTTTTAACATTTTGTCACATTTTACAGTAAAAAATAGACTTCATCTTAAAATATTTGATTATGCTAATAAATAACACAATAATATAAAGTATTTAAAAAATGTTACCTAATATGTATATATACTATAAAATAGTTTAAATTTTTTTTTAATGTATTAAATAATTTGTGTGAAGAGGAGTTTGAGTCAAGAGAATGAGGACAATAAATGTCTAGGACACTCCTTTTCTCTAAACTAGAAAAGTCTTGATCTAAGATATAGCATGATGAATACTAAAGTTGCAATATGGCGTGATGAATATATAATGCTTTCATATTAACTTAACACTATGTTTTCATATTAACTCGTCACCTTCACTATCCTCATGAAACGTAGGGGTGGGGGAGCTAAATTACAAACATTAAAAGAGTTTGAAGTTTAAGAATTTATATTTTTTAAATAAAATATGATATCATATATCTATTAAAAAGATGAATTTAAATTCCCCAATCGGGGTGCCAGTTGTCAAGGTCAGATACACGTCATCGGGAAGGTAGGTGGGTGTGTGGTGAGAGCATGTGGCATCAATCGTATCAAAGCCAAGGGCGATGTGCGGCTGACTCCCCCAATGGTTAATCATGAACCCATTAAAGTGGAATGGAGAACAACCTTGTGATTCAGGTGGGTTGCTAGGGAGAAATTGGAATGTGTGCCGCCGGGTTTGAGGGTTGCGGGGTTTTAACTTAGTTCAGATTCTCTGTAGCTGTATTTTTCTCTGCAAGTTCATTGTCCATTGTATGGCTAGGTTTTGTTGCAAGCACCCCTGTCAACTCTACAGATGATGCCGGAGACCTTTGCGACCTATAGTTGTCAATTGGTATGTACCTAATTCTCCATATGCCATAACGATGAAACATGTTTCTAAATACTGGTGCATGCGAGGAAAGACTGGTTTTTCTTGATTTTATATACTTGGTCTGCATTTCTGTCATTGGCTGCATGGATATGGTCCGCAATTCTGTCAATTTTTGCATACATATAGCTCGCAATTGTCTATTTAAAGAAGGATATGAGGAATGTATGAGGCGACAGGGCCTGGTATAAGTTCTGATAGGTTTCTATAGGTCTTTGTCTGCGTTTATTCTATTCTGCATGTTGTGCATGTTAAAAATTTTAAGGGTGGGGAGATGCCAACTCCTACTAGCCTCAACTCTCATTTCAAAATGGTCTGGTTTTAATTTGTATGACAGTAATTTTGTGTATCCATTTTCATATCCCCAACTATGGGAAATCACCTGTATGGCTCATAATGGCATTAACGTTATTTGGGGTGCGAACAAGAGGCAGTGTTGTCACCCCATTAGTTGTTTAAGTTATTTCCTTAATTATCCTTATGTGAGTCCTTTTGGGAAGGGAAACTGGGTCAGATGAAAAATGGGTATCTGGCTTAGGGATGGTAGGTCACTAGTCTAGTTTTATCTCGGGTCCTATTTCTGCCTTGCCGTTTTATCCAGTATTCTGGGTTGATTTTCCATAGGTACAGATACACTCTTGGTTGTGTTAGGAATTCTGTATTCTCTCTTCTTTTTCAACAACAGCATGCTCCTACTCCTCTTTTTGGAAATTTGGCCTCGTTTAACTGTTGTTTTTATATTAAATTGGGATGTTTTAAATTTTTTTCTTCTATCGGTCTTCTAGGCAAACAATTCTTGTTGATAATACTATTGGAAGACCACTCTCTAAAACCTATGGAAAAAGGAAACAAGGGGGAAAAATAAACCAAGGAAAAAGGAAAGGCCAAAGTCTCAAAACCTCTAGCAAAGCGAGGCAGGAAGTCAAGCAAGGAAGTTATGGAAAATTTGTTTCAAGCTTATTATGAGGAGACCCCATGTTTCATTAAGTCCCTTATTCATCGATGGGAGGGCAAGGCTAGAATCAAGCTGCAGGAATAAGAAGATATTGTTGAGGAAGAACTCAGCCATATTATCACCGACCCTGGGCACACTCGTGATAGAATTTCACTATTCCATCATTCCATCCGAACATATTGGTTGAAGAAATGCATTCTAGTTAAGGAAGTCATGTCGGTTGAAGAAGTTGGGGGTGATCCTAGTGTTGTAACAAATCTGGCTGAAATAAATAGATTGATTCATGAAATGAACCTTTGACACCATCATCAGTATGTATGCCTCGGCAGAATTAAGAAGGAATTACAATCCATGAACTAGGTTCATATGCCTAGCTCCAGTGTCAATGATCTGACTCATTTTGAGTCAGATCATGATTAAAAAATGATCAGTTTGTAGTTTTTTATTAATTTTATCATATAGTTTTTAATTTAATATTATGTTTATGTATGCAAATACTGATATTGATATAAGATATTTTAAGACAATAAGTATTAGACTTAAGATGTATATGTTCTCAATGACCTATAACTTGCTAAGAAGGCCAACAAACCTGGTTTCCTTCAGGCAGGTTGAGGCCTAAAGTTGTATCTTATAGCCTACTTTTGTTTATAAATATAAAATAGCAAGGCTCTACTAAGTTTACAAAAAAAATGAATTTAAATGTTATTAAATTTAATACTCAAGTGAAAATTATATAAACAATATGTAAACTATAATTCTCCAATGATAATGGGTTCTATTTTATAGGAACATTTAAAAGGGTGTAATGCCTATTTCGAAACAAAAACAAAAAAAAATTTATGAAGTATTATCGCGAAAAAACATATTTTATTTTATGTGTGAACAAAAGAAAAATATAAATATAAATACATGTTTTATTTTGAGTATTTCATAATAAATTTTATATATTTTGGTTTTCAAGTTCACGTAGTTTATTTGTTTCTTGAAGAGCTTGCCTTGGTATCCACGGTATTACGAAACATTTATTTTAAAAAATAAAAATAAATAAATATTAATACTCATTAGAAAATTCTTAGTTTACTTAATTAATTTAGAGCTTGATTTTGAAAATTTAATTTATTTTTTTTTTTTAGGTTCATATATATTTTTATCTTGTTATTTTTAATTTTAATTAAATTAAAAATAATAAGCCGAAATAAAAGTTAATTGCCCTTAGTTTTAGTAAATTTAATTACCCTCGAAGTAAATTAAATTAACCATAAGCATTTCATAAAATATATACACCTTTGCTTTATTAGTAATAGGATTTTTTTCAAGATTTTGAAAATAATAAACTTATTAATAAAATATATTTAATAAGTTTATTATTTTTAATAATAATATAACTTTGAAAATAATAAACTTATTAATAAAATATATTTAATAAGTTTATTATTTTTAATAAATAATATAACTTTGAAAATAGTAAACTTATTAATAAAATAAATTTAGTAAGTTTACTATATTATATTTTTTAGCATTAAAGATTAATATTATTATTAAAATAAAAAAAAATAAAAAAAATAAAAAATTGAAATAATAAGTAGTTTTTTTCTCTTTTTGTTTTTTGGTTGACGCCTTTTTCTACCTTCTTCACTATCAATGGATTATGACCCTTCTTAGAATTCTTCATTCCAATGTTCTGAAGATGGATCCCCTTTGGGATTCGAAACGTCGACAAATGTTTCGTAAGACTGTGGACAATCTGGCAAGCTCTTCAGTAAATAATAACCACAGGAACTTGAAAACCAAAATTCTGTCCCTACACGGAGGGGAATCTTGGGAAGAGATCTGTTATCTTGAAAGAACCAGAATGAAGATTGAAAGAAGGGCAGATGACCTAAAATTTCTAAAAGAATGTCGTGACAATAATCTCATTCCTCTTTTCGCTCAAATTAAACCTAAACGTCATCTTAACAGATATAACAAATATTTTTTAAAACTTAGTTTTAACCTAATTCGTGGAGAAATCAAGAAGAACCGTGCACTGCTGGATAAAATGGGGCATTCTGCGCTTTCTCTTCATTTGGAATTATCCAATCTAATCATTCCAGAATTATGGCAAATAATCGATGCAAGGGCTGCTTTGAAAGCTGAAAGGGAGGGTCTGTTGGCTAAAAGTAGGCATGACAGGAAATTAGAAAAGCTGAGAAGATTGTCCCAGTTCAATAACAGTGTCTATAACAATAAAGAATTCGGAACCAGCACATCCTCTGATGAGTTAGAACTATCAGATGGGACAATATTTAACTCCGTTGATATGTTACCGGGCAATAATGATGTGATTCCTATCTGTTCTGAGAATGATTACCCCGTCAACTATTCGATCTGGAGGAATGAACATAACAACGTTGACAGAGTGATTCATTTTATAAATTCTGAGTCTGTTGACAGCAAGGATACGGTTCTGTGCAGTGTTAAAAGAAATTGTGACATGGTGGTAACGTAGACTATTCAGAAAACGCTAGAAATAATGAATGTCTGAACACAACAGAGAGCGTTAATTATTCATGCAGAACCCAGATCAAGGACTGTTCAAATAGTGGACACGTTCCTGATAGCAATAAGGTTAAAAATTACAACTTTCAGGCTGATCCGTCGGAGAAGATAATCCATTACAGCAGCGATTACCTTCTCTCTCTCAGAAATTACAGTGCAGCCCCTTAACCGTTGTCTCTGACATTAAAAACCAATGAGATCTACGCTGGCATGATGGAGTCCTCTGCTACGATGAAACCAATGATGGACAGAAAAACCAGACTTCTCGATGAAGCAAACGTAGACAACATTATTTTAAATACTGCGGTTTTAGAAAACCCGAGCCAGATTTCCAAAACAGCCATCAGCATCTGCAGCAATAATACCTCAGTCACCACGAATTCCAACTTGTTAAAACTCGGTGTTAATACTTGTAACATTGATGCCTCGGTCAAACTCGGTGTTAATCGATGCAATGACTTGGTTTCCAATGCAGACAACACGATTTTAAATACTACTGTATTGGAAAAACCGGGCTGGATTTCCAAAACAGCCATTAACAGATGTAGCAGTGATACTCGGTCACTACGAGTTCCAACTCGGTCAATCCTTGTAACATCAATACCTCGGGTTCCAAAATAGTAAAACTCTGCGTTAATGCATCCAATGACACGGTTTCCGCTTCGGTAAATCCTTCCAATACGGTCAACCCTTGTAACATCAGTACCTTGGGTTCCAAAACAGTAAAACTCTGCGTTAATCCATCCAATGACACGGTTTCCTCTTTGGTCAATAAAGTTATCAATCATTGCTATACCATGGGTTCCACTTCGATCGAAAACAATGATAGCAATACCAGTTCCACTTCGGTCGATACATGCAAGCCCTTGGATTTACATGGTATGGATGGAGACAGGTTGTCATGTAGTGAGATGAACCACGAACCTTTCCATAATAAGCACAGAATCAAAATAAGGGAAAGGCCACAAATCAAGAATGATAAAAATAAAAAAGTTGTGAATTTATCCTCTTTAGAGCTAGATCAAGTTTCCATCAATATTCTTAGCAAGGGCTTAGGCTTTGTAGTTGCTCCCAAGAGAATCCCAAATGAAAGCATCTTGTGCAGTATAGAGGAAGGAATTCAAGGGTTAGCTCTTGATGATAAAGAAACATTAAGACAAGAATGCTCCCTTATTTCGAAGAAGGCCAAAACTCCGAGAAGCAACTTAAATAAAGATGAACTTAGTGCTCTGAGAACCTTACGCAATAATGAAAACATCGTGATACTTAAAGCAGACAAAGGTGGGGCTGTTGTTGTTCTAGATAAGACTGACTATATAAGGAAAATGAAAGAGCATATTGATTGCAGTAGCTACAAAAAACTTAATTCCAACCCCTTGTCTAAAGTTTTAAGAGAAGTTAAGAAAGCGATTAAGAGTTCGGGGCTTGACGACAAGCTGAAAAAGAAGTTGACCCCTACATGTGATGTCGTGCCCAGGATCTATGGATTACCCAAAATCCATAAGGACGGTATCCCCCTAAGACCGATTGTCAACACCATAGGATCTCCCACCTATGAGCTAGCAAAATACGTCGCTAAGATCCTTAAGACCCTTGTTGGGAACACAGATTCTTTCATAAAAGATTCAAGAGATTTTGTTAAACTCATCAAAGCTCAAAGAATGGAAGAAGGTGACATTTTGGTTAGTTTTGATGTGGTATCCCTATTCACTAAGATTCCTTTAGATGAAGCAATCCAGGTCATCAAAGAGGTTACTGATCCAGCAACTGCCAAGCTTGCAGAAATCTGCCTTCGGTCCACTTTCTTCAGCTTTCAAGGAGAGTTCTATGAGCAGGTATCAGGGGTCACAATGGGTTCTCCACTATCCCCTATAGTTGCCAACTTATATATGGAACACTTCGAGAAAATGGCCCTTGCCTCATATCCCTTAAAACCAGACTGGTGGAAAAGATTTGTTGATGATACTAATATAAAGTGGGCTCATGGAAAAGAGAATCTGGACAAGTTCTTTCATCACTTGAACTCCATTTCCCCAGATATCAAATTTACCATGGAAACTAAAGAAAATAGGTGCATTCCTTTTCTGGATGTTCTTGTTATTAGAAATGATGATGGAACCCTTGGGCACCATGTATTTATAAAGAAAACCCACACTGATAGTTATCTCCATGCCGATTCCTACCATCATCCAGCTCAAAAGTTCGGTGTCCTTAATACCCTTGTTGTTAGGGCCTTGAGGATATCTGATGCTGAACACCTTAATGAAGAAATCAACCACTTATCATCTGTTTTTAAGGGTTTGGGTTATAAAGAAAGAGATATCAGGAAGGCTCTAAAAAGAGCTGAGGGTGCAATCTTACCCCAGAAATGGCTTGAACCCCAAGAAAAAGGAGGGAGAGTTTTTCTACCATACATTAAAGGTGTCACTGATAAAATTTCCAAAGCTCTAAGAAAGAAAGACATTTTCGCACAATTTTCAGCAGCAGGAACTATTAGACAAAGAATGTGATCAGTTAAAGATGCTATAAGTCCAGGACAAGTTAGAGGAGTGTACAAGATTGATTTTTCATGCGGGAGAAGTTATATCGGTGAAATCAGACGTTCACTCCAGAAGAGACTCAAGGAGCACGGAGCCGATATTAAGCATGAACGACTTCGCACTTCAGCCCTTGCAGAACACTCTTCAAAAACTAAGCACCAAGTGCGTCTTAAAGATGCAAAGATCATTGCAAGAGAAGATCACTATTACAGGAGAAAAGTAAGAGAGGCCCTGGAGATCAAAAAACATACTGAAAACCTCAATAGGGATGGGGGATATGAAATTAGCGACAGCTGGCGTCCTCTTCTTCGACAAATTTGCTCCTCCAAAAAACCACTCCTTCCAGGTATGAGTTTGTAGGTATATTAGTCTCAGGTGTGTCTCCTTTCTTTAAGTTTTGGTTTAAACAAATAAGTAACTTTTTTAATAATTATTAACATTAATTAATTTTTATTTCATATAATAAGAATTAATTGATTTATAAATAATTATTAAATTAGAAATTACTTATTTGCTTCCCTTCTTTATTAAGTTTTCTAAATTAATATTTATTAGATTAGAGATT
>CM076582.1:519300585-519590144 GCA_034641835.2 Pinus albicaulis
CCCCTCTCCCTATCCTTCACTCTATCTCCATAACTCTATTCCTTTCCCTTGCTCACTCACCCTCCCTATCTCTCCCTCTCTTTCCATCTATCTACCTCCCTATATCTCTCGCCCCCTCTCTTTTTATCTCTGTATACAACTCTCTCTTCTCCCCCCTCCCTCCATCTCCCTTTTCCACTCTCTCAGTCCTCTCGATGTCTCTCCCCTTCCCTATGTCTCTATTTATCCATCTCCCTCCCTCTCTCTTCTCACTATTTCTCTCCCACTCCCTTTCACTCTTCTCTCTCTATATATCTCCCTTCACTCCCTCCCTCCCTCCCTCCCTCTCTGTTTCTCTCTCTACCGACTCTCTCTCTATATCTCCATCTCTCTTATATCTCTCCCCTATCTCAATCTCCCCCACTCTCTCTCTTTATTTCTTACTCTTTCTCCCCATCCTTCACTCCCATAGCCATGCTCCCTTCTTCCCTCTGACACTCTCTCTATCTCTCCCTCACTCACTCACTTCCCTCTTATTTGTCTCTCCCCCTTCTCTCTCCTTCCTTCCCTCTCATCCTCTCCCTCTATCCTTATTGCTATCTCTCTCACTTTCTCTCTTCCCTACTCTTCCTTCATCCCTCTATACCCCTTTTATGTGTGACACTCTCCAAATCCCTTCATATCCTCACTATCACCCAATCAATCCTTCACTCCCCTTTTCTCTATTACACATTATGTCTTCCCCCAATGCCTCTCTCTCTCTCTCTCTCTCTCTCTCTCTCTCTCTACCTTTGCTTGACCTCCCTGTATATTATGTTTATCCCTCTTCCTCTCTCCCAACTCTCAATCACACCACTGGCCCCCACTCTGCACCCATTAATTTAACTTTATCCCCCCCCTACCTTATTTATTTTTCCTACTACCCATCTTCTCACCTAGTTAGTTTCACTCATGTTTATCTCTTTCCCTCTCCTCCTCTCTCCCATTTTGATCCCTCCGTCACTTTATTCTCAATTTCTCTCTCCCCTTTATCTCCCACCTCTGTCTATTATTTCCCAATCCCCTCTCACCTTCTCTCCCACCTCTCTCTATGCTTTTTCACCCCCCTCCCCATCTCTCTATTTCTATCTCCTATATGAAATAATTAAAGTCTTGAAATGCCACATCGGTATAAAATAAAATAATATTTAAGATACAATATGAAAAAGAACTACATTGTACACTATCTCAAACAAAATACTAATTATAAATTTACATTTTAATTAAGAAAAGAGAAGAAAAATAACCAACTTCTAGTATATGAAGCATACTATATAATTGGAATATGTTAGTTATATCACAATCTAAAACATCAACTTTGTAATAAAAATATCTATAAATATATTTAGCATAACATAAATAATTATGAAATCTTAATAGCTATGGTATAATCAAATATTTATTGTATAATAAAATCAATATAGTAAACCTTTATTATAATAATGAGACTATCATAATTAAAAAATAATAATTATATTAATATATACCATTATTAAAAACTAGCCTAGATCCATCTTAACTCCGGATCTATCAAGCACTCGGAGTGATCAAATATCTAAAGGTTAAAACCTCTTTTTTTCGTACAAAAATTGAGAAAAGGTTTGCACCTCGAGATATTTGATCCCTCTCGACGCTTGATAGATTCAAACTTAAGATGGATATAGGCTAGTTTTATTTGTGTGTGGCTATTGGAGCCTTTGTTTTGAGCAACAAAATTTTGAGTTATGGAAGGTTAGGAGTGGAAAGAACAGGTGGCAGAGCAGAATCAAGGAAGGAAAGGAGTTGTCGCGGTTGCAGATAGATGGCAGAGAAAAGGATGGTGACATCATAGATGGCAGGAACGAGAGATAATGAATAGACAATAGAACTCCCAGAAATAGACTCAATAGGGGGAAAGAGATGGGAAATACTGTAGCGCAACATAACATCTTAGCAAAGAAGGGGGAAAACTCACAGTGTCACTTTTCAATAGTGGATAAGAAAGGAAAGAGTGACTCCATAGGGGTTAGAGAGTGTTGTATTGAGGGAGCTTTCTGCAGCCTATATATACTGTGCCGTGTTATATTGAACTCTATGGAGTATGTCATGTAATGTTTGGCTAAATTAATAGAAACAGACTGATGTTGTGTTGTGAGTTATGAGATGTATGACAATTTTTGATTGACGTATGTTTTGTCTACTTTAAATTTTATTTTGATGTTTGTATTTTTTATGGAAAAATGATAACTTGTATCTCAGATCACATATGATGAAAACACTATGTGTAATGTAATGGATGAATTGTTGTTAATGATCTCTCTTCATTATTAATGTTCTAGCTTCCAATCTTAGTAATTTCACAGCATGCCTCAAGTGTGACTCCTTGCTCTCTTGGGCAAGGTGAAAATCCTGGCATTATACTAGACTAGAGAGGAATCCTTTTGGCTCTAAGCCTGAACCTTGGTCTTGCCCAAAGACTTCCTTTTTGGCCAACAAATGGTTCTGTTGCAAGGACCTAAAAACTTATTTAGAAGCTAGATCATGGTATCAAGGATATACGAAAGATAATTGTTTAGCTGGTGGGACAATTATGTAGATCAATTCATATAGCAACAAGTGGAGCTTCGACATGAGAGGGAAAAGACTGTCAAGGACCAAGTTCTGTTTTCTGAGTGGATGAGTGATTTGTATGAAATTTTCTAAGGAAATTTTCTTGAAGAGCTTCGTAACTGGTTGTGAAGACTCCAAACCAAGTCACTTCATGGACGATTACGTCGATCTCATTGCAGCTGGACACATACACATTTGACAAGATTACACCAGTTAGATACAAAATTAACCCAAGTAGTAGATTTTTGGGTACAAAATCCCTTGGAGGGGTACATTGTAGAGTTTTCAGCCGAGTGCTATCAATATTTTACAAAAGTAGTAGATATATTTAAATCTAGGATGGAGGGAAATTTGTTCAAATAATTCCCATTATGGATTAAGCTTTAATGGTAGACAAGGGGCTAATGATGTTCCAAAGTCCTGCGATGGAGGCTTAAACCTCCAGTAATGAGGACATAGCAGAGATAAATATGCTACGAAAAAGGGAAAAAGTGAAATAGGGATATGGATGCCAGAACATCCAGTAGGTTGAGAGAGCTGAGAGGACATCATAGGGTGCATATCACTAAGAAGTGGCAAGAAATGGTGATACGAGAGATTTAGAAGCAACAAAGGAATAGAAAAATTAAGGAAGAGGTGCTGCAGATGACAGAAGGAAGAGAATGACAGTTGGGACCCATCGGAATGGACCGGTTCGTCAAAAAAGTTAGGCAAGTAGATAGGAGCCCATCCCAAAGAGAGAAGGGAAAAAAGTCCAGTGACAAGGAGGACATGCGCCCCAAGGAGGAGTCTGATGTGAAGTTACCTATTGCAATGGAACAATTGTTCCGAGAGAGCCTAGAAACCATAATGCAAGGTAATCATATTCCCCAAGTTTCAAGTAGCACTAGTCCTAACCTTCCCCTAATACTTTACCATCCACCCGATAAGTTCTTGATAAAGTTAAGAGAGTCTATCAAGTTGTGTAGTATTCAATCCATAGTATAGATAGTAGCTAGCGGCAATATTAGTAGTAAGATCCCTTAACCATGAAGTATAGGTTCATATTAATACCACCAACTCAAGTAAAAATGGTAGGATCATTTACTCGATACCCATCATTTTTTGGAAAAGGTATTGATGATGTGGAGCAACATTGGTATCTTTGTGAAGCAATTTGGAGGGCTCAAGAGACGCCAAATGTGGTTAAATTAATCCAATTGCAAACTACATTAAGAGAAAGAGGTTTACATTGGTTCATGAAATGGTAAGAGGTACACCAGAACCCAGTGATAGATGATGTTAAGAGATAATTTGTCCAATAATTCAAGCTACCCAAGACGAATCGGTAAGGATTGTTCTAAACTATAGGAAATTAAACAGAGGAAAGGAGAAACAGTGTGGGATCTGATGGGAAGGTTTAAGGATGAAATTGGAAAACTATGTTACCCAATTAATCCAAACCACGAACGGGATTGGTTCATTAAATCACTTCTACCTTTAACAAGAACACCTCAAACCCAACAAAATATTGATACCCTTCAAGGTGCACTAGAGAAGGAAATAAAAATAGAAGCAATGGCTAGATACCCACAAGAGTTTAGAGGGGGAGTAGTCACGCAAGATCCACCCATACTGGGACTCCAACATCAAATAGGCAATTTGATGGAGAAGAAAAAATATATTTAGTTGGTGCGACCTGCACGACCCAATGTGTAGTGTACATATTGTTTGATGGAAGGACATGTAGTTACAGAATGCCCAAGGTTGTGGGGAGGCAATTTTCGAACTTCGGTGGCTAGATTTCATGGGATCCCGCCAGTCAGAGGAGTTACACAAGTAAACACTCAAGGGTTATACCATCCTCAACCCCATTTCCTAGGATTTCCTAATCAATAGAATCAGACAACACCAGAAGCTATGACATATGAAAGGGTATTGGTCATCCTCCATGATTGTGGCCCATCCTGTAAAAGTATTAAAATGTTCCAAACAAAGTATATTGTGAATTTTATGCCTCAAAAAATCATCATACAGAATAATGCAGAACCCTAGATGCTTTAGCAGATTGACTGGATAGATCATCCTACAGACTAAATGAGACTCCAAGAGGACGAGGAGGAGGAAAAATGTGAGGTAGTAGGAATTGAGCAAGATGACCAGTAAGATGTTATAATTGTGATCAATAAGGTCACGTAGCAAGGGAGTGTCCTCTACCAAGACGACCATGGTGTTCCCAATGTAGAGTGAATGCACATGCCACTGAAGATTGTCTAGAGTTGATCAAGAGATGGGAAGAAATAACTAGGCAACGAGGATTCAACTTGGTTAATGGATAGCCAAGGGTAGTAGAGACACAAAATCTACCAAGTGTAGCTATAATAACCCAAGGAGTCAAGAAAACAATGGATTATGCACAAGAAATGGACTCGATAAAAGTTAGTCAAACCTGCATCCATAAATAATATTTTCAATCCGAACCGACAGAAGTAATAACTTAAGGAAGCACTTGAAACATTCCCAAATATTGGGAGCCATACGAGTATGGAGCCGCTGTAACCATCCAATGAAGCTTAAAATATGATTACCGAAGGGATACTTATAGAAGAATGGTTGTGACTGTTCCTGAAGATTGTAAATAATCGACAAATGCTGGAGTAGTTAAAGAAAAATCTAACGATGGTAGTCCAAGGAGTAACATAGCAAGAGGACTCAGGTAGTGTTGAACCCTCTAAAAGATATATAAGAAGAGTAAAAATAAATAATAGGAGAACTGGGAAATAATTCCATATAAATTCCCAAGTTGCAATATTCTAGATAAGGGACACAATCTTATGTCTCAGATCAGATGTTAATATTCTTCCTAGAAATACATGGGAAGCATTAGGAAAGCCAAACTTTTCATACTCACCCATACAGCTAAGATTGGAAAACCACTACTGCATTGTACTAGTAGGGAGGTTGAAAGAAGTTGACGTTGATGTTGTGGGAGTAAAAAATTATATGGATGTTGAATTAACAGATATTATGGGGGAGAAGGATCCCTATCCAGGCCTCTTGGGGATAGATTGGGTCTTTCAAAATTATGCAGTTATTGACTTGAAGAAGGAGCTCATGATATTTGAATATGGTGAAGTCAGAGTGGTCCAACACAGATACTATCGAAAACAGAGAAGATGCAAAACATCTCTATCAACTCTACCAAATGACAGCAGGAAAAAGAGAATATTGTGTTAATCCTACAACGAGAGGAACTGTAAGCTGGAGGAGTGTTCAATGTTTCAACATGGGATTGGTAGTGGCCTGAGATGACTAGCAGGAAGGAGGATATGAAATCAACAGCACAATATGTGCCACCATTCATGGAGTTAACTCGGTCAGCACATAGGTAAGGGGTTACCCACCTCTTACAAATATGCAAACTATGAACACATTCATTAACAAAGTTGAATACAAGGTGCCAGAAGAGCATAGAATTCCTCTTACGGATGTAGCGTTACAATCCACTTTAATGAGATGGTGGGAAACGCATCACAACTCTCTCATTATGTGGGAGGATGTAGCTAAAGAATTAGAAACAAGATTTTAGGTGGATTCAGGACCACAACTAGAGGAAAAGTACAAAGGATATTCAGATCCATTAGTACACATAAATATCTGTGAATGTAAGTGGAAAAAATAAGAATATCCAAAATCTTTGTGGGTACATAAATTCATAGATTCATTAGACATCATTCCGCAAGCTTGGTACCTAATAGAGGAAAATAAGAGAGAGATAGAAACCTAGGAAACAATTCCAAAAATATTTATCTAGCGTTTTTATTTCAAAGGAGGTACAGAGCAAGTTACGGAGATGCTACAAGCAATTAAAATAATATTGTTTTTCCTATAGCTTGAGGAAGCTTACGAGATGTTCATGTCATATCACAAAGCGAAGTATAACTATCAGGAAGCAGTAACAAGCCAAAATATAAACTGGGAGATAGATGAGGATGATTTAGAAAACCTTATACATTTATCTTTTCACGAAAATGAAGGACAATGAGAAATCCAGGAGGAACCTACTACGGAAGGACTACACCTGTTACCCTTAAAGATAAAAAAACATAACATTGGGAGCAAAGAAAAGCCCAAGGTCACATCTGTAGGAGATTATTAGGATATAGAAGCCATAAAATAAATTTGTGATAAACTACAAGAATATGAAGGTGTATTCCCATATTCAGTAGTAGAATTAAAAGGGATAAAAGGAGATTTGGGGGAGATGTGCATAGTACTAAAATGTTATGCCACACTAGTAAAACATAGACCTTACTTCCTGAACCCAAGGGTAAAAGAAAAGGTCAAAGCAGAAATAGACAAGATGTTGAATGAAGGATTCATCTTTCCAGTTGAGGAGGCAGAATGGGTCAGCCCGATAGTAATAAAAAGTAAAAAGGGGAAATAAAAAATTAGAGTGAGTGTAGACTATAGGAGTCTAAATAATGCATGTATCCATGATCCTTTCCCAACACCATTTAGTGACAATTTTTTGGATAACATGGTGGGAAATGAAGCATACTCATTCACGGATGATTTCTCGGGTTATCACGAAGCACGAATAGCAGAGGAGCAGAATAGAAAAACCACTTTCACAATGAAAAGGGGATCATACACTTATCACATCATGCCTTTTAGGTTAAAGAATGCACCAACTATATTTTCAAGGAGAGTGATAGTAGCCTTCAGAGACTATATTCACAGGTCTTTATAAGTATATATGGATGATTTTACGGTGTATAGTTTGCTAAAAAACCATGCAATTATTTTAAGGATAATGTTTTGAAAGGTGCAGACAGCTTCAAATTTCATTGAATCTCAAAAAGTGTATTTTTTGAGTACCGTTTGGAACATTATTGGGACACGTTGTATGTAAACAGGGAGTATGTGTGGACCCCGTAAAGGTGGAGGTAATTGTAAATATCGATGCCCCAGAAAATGTTAATCAGTTGATATCACTACTTGGACTCACAGGGTACTACAAGAGGTTACCCGCAACTATGTTAGAATCACAACACCACTGGAAGAGTTGTTGTAGAAAATAGAATAGTTCATATGGAATGATGAATGCACCAAAGCATTGGACACACTGAAGGAGAAGTTATCAAGTGCACATATTTTAGCTCATTCGAACTATAATAAACAATTCCATGTGCACATTGATGCTTCAATTATTTCTTTGGGGGTAGTGCTAGCTCAGCCAGGAGAAACATCCATAAACAACCACGTGTACTTTGCAAGTAGAAAGTTATCAATGACAGAAAAGTACTACACAACCATGGAAAGGGAAGCTCTTGCGATGGTCTATTCTTTACAAAAATTCTACGACTACTTACTGGGATGGACTTTCAAATTCTTCACAAATCACTCAAAACTAAAATATTTAGTGAACAAGCCTATCCTGGAGGAAAAACTCTGCAGGTGGCTTCAACTTTTCCAAAAATTTACTTTTGAAGTCATAGTAAAGCCTTGGAGGTTAAATGTTGGTCCTGACCATCTGTACTTCGATAAAACAGAGGATCACTTGATGATCAGCTGTCAGATGTTGATATTTTGTAGGTAGAAGCCATACCTGATTATTTGGCACAAATATAAATATACTTAGCTATAGGAAAATGCACAAGGGAATAAACAACAGCTCAGAGAAGACATCTAGTTGTTAAATCAGCTGAGTACCAGCTCATAGAGGGGCAGCTGTAAAACATGGGTCTGGATCAAATACTACAAAGGTGTGCATTAGATCACGAGAGGGCAGACATCTTGTGCGAATGTCATAATGGAGTTGTGAGAGGCCATGTGGGTGTGAAACCTGCTGCAAGAAAAATATTGCAAGCAGGATTATGGTGGCCAACCATGGACAAAGACAACAAAGAATATGTAAAGAAGTGCCATGTCTTTCAAAGAACAAGGAGACCATCACATCGTGATGAGATAACCCTACAACCCATAAGGGCTATGAAATAATTTGAAAAGTGGGTAGTCGACTTTGTAGGGCCTCTTAGACCAGTTACGTGACACTCACAAGAAAGATATATCATTACCGCAATTGAGTACCTCACTATATGGGAAGAGTTAGAACTAGTAAAGGACTGTACCAAATTTGGGTGTCTTTGAAAACATCATTAACAGATTTGGGTGTCCTAGGAGTCGAACTAGTGATTAGGGCACATATTTTATTAATGCTACAGTCAAATCGCTACTTGAGAATTTCATGATACAACACCACAAGAGTAGCCTGTACGACCCAAATGTAAACAAAATTGTCCAAGCCTTGAACAAAATCTTGGAGAAAGGGTTAACTAAGATATGAAATGCTAACTGTGATGACTGGGACGAAAGAATACCATCCATGTCGTAGGCATACAAGACTACCATAAGGAGGTTACATAAGCAGACTCCATTTCAATTTGTGTATGGAAGGGAAAAAATGGTACCAGCCGAGTTTGTTGTACCAAGTCTCTAAATTGCCACAACAGCACAAATGACAGAAGAAGAATCCATCTCTGCTGGTCTTCACGAATTACATGAACTGGAAGAAAATAGATTTATGGTGGATTTCCATCAATTTTTGCAGAAACAGAGATAAAAGGCCTGGCATGACTGCCACATCAAGTGAAAAACATTTAATATTGGCGAAAAATTACTGCTCTATGACAGTGAATTCTACAAATTCCTAAGAAAAATTAGGATGCACTGGCGGGCCTGTACTACGTCGTAGAGATCCGTGAATTAGGAGCGGTCAAGCTAGCGTAACTAGATGGAGAGATACTACATGGATGGTTCAACGACACGTGCCTGAAGCCCTATCATGAGTAAGAAACAAAAAAAAAATATTTCTAATAGCTATGGCACTCGAGAGGAGTCAATAGATTAGATTCAATAACTATCTCGCAATCAATATGAGTCGTATAATAGCTTATGTTTAGTTCTTAAAATAAATCATTTCAAACCAATAGAGTATGAATATTTATATCATAAGTTGCATGTTGCACAAAGGCTACCATCACCGTGTTGCGATATGGGGACCATATCACAACCAATTGTGGTCGGGGGGTTTTACACTGTTACAGTGACCAAGCATGTCAACCATCATTCAATCATAATGAGCCATCATAGAGGTGTCAGTATGTAGGATCACCCAAAATTTGAAAAATAATTTCCATAATTAGTAACCCCATACTGTAAAAAAGTTTCCACTTTAAGCAGTAATTATTGGTCATCACATCCACCCAACTTTTGAAGCCACCATCAACAATGTCAGAGTCTACCTCATCCGAGTCAATAATAACAAGATTATAGCCACGAGGAGAGATAAGAAAGATTAATTATTTATTGTGTCACATGAACATCCTTCATGCCAGAAGTCCTACCTAATCTGCATGGAGGAGGGAAACAGAAAATACCTAGAGAATTCTGAATTACAAGAGAAAGAAACTACTATAACAGTTAGCCCAACTTCAACAAAAAAATCTCAGAATAGTAGACCAGAAGCATTACTCGTGCACTACAGGGGAAGGAAGATGACGAATATTATTGTTTCAGTGGTCAAACCAAAGCTCGACGAAACAATCTAGAGGTTAGAAACCTTTGGTCATAAAATATGATAATGCCACCCTCATAGATATGTACTTCACTGATTCGTTCCAATTCCCAGCATTAAAGAGGCATGTTTATATCGAGAATCATGTGAAGGAAGGGGTAAGAGAATTAGCAAGGGTGAATCTAGACTTTAAAGGGATCCAAAGGTCCACAATTCTGCATCTAAGAAGCTTACAAGTGTTTGGAACAACAGGAGCAACGATGCAGTGTACAAAATTTCTCATCAATAGGATCCAGAATGGGTCAATGTGGCTTAGGGGAGAGATTCCAAACCATGTAAAAGAAATATGCAGGCTTATTGTACTACCAACAACATGGAAGGATGTGTCAACACCTTTCTAAAATACATCCAGAAGAGCAAACATGGTGGGAGACTGCGATTATTATAGGAAATACAAGATGCGATGATGCAACCATAAGGCCGTAAATACCTAAAGGTGCAGGTTTAGTGGAATTAGCCCCACGTTACCTCCATTAACCTTAAACGTTCATATTTTGATCATATGCACATGAAATCTTAAAAATAAGTGGCTCTCAGGTTTATAACTCATATAACCATATCATATTTTTTTTACCTTTATGAATTGGCCACCCCTTCACATTACCTTATCGCATACACAGCTGCAAATTTATACAAACCCCTCATACTTGTGGTTTATGGGCCCACACATGACCTAACCAATCACAATGAATTGCACTTCTCAACCTATATAACTTAGCAGATCGCAACCCATAACAAATAACTTTAACAACTAAACAATCCCAAAGTCGATGCAAAATATCTCTGGAATTGTGATGTAATCTCCACCATTGGTCTATGCTAGATCCAATGGTCCCATTGTAACGTCTCACACCTCCATCTCCCTTTTGTATCACATCGCAATCAAAAAAAATTACCAGGTGTTGTTTAAACAATACACTCTAAAATTATCGATGTGCGATATGCCATTAAAGTCTTGGTCTGACACGTCCCCACTTTGCAGTTTTCTCAACTTACTGCATCACAACTTAAATCATTTACCTTACGATGTCATTAACAATAAACACTAAAACCGTTGATGTGCGATATGCGTTTGCATCCTCCGCTCGAGAAATGTCCAATTTGCAACTTTTCAAACTTAACTTTGCGATGTAATCTAGTCCGTCCATCTCTCACTTCAATTTTGTGACTTAATCCTCATTGTCTAATCCCCTCCATTGGAAATATTCTAAAGGTTTTCTGCCTTAATCGATTTATTTGTTTCTTTAGTTGTCGCCAATCTATAGCTCCATCTTCTCTACACTACTCCCTGCAATTGTTCATTCAATGAACTCATGCGACTCCATATTTTTGCACCATGTTAAAACCCTCCCATGCTTTATCCTAGTTATCCAATCATTCACAGAACGATTTTGGTTTCTACAACACCTCTGCACACCGTTCTCAATCGAGAATTCATAATTTATCCATGTTTGACCTGCAAAACAGTTTTAATTGCACTCATTCTCTCCAATTAGCTTCTCTCACAACCAGTTTCTCCAGAACGAGAATTAGTCATGATTCTACTCAGTTCTTCCACTGTAAATCCTTTTCACTCAGAAGGAATTATACACTTATCAAAATTAAAGTAATCAGTAATGTATCATATAAAAATCATATTTCTTCTTTTATAGATCATTCAACACATAAAATAACAATCACACAGTTTGTAATTTATTAACACTCTGCACTCCAGATAAACTCGAAATTGAGTTGTGTATTTACAAACAAATAATTGCAGTAATGATACCTTCTCTCGTCATGATTTTCTTTATCAGTGGCTTTTTCTCATCCCTCTCTCTATATGTAACTTTTCCTGTAGGCTTACACTAAAATCTCCTATATAAGAATAATTCATTGTCCTTTATGCATTTGAGGCTTACAAATTTATACAAAAGGTTTTGTAACCAATTCTTATTTAGACTCATAGGTTACTCAACTAAATCCTCAGGATCCTCTCAAATCCATAAAATTATCAACTAATTCCTTAAGTCTAGGATTCACAATCCCTTTGAAAACTCAACTATCCTAAATCTCTCATGTTCTCCTACATTCGAGAACATTTACAAATATGCCTCGCAATATTTAATTAAATCCTATTCTAAATGTCTCACATAAAATCACTTAAAACATTGAAAATTACACTAATTAAATACTTTAGAAAACAAACTCCCTTCAAATATAAGACCACCTAGATTCTACAAAATGTACAAAATTTTGGAACCATGATGCTTCTGTATCAGATTCCCAAGGTAGAAAATAATCATGATCTCCAGATCATGTGTCTTCAATACTGATGGAATTCCTCCTCGATCCCAGACATTGTTATGTAGCTTGTCTTTGGTTGTTTTTGTTGTTGTTTGTTGTTATTCTCTAGGTCTCCATACTTTATGTTCCATTTCCCCACTAGCTATGCTCTCACAGTATGTTTATGTCTATTTCTTGCTATTGTTAGTTTTCTTTCTTGCTGATTTCTTCTTCTGAGACACTATCATCATCAACCTTCTTATTCTTTCAATATCCATGTCCAGTTTATCTTCTAACTGTTCATCACTCTGCCACTTTTTGCTACACTCTATCCATTCATAATCAAACTATTGTTTGTTACCTTCACTTTTAAGTTGTTGGATTCTTACTACCATCGTTGCATCATTACCCTATTCTTCATGATTGTCATTCTTGACAAATTATTTGTCTTCCTTCTTCAGCAATTCATCCTGAGTGTATACCCTCTGCTTGTCCAATTTTCTTCTTTGAAGGACTAACTTTCTATATAACTCAACCATTTCAATTGGAGTAGAATTTGGAAATTTTACACAGTTTTCAATACCTTCACTTGTTGTTGACCAAAAATTAGATGGCCCTTCTCCCTTTGCTAAATCTACACACGTGTCTAAATCGTCATGCTTAAAATTTCCAATCTCATTAGGCACAGTAAATACATTTTCTTAATCATTCTTTTTAATTGCATCTTCAATGTAGACTTATTCTTTATTTTGAAAAATCTTCAGTAAATTTTCTGTTTGTGTTGTCATCTCAATGGATTCCATGGTTATCTCCACTGTTCCTATCATCATGATGTAATGATGATCCTTCAATATGTTTTTCAGCTAACATAGTTTCTTCTTCATTAGGTTCCTTGACATTTTCCATTCATTTTCCTATTTTACCTGCATAACTTACATAAACACATGAATTAAAAATATAGTGCCTCAGTGACTCCTCCTCCTCTGGAAACATCTTAGTATGTTGCTCTGAGGTTTCCTCTAACTCCTCTGTCAGCACATCAGTATGTTGATCCGAGTTCTCTTTTGAACTCTTGATACTTTCATACACTCTCACCTCTTCATATTCATCATTATAGAATGAAAGATAATCATTCCAATCTCCTTCAGGTTCACAAATAATTTATCTTTGACCATAATGTCCTTTTGGATCTCTGCTATGGCCATCTATTGTCACAGTTGTCTTCTCTTCAAGATGATTGTTCACATATTCCTCACTCAAACCATTAAACATAGAATTAAATTCTCTAACGTGAAATTTTTTATCTCCATGTATTAACTCATATTTTTCATTCCAATATTCAATATTAACAGCTTCAATAATCTGTTGCACATTTCCATGAGACCTATCTGTCTCCTTTCATTTCTGAGATTTTGTTATCTCAGTATTAGTCTGAACATATATCAAATTCTGCTCCTTCTTAACAAAATCTAAAGTTTTTTCATCATCGTGTGATGCACCTGCAATTATAGACAAATAATTCGTTTAAAAATACAATACCTTTTGGTCTTGTTTGATGCTTCAAGAACTAATATTTCACAATGTACTTTTTGGTTTTTAGCAGATGCTTTTTGGTGTGACTCAATTCCTTGGAGTCTCTCCTTATCCAACAAGCCAATATGTCTCTTCTCAAGTTCTATGAACTCATTTATCAGTTTTCCATTCCATATCTTTTGCAATAGGTTCCATCTAACCAGTTTCCTCATTCTCCATCCACGCATTTGGTATTCATTCTCTTTCTCTTGTAGCCATCCCTGTAGTACTTCCAATTGTACTCTCATCATTGCAATATTTCTCTCTCACTCCTCATTACTCATCTTACCTTTATGGCAATCTCTAGAACCTCTTCTATGATCCTCCATGGCCATCTTCCTCATGACCTCATCCATTCTCGATTGGTGATTCGCAACATAGAATTTTCTTGTAGTAATATCCTCTTGCTACTCAATACCTTACCAAGCTTCCTCTTTGAGATTGATCTCTCCCTAGCTATTCTCTCTCTTGGTTCACTCTCTTGAACCTTCTAGAGCTTCATTGCTCCTATGGATTCTACACTCAGTCACCTGTCTCCTTTCTTCCAACTTCTAGTTGGATAGGTTCATTGCAATCATCATCAAAACTCTACCTGTTCTTGGCTATAATCACCAAACATCTTCATAACATTTATTTCAAACAATAATTCATCATTAATTAACTAAAAACATGAATACCATACCTCACTATCTAATTTTATGACCACATGTTGCTATTGCAATTTATCATTTTTTTCTTCTAAATTTACCATTAATGTTTGCACTTGTCACTATCCCTTCATAAACAATTTTGTCAATTTGTTCTTTTAATAATCTGATCTACTTTCTCCCAAAGTAGATTTTTCTTCTATATCTTTATTGTTCTTTCAAAAATCAATTTATCAATTACCAATTTTAAAAAAAACAAGAAAATCATTTTCGTTTTTTACCTCAATGAGATTCAGATCTGATCCTTTTCTTCACTTCTGCTCCACCTATGATTTCTGAAAACTCTTCTTGTTTTTTTTTTATCTTCAAAGAACTCTTGTTGTCCTTATTTCTCATTCGAAGAACATACATGCTCTAAATTTCTCCCAAAATATCTTTTACTCACTCTCATACCAAATGATGCAACCATAAGGCCGCAGATACCCAAAGATGCAGTGTTAGCGAAATTAACCCCACATTACCTCCATTAATCTTAAACATTCATATTTTCATGAGATCCACACAAAAGCTTAAAAATAAGTGGCTCTCAGGTTTATAACTCATATAACCATATAATAAATTATTTACCTTTATGCATTGGCCGCCCCTTCACATTACCTTATCGCATACACAACTGCAACTTTATACAAACCCCACAGACTTGTGGTTTATGGGCCCACACACGACCTAACCAATCAAAATGAATTGCACTTTGAAACTTATATAACTTAGCAGATCGCAACCCATAACAAATAACTTTAACAACTAGCCAATCCCAAAGTCGATGCAAAATATCTCTGGAACTGTGATATAATCTCCATCATTGGGCTATGCTAGATCCAATGGTCCCACTGTACTGTCTCACACCTCCATCTCCCTTTTTTAACAAATTGCAATAAAAAATAATTACCAGGTGTTGTTTAAACAATAAACTCTAAAATTGTTGATGTGAGATATGTGATTGAACTCTCGGTCCGACACATGTCCACTTTGCAATTTTCTCAACTTACCACATCGCAACTTAAATCATTTACCTTACGATTTCGTTAACAATAAACACTAAAACTGATGATGTGCGATATGCGCCATCTCTCACTTCAATTCTGTGACTTAATCCTCATTTTCTGATCGCCTCCTTTGGAAATCATATAAATTTTTTCTGCCTTAATTGATTTCTTTGTTTCTTCGGCTTTCATTGCTCTACAGCTCCATATTCTCAATGCTACTCCCTACGATAGTTCATTCAAAAAACTCATGCACTCGTAAGTATTTATACACTCATCAAAATTCATGTAATCAGTAATGTATCATACAGAAATCATATTTATTCTTTTATAGATCACTCAACACATAAAAGAACAATCACAAAGTTTCTAATTTATTAGCACTCTGCACTCCACATAAAATTGAAATTGAGTTGTATATTTACAAACAAATAATTACAGTAATGAGACCTTCTTTCGGCCTAATTTTATTTATCAGTGGCCTTTTCTCATCCCTCTCTCTATATATAACTATGCTCATAGGCTTGCAATCAAATCCCCTATCTAAGAATTAGTCATTCTCCTTTATGCCTTTGAGGCTTACAAATTTATACAAAAAATTTTGTAACCAATTATGGTTCAGATCCATATGTTACTCAACTAAATCCTAAGGATCCTCTCAAATCCATAAAATCGTCAGCTATTTCCCTTAGTGTAGGATTCAAAATCCCTTTTAAATATCAACTATACTAAATCTCTCATGTTCTCCTACATTCGAGAAAATTTACAAATATGCCTCAAAATATTTAATTAAATCTTATTCTAAATGTATCGCATAAAATCACTCAAAACATTGAAAATTACATTAATTCAATACTTTAGAAACCAAATCCCTTGAAATATAAGACCCCCTAGATTCTAGTAAATGTAAAAAAATATGGAACAATGCGGGAAAAGGGGAAAATATTGATCCTATTAACATCCCCTTATTTAAAATTTCATGCTATCTAATCACATGCAATACCATGAGGCACTATAGCAAAGGATAATATACCTTCAATACAATATCAGTTGCGGAGCATTGTATACAGGGATCACAGTTGAATTGGTGTGCTTTCTTATTATAAGAGCTCTTCGAGGCATGTGAAGATAAATTAAGAGGGCTACATTTTTCATATATGGATATTTAACTATGCCTCTGGTGATGTGGAAGTGAGTCCACCGTGAAGGCGGCAGCTTGCGAAGATCATTGAAGATCAACCAATGGCCCTAAGGTTCACTCCATGTAGAGTATTCAGTGACCCAAATAGCAAGGAAATAAATGAATAAGCCTTTGCAGAATGGTATCAGAAAATAGTAGATGTGGTTAAAACAAAGAAAAGGGTCCCCAGGAACCTTCTAGAAAAATATTTCCCTCAAGTATGGTTCGAGGTGTCTCACAAACAAACCTGGATTAGGCCAGATTGTGTTGCGGGTGATACATTTCACAAAAAGCCACTAAAATTTCAGATAACAGAGGAAGTTCTCCACACAGACGTCTCTTCATGTCTAGGAGCATTTGTAGAAATCAAAATGGAGAACCTGTTTATTCATTTTATGCTATGCTTCCTGACCCACTTCCAGGAGATGCGCTAACCAAAAAAGCTCAGAAGCTTTCATAATTGCAACTGCAACTGCTACTAGACTCGTTGGACACCTGAGTGGAGGATTTTAATAAGGTAATGGGAACTCTTGGAGAGAAAAATACTATATTTTTTTCATTTTCTGAGTTTCAAACACTTAATTTTTCATATCCATAAAAAAAAACCATGTCCTCACCACATTCCACTCACATCCATAGCCAACCATCACTTCGTTCTATAAAAATATGCCAACAAAGCCTCCCATCCGAGAACCAAAAGGGGAAAGAGTTTGGACTATGAAATCTGATCAAGTAGTTGACCTCATAGGTGAGGATGAGGCACAACCATTAGTCACTGGAATTCTAATTCAAGAAGAACTAGAGGTAGGCACTCAGACCACCTTTGTATTACCTCAATTTAACCCATATTCATTGCACAATGTACCAGTTTCGTCACCACCCAACACACAAAATACATCACCACATACATCGTTTATATCCAAAGACCATTAAACACATACTCCATCCACTTTCACAACCATCTCCAATGCAATACCAAAAAGCACCTTAATGGCCATTGAAGCTCAGGCAGAAGGTAACTCAGTTACATCAGAAGTAACTAAGGTTAACTCAACCACATTAGGGCAAGGTAGCTTTTTAGATCTATTAATCCATGCATCATCACCCATTTTCGATACATAGCTCATTAAACCATCACTTAACCCATTCCAACATTCCATGCTATTGCTACAACCATTTGTACCCAAACCACCATCCACCAGTCATCACATTCTGGGATCACAGGAAGGACCACCAAGTCAACCCACATCACCCCAATGACACTCAGAACGTTTTATTTCCCATGGTAAATCACTCAGGGAATGGAATCCAAGCCTATAAATGATGAGCAGTGGTGATATGAAAAATTGTGGACATAGAAAACTCTTCAGTTTTATACAAACAACAACACGACAGGCAAAGAATCTACACAATGGCATTCTACAGAGATATGAAAAAAAATAACAAAAATTCATAAGCGCAATAAAATCTAGCATGAGAGGGATACCCTTCAACAACAACTTGATCAAGTCACGGAGAATTTCAAGGAACTATGGCGATCAATCACGAGTGTAGATAAGAGCGCACCAACAGACATTCTAGCATGCTCAGTGGTTAAATGTTCCCTAAATGTAACGGTGGCATGTTCCACCCTGGGAAATGCAAATTAGGAATTAAGAGAAGCACTTGCAATAAGACTGACACTACCAGACCCTTCTATGGTATGTGTAGAAAAAGGTAGCACAGAGGCAAAACCAGATACAAGATATGAAGGAAACGCGAGGAACAATGGTCATACACGCATACAGTGTCTTGGAGAAACTCCACAACTACTCTAACTCACTTACAATGAAATATTAGCCCGTCTCTAAAAAAATGTAGAAGATTGTTCTTGAGATCAGGGGAACAACATACCCAATCAGCCAAACTCAACTCTATGATCAAGCTGACACATTTTAGCAATAAATTCAGAAAATAGAAGAGAGATCGGCAAGAACAAAATAGCTCCTCAGGAACCTACGACAGCCAGTAAAGAGAAAAGCACAAACCATTCGGAAACTGGCATCCGAGGTTGACCCCAAATTTAGAGAGATGCTTAATGACTTACCACAATTAATGGACGCAACTCATGCCAACAAGGTGGTCATCGAGACAAAGCCTATAATGAAAGAATTGAAAGAGGTAATCACTGAGTTCACAAAGTTGAGGACATAGGTTATGAGCAAGGTTCTGGAGTTGGGGAATTTGTTAAAGGAGGGGAAATCAAAACAGGAGAATCCGAAAAGGGAGATAGTGGAGGAAACTCAATTAGTAGCAGAAGCTAATGGAAAATTATGGACCGCTGCATGCGAAAAAGATTGACTCAGGACGAGTGAATAGCATGTGGTCGGGGCTTGTTGGGGCCTTTGTTTTGAACAACAAAATTTTTAGTTGCAGAAGGTTAGGAGTAGAAACAATAGGTGGAAAAGCACAATCAAGGAAGGAAAGGAGTCATTGCAGTTGCAGAAAACCTGCAGACAAATAGAGGAGCACAAGCAGGTGACAACACAAATGCCAGGAACGGGAGACAATGAACAAATAGTAGAACTCCCAAAAATAGAGTCAATTGCAAGAAAGAGATGGGAAGCAATGGAGCATAATGGAAGAAATGAGTGTAGAAGGGGAAAAGACTGACAATTTAAGTTGGGAGGAGTAGATAAGCAAGAAAAGAGTGAGTTCGTAGGGGTTAGAGAGCATTGAGTATTGAGGGAACTCTGCAGAGCCTGTTTTTAATATGTCGTGTTATACTGAACTTTGCAGAGTATGTCATGGAATGTTTGGATTAATTAATAGAAATGGACTGATGTTGTGTTTTGAGTTATGATATGTAAGATAGTGGTTCATTGATGTATGTTTTGGCTACTTTAGATTTTATTTTTATGTTTGTATTGTTTATGGAAAAATGATAACTTGTATCTCAGATCACATATGATGAACATGATCTATGTTATGTAATGGATGAATTGTTGTTAATGATATCTCTTTGGTATTAATGGTCTAGCTTCCAATCTTAGTAAGGTCACGACAAGCCTCGAGTGAGACTCCTTGCTCTCTTGGGAAAGGTGAAAACATCGGCGTTGTCCTAGACTACAACGGAATCTTGTTGGCTCTGAGCTTGAACCCAGGCCTTTCCCAGAGACCTAATTTTTCGCCAATAGTGTCGAAGGAAAATATATCGAAGATATTATTAATTTTATCAATAATATGTAAATATATCAAATATTAATACAATAATTTTAAATATGCTAAATATTTCTGAGATTAACCTAGTCATTTTAATTTTAAATTTTCTTAGTTACCTTAGTTTTTGGGGATGATAAATATTGTTAATAACTTTAATGATGAAAAATGATGAAATAAATTTTTTTAATGCAAAGTGACAATAGTAGTGTTGGATGATAGAAAATGTGAATAATAAGAATGTAGTGAGTTACAAAGATTCGTCATTGTGATCAATCTCAAACTACTTTCTTCTACTATTCTTATATTCACCCTTGTTATTTTTGACATTTTTCATATTGATTATACGAAGAGGACAACTTAAATCATAAACCATTTAAATATTTAGCTTGAACTGTTGTAGTAAATATGGTATCTTGTCTCTCTTGTTGTCCAATATTTAAAGGTTAAATTACTATAACACAAAAATCAATGTACATTGTAAATAAATTTTTGTTCTTACACTAAAATCAATTCATATTGTTAATCCATTCACTTTAAAATTAATGGACCATCATACATCCAATTACATCAAATCAAAAATCAACATCTACACTAAAATCAATGCATCTAATGCAAGTAATCAAATATTAGAAAACAACTTCTACAATGAAATAAATGAATCTATTGCAAGAAATCAAATAAGATTATAAACCAACATCTACACTAAAACCATTGTATTTATTGCAAGCAATCAAATATGATTAGAAATCACCATCTACACTGAAATCGATGCATTTAGTGCAAGCAATCATATAGGATTAGAAATCACCATATACACTGAAATCAATGCATTTAGTGCAAAAAATCAAATAGGATTAGAAATCATTTACATTGAAATCAATGCATCTAGTGAATGGAATCAAATATAATTAGTAATCAACATCTACATTGAAATTAATGCATCTAGTGCAATCAATTAAATAGGATTAGAAATCACCATCTACACTAAAATCAATGCATATAGTGCAAGCAATCAAATATCATTACAAAATAGTCTACATTGAAATCAGCCCATATAATTGAAAATCAAATATCATTACAAATCAATATCTACTAAAATAAATGTATCTAGTGAAAATAATTAAATAGGATTATAAATCACCATCTACATTGAAATCAGTTGATACAGAATTACAAATATTCTTCCTCTCTCTGTCCATCTACATATATATATATATATATATATATCCCTTCCTCTCTCCTTCTTTGTCTCTCTATCTTACCCCCCTAAACACACACACTCTCGCACTCCATATTGACAGATATCTTTGTCGCTCCCTACCTCTCTCTACTTCTCTCTTCTTCCCTCTCTTCACCTTCCATTTATATCTCTATCTTCCCCTTATCTCCTTCTCCCTCACTTGTATCTCTCTTTCCTCCTTATGTCCTATCTCCCTCTCCCTCCATCTTCCTTATCACTCCCTCTCTATCTCTCTCCACCTTTATCTCTCTATGCATTTCTTCTTACCTCCCACTCTCTCCCCCTCCAAGTCCATATCTTTTTCTCTCCATCTCTCCACTCTCTCACATCGTCTCTCTTCCTTCCTCTCTCTCCACTTCTCTCTCACCTCTCTCTGTCTCTCTCTCTCATAAATCTCTAACTATGTTACTATATCCCTCCCTCTCTCCTTCTCTCTCTCCTTCACTCTCCCCTTATCTCTATCTCTCCTTATTTGTCTCGTTGTCTCACCTCAAAATATACAAACTCTCTCTCCATCTCTCCCTTGTCACTGCTTATCTCTATCCACATCTCACTCTCCATATTTATTATTCCTTACCTTTCTCCCTTCCAAATCCATTTATCTCTCCTCATGTCTCCCTCCCTATCTCCTCCTCTCTCTCAAGTCTTCTCTCATTTCCTTCCTCTCTCTCCCTTTATCTCCCACCTCTCTCTCTCTCTCTCTCTCTCTCTCTCTCTCTCTCTCTCTCTTTTCTCTCCAATACTCTCTCTTGCCCCATCACTCTCGTCCTCTCTCTCATCCTTCATCTCTCTCTTTCTCTCCTACCTCCTTCTCTCTTCCCCCATCTCCCTCTCTCTCTCTCTCTCTCTCTCTCTCTCTCTCTTTCTCTCTATCTCTCTCTCACCAATCCTCTCTCTATATCTCTCTCTCTAATCCTCTCTCTTCCCCCATCTCTCTCTCTCTCTCTCCAACTATGTTACTATTCCCCCTCTGCTTCTCTCTCCTTCTCTCCCCCCTTCTCTCCATATCTCCTTCTTTGTCTCTTTATCTCAGCCTTAAACATATAGACTCTCTCTCTCCATACCTCCCTTTTCACTCCCTTTTTCTCTCCAATTCTTACTCTCTCTCTCTGTCTTCCTTCTTCTCTCCCTCCCTTCCCCTACTAATTCATCTCTCTATCCCTCCCTCTCTCATCCTCTCCCTTGTCCTTCCTCTCTCTGTCTTTCTCTCTTACCTCCCTCTCCCTTCCATCATCTCTCCTCTCTCTCTCTCTCTCTCTTCATTTCTCCTCTCCCCTCTCCTTTATATTATCTCCATCTCTCCCTTTTCAATCATGTATCTCTCCACCTCTATCACTCTATGTCTTTGTTCTCCACTCACATATATATCGATAGTTAATATATATCATGATATATTAATATATATTATAATATAAAAATTTTAATATTCTATTAATCTAAAGTTATTAAATTTAATAATATTAATATTATAATATATTAATATAAATGTTCAATTTAATAATAATAATAATAATAATATTGTTTTAATATAATATTAGGGTTAATAATGGTTTTTTTTCATGGTATTAAGAATAATTTGACCCATAGTATTTGGATCATTGGCTTCACCTAAATAAAACCTCTTTTTTGTGTGTTCCTAAATATAAGGTTGATTATGGAGTAAATATGAAAAGAGTTTTATTTCTTTACCATACCTCTCTATAACTCTATTATATTTATTTATCTACCATACCTCTATTATAAATATGGTATTGAACCCATGGTATTGATATTAATCTGTCCCATGGTATTAGGCCCACAGGTTTCATCTAAATAAAACCTCTTTTTTTTATTTTTATTTTAAATATGAAGAGGTTTATGGAGTAAATATAAAAATAGGTTTTATTTATTTACCATACCTTAAAAAAAAAAATTCCTTTATTTACCATACCTCCTGTTTATTTATACTTTAATTATTTACCATACCTCTTTTTTTATTATTCAGTAAATATAACTAGAGCTAAGAGGCATAGGTAATTATTACAAATATATTGATTACAATTAGGCCGACATTAAAATTGTTTACATACAATCTTACATTACATCTAACACTCACACATCTACCCTACACTAGGTTGTAGAGAACGTGTGGACACAATAAAAGTTAAATAGTCAAAACCAATACAAATACATGGATGAAATGGCTTGAAACTATGCAAGTCTTAATCTATATAAATGGAACATAACCTATATTTAAAAAAATAAAATATTCGCTTTCCAACTCACAATTTCTTCAAATCACCCTCCTCTTTTTTTAACCCAACTCTCATTGGATGTGACAAATTACCTATAGAATTTGGCTCTACCTGTCATATAAAGTTTTCCATATTATTTGATAAGTTAAATAAACATTAAATCATAATAACAATTATATATATATATATGTGTGTGTGAGAGATATTTGTACATAACATCTTGGATAGATGGAAATTGGACACTCTCATAAGGAACTCCTTCATGTAAAGTCACTCATTGAATTCCGCACCCCTATTCCAATGATATCTTGAAAATAATGAAGAAGAAGCAATCAAGTGTAAAATACCTACAAAGTATGCGTCTACTCACTACTCTAGTAAAATCAAATTTATTATATCTTTATTGTTCAAATAAACTTCAAATTTATTATATATATCCTTAAATTTATTATCGCTTTGTTGTTCAATGTACTGCAATGTTATTTTATCAACAATCATAAAAAAAAAATGGTGGTGCTAATCCATAGATTAAAAAAAAAAAGGATTATTTATAAATATTTGATTGATATTTTAATTTAATTTAGTACCAAAAAATTATAAATATTTGAATTATATTTTAATTTAATTTATTACGAGATAGGGTAAGTGCACTCCTCCCTTTCAAACACAAATTGCTTGCTTTTCCCAGACAGAATTCCTTCAACCACTATAATTCAAACGTTACAATTGAACGATAACAAGATAAGGTACGTGAACTCTCCTCTTTCAAACCCAACTGTGATCGGATGAGATAGATTATCTATAGGATTTGGAAATGTCTCTGCTATAAAGCAGCCCATATAAAAAGTTGATAAATTACTTTTCCTAGGTTTTCTTAATTAGCAGTGTCTTTTTAGATTTGTTTTAAGCGTCTTTTTAGTGTCTTCCTTGAAGGCTGTAAGATAGAACAGAGTCTGTTAGTTAGGCAAATTGAAAAAAAAATAAAAAAATTATACACCTTCTCTTATAGCCGTTGAAGGAGTCGTGTTGAATTATACCCTTTCTTATAGCCGTTGAAGGAATGATGCATTGGAAAAGAAGCCGGTGTTGAATTATAATTGTTAAGGAGTATTGTCTTGGAAGACAAACGGATCTCATATATATTGGTTAAGTCTTCCATGCTTAAGGCCATTTGCTTCTTCAACCTCTATCGGTTGCCTATGGTGTTGGAAGTGCTTTTTAGTCGTGAGTCCGTTTGCTTGTGTGTCTCGTGAGTCTCATCTGCGTATTTGAGTCTTTTCTTGGACGTTTCAGTTTTTGTGTCTTTACATGGTGTGTGAGTATGTGTTTTTTCTACGATAGAGGAGGATGCTAGATCTTGATTTTCACATGCTGCAAAAATCTATAAAGTTATGGTGAACCAAAGTTGTCCAGATAGTCAACGTTCTCCATCACATGGTAAGAATTACATTCTTTTCTGTCGACTCTAATTTTTTCCTGCCTTGGGGTAGCCATTTCTCTTCCTGTATGTAAATTAATGTGTTTACTATATGCTTTTTCTTTCTGCTCTATTTTCCCTGGTATTTCTTCGAGTAAATTAATTTCATGCATCTTTAATGAAATTTGAATATCATTCAGGACCTTCTTTTCGTTTATTATTCAGCTTTGCCATAATTGCGTTTGTCAATGAAAAAAATGGAGCGCTGGAACCAGAAAAATGGGTTGACTGCAGAGTGTGTGATCATCATCATTTAGAGCTTGATCATCCAATCTCGCATTCGTCCTTGAACAATTCTGCAATCAGCTGTGTATCTCAATAGCTTCTGCATTACATCAATGTTTGGATTCTGTTTTATTGATCCAAAATATTTCAAACCCTTTTCAAAATATTTCAAAAGATGAGCGAGTGACTAGACACTCGATTGTTTTTTATTGGATTCCTCGTGTATATGTTTTTAGATGCTATTGCTTTTTATGGGATGCCGCAGGTATATGTTTCAACTTCCTGGATGTGCTCGATTTTTTATGAGTCCCTCAGAGTTGAGTTTATGTTGTTTGAGTTGCTCCATATTTGGAGGGTGGTGGCCATGGTATAAACAGACCCATTAAATGCTTATTCGTTGTCTTTATATATATATACCTCATCTGTTTTGGACGTCTTCACCTTTTACGAGTGTCCATAGTTAAATTTATTTTGTTTGAGTTCACCTCGTTTGTCGAAAAATATGCGTCCAGATACCTATTTGTATTCAATATGACTGTAAATTAGGTCTAACCATCTGTATTAGCCGTTATCTCTTCGTTGGGTTTAAAAAATAGTTTATTACTATATACTTGAACATTTTATTATTTATCTAAATTTCATTTTTTTTTTTTAATTTAGATCTTCAGTACTAATTATTATAAAATAAATTATTAATAAATATTAAATATTTATAAAAAATGTTAAATAATAAATTTGAAATAAATTTTCAAATCTAAATTGATGATCATGATTAAAGTAGATTAATATGGCTTATTGGACCATAAGGAAAAAAAAAAGGATTAAGTATGATTCGACTATCTTAATAAATCAAAAAAATTAGAAACATAATAAATGTTAGAAAATTGAGAATAAATATTAGAAACTTTATAACAATTTAAACAAATTCAAATTTTAAAAATCATAATATATATCCCTACATAATTAAATTATTAAAAAAATAATAATATATATCTCGATATAATTAAATTATTTTTAAACAAAAAGAAGAAATCACTGTGAGTACACATAGTTACCTAATTATTTAAAATAATTTATTATATAATACTTAATTTTTTTAATTTAAAAAATTTGTGTTTATGTTTTTTGAATTAGATATGTTTCGGCTGAAAGGATACCTGGGAGATCCAGGAAAGAATAAATTGAGAGTCGTTACTATTTGTATCCAAAGTTAAACGATGGTTATTGGTATCCAAAATTAAGTTAAATGATAGTTATTGCTTATTAATTGTAAGCAAAATTAAGTTAAACGACGATTTATTAGATGGTAAACATTTGCATCCAATTATGTTACATGAAGTGTTAAAATTGTTTTAATATTGTCATTAGTTATTTTCTCTCAATCGGAAGATTCTTGCTTAGCATTCATCCCTCTTTGTGTTTAAAAATTCATTTAAACACGTTTTGTTACAAATAAGTTTAATTTCCTTTCGATTATTTTTTAAAATTGTAGTTCGATATTAAGGTTAAGCATTTTGAATTCATTATTTAAAAATATGTTTTTATTAATATTTAATATGAATACACATTTAATATACTTAACTTATTTTTTATTACAATATCCTTATTATTAGAATAGACTTTTTTAATACAACTCTTATTGTGAAGTAAATATTATATTAATATATGTATCACAACCTAGAAATTAAGTAAGTGGCGATAAATATTTTTATTATATGTCCAATGTTATAGAATACTATGTAATGGATCTATTTGAAATATTTATTATGTATTTTATAATTATTTTTCTTTTTATTTAAATCGAATGTAAATATATAATTAGTTTTTTGAAATAATGTAAAATATAGTTGTGTTTAGTTTTTTACATTAAATAATATTTTATTTTATATTAATATTATATTATTTTATATTAATATATGATATTGCAAGTCTTCTCATTATTTCTTATAAGAGAGAGAAATACAAGATAGAGAGAGAGGGGTGAGAGAGAGTGAGAAGAACAAGTGTGGGTGAAAGAGAGAATAGGGAAACGATAGAGCAAGAAAGAGTAAGGAGGGGTAGGAGGAGTTGAGAAGGGGCAGAGAGGTGGGAGAAAAAAGGGGTATACATAGAGAGAGAGAGTTGGCGAGAAGGAGGGAGAGAGAGGAGATAGAGATATCAGAGAGAAGGAAGGAGAGAGAGGGAACGAGGGGGGATGAAAGAGATGGGGGAGAGAGAGAGAGAGGGAGGGGGGAGAATGTGTGTGTGTTTGAGAGAGAGAGAGAGAGAGAGGGGGGTTTGGAAATGGAGGGAGTGAGTGGGAGAGAGCGAGAGAGAGAGAGGTTGGGAAATGGAGGGAGTGAGTGGGAGAGAGCAAGAGAGGGGGATAAAAAGGGGGAGAGAGGGAATGACATAGAGAGGAGGAGGGAGGTAGTTCATGGGGTAGGGTGGGAGAGGGTGGATGAGAGAGAGGGAGTGGGAGGAAGAGACTGAGAGAAAAGAGAAGAGAAAGCAAGGAGATAGAGTGAGGGATGAAAAGGGGGAGAAGAAGTAGAAGAGAGAGGAGGAGAAGGATGAATGGAGAGAGTGGCGGAAGAATGGGAGAGAGAGTGGTGTGGGACGATGGAGAAAGAGAGTTGAAGAGGGGTGGGAAAGAGAAATAGGAAAGGCGGAACATAGTGGGAGAGGCAGAGAAAGAGTTTTTGAGAGAGAGAGAGAGAGAAAGAGGCATGGAGAGAAGGGGGAGAGAGGGAGGGTTAGTGATAGAGGGAGAGAGAGGGAGACATAGAGGGAGTGAGGGATGGAAGTGGAGAGAGAGGGAGGGATGGAGAGAGTGGTGGCAGGGGGAGGCGAGGGAGAGAGAGGGAAGGCAAATGATAGATAAAGTGAAAGGAAGGTAGAAATGGAGAGAGAGATAGGGATAGGTACCATGAGAGAGTGAGGAGCTATAGATAGAGAGGGAATGGTACAGTTAAAGGGAGTAGTTAGGGAAAGAGAGAGAGAGTGGGAAGCATGGAGGGAGAGGGACAGAGGAAGAGAGAGCAAAGGAGAGGGATAGAGAGAGGGGTGGGGCGAGAGGGAGAGATAAGAGAGGACAGATAGTGGAGAAAGTGATGGGGGAGATATGGAGGGTGACATAGGTCAGGAGAGAGAGAGAGAGAGAGAGTGACATAGTGATCGAGGGGGGAGGAGGGAGAGGGAGGGAGAAAGAGAGTGACAACAAGGGATTAAGAGATAGGAGGGGGAAGGAAGGTGGAAGATATGGACTAAGTGGGAAAGAGTGGAAGAGGATGAGAGAGAGATTGAGGGAGGGAGAGAGAGCGAGGGAGGGAGAGCGAGAGAGAAGGAGGGAGGAAAATAAGGGGAGAGAGGGAGGGAGTGATAGGGAAAGGGGAGAGGGAGTGAGGGAGGGAGAGAGAGAGAATAGTAGGGATGAAGATAGGGGGAGAGAGGGAGGGAGTGACGGGAAAAGGGGAGAGAGAGGGAGAGAAATAGATAGAGTGGGAAAATGGGAGAGAGTGGGAGAGGGAAGGGAGAGAGAGGGTTGGAGGATGAAAGAGGGAGATTGTATAAGAGAGTGGGAAACACGGAGAGAGAAGGTCAGAGAGATTTGGAGAGAGTGGGATATACTATAGTATCAGGGAGGGTGAGAGAGATAGGTAGGGGTATAGAGAGAGAATGAGTAGTGAGAGAGAGAGATATGGAATTTCACAGTGAAAGATAATAGTGGGGGAGGGAGAGATAGAGTGGTAAGTGCGTGTGGTATATTAAGAGATAATCCCTCAGTTGTGAAAGGAATCAGTGCTTAAGAAAATTTTAAAAGTGTGTCACAAGAATGATTTTATCATGAGGTCTTTGTTCTATCCCTCTGAGAACTATTTTTCTAAAACCCTTAATGATCTGGAATAATAAAATATTTCAAAATTCCATTCACTGCTGATATATGAATGGAAGGAAGAACTGCAAGGGAAATAAATGTTAGTGATACAGGGAGAATCTGTCTTTAAAGTTTCATAAAGAATTGGTGAAGAGAGAAAATTTTGAGTGAAGGAGCAGAAATTAAGGTTATTTAACTCGTACACACAGATGTAATTAAGAGACCGACTGCTACATTACTTCACTTCATTCAAATAAGAAGGGACAAAAAATGGCAGAAGAAATACGAATCATCATCAACAGTTGCACAAAACTGCTACTTTCATTTTCCAATCAGAAAAATAAGTACAAAATGTAATCCCCAAGAGGTCCAGAACTCGAAACCCTCTTTCTATCTTTTTCTCTTGCTTAAATACAAACAAAATCAGTTTGTAACTACTCGAGCTTCTTGGAACTCCTAAACTGCCTAAACTTTTAAACTAATTATTGCATTGTAATCGAGGACACCATTGTCACTTCCATAATACACTTGAAATAATCCTTTTTTTGATTATCACTTGTTGTTTATGTCCCCTTATAGGGTGCCGAGGTGTTCTTTCTCATTATGATGTGATAGCTTCACATTTCTGCAACAATGCCCCTGTGCCCAACTTGCCCCAACTATCATGCTTCCAATAGTTCCACTATATGCTCTTCTACCTGACTCTACCTATGCCTATGTGAATTTCTGATCTGATGTTGCAATAGTCTGTATAACTACATCTCCACTCGACTCTGCCCATCATTTTGCATTTCTAATGCTATCATTATGCCCTTTCTTCTCCTTCTCCTTGCGTTAGACCACATACCCGAGTCTCTCTATCCATGTTCAGACTTTCTTTCATTACAAAAGAATTTCACCGACTTTATGTTATAGTCCTCTTTTCTCCCTCTGATGTGATTTAACACAAGAACTGCCTTACCTCTAGATTTGAAAACCTTTGGTGTTCACATGCATACGGAACTCTGGTTGCAGGGTCCCACAACATGGTCAACAATCGGAAGCAATCATACTTCGCAACTTATTTGATATTGCATATCAAAAATTGTGACAAGTAGCTTAAATGGTAGACAATGAAATCGCCGATACGAAGTTGCGATGGCAATGTCACATCGCAACATCGCAAATTTTACAACTTATCTCAAATCGTTGCCTGCAATTTTATGTCTATACTAATAAGAGTTGAATCATAATTTATGTGATGTGCGATATACGCTAGTGCATTATGTCGACACGTGGCCCCTCTCTAGATCGCATCACAATCCAAATAACATAATGCGCAATTCCTTAGCGCTAAACACTAGAATCGCTGATTTGCGAAATTGCTCTAGTTGCGATTTAATCTCCGCAATTGATCTATGCTCAGATCCAATGGTCCTCACTGTATATTTACTTAGGTTTGCTGAATTTTCTTCTTTGGTTGTGCCCATTCGTTTCTTCCTATTTTTTCTTAGAACACTTGACTCATTCACGACATTGCCCATGTTCACGACTTGAACCGCTTACCGTTCACGACTCTGCCCAGCATGTTCATGACTCTACCTTTGCTAATTGGCCACCTTTGCTCCTTTTCTATGTTAACTTCCTTTGCTCCCTTTGTTTCTTTTCTGACTTTGCTACCTTTGCTGCATTTTATTCCTTTGCCATTTATTCTAAAGTTGCTCCTCTCTGCTCCTTTGCCTTTGGTGATTGTCTAATGTTGCTGCTATATCCCTGACTTTGGTTCTAGTGCACATGTGATAATGAATCCTAGTTATGCTTTTGGTTATCCTTTTGAGCATATTGCGGGTCTTCTTGACATTATAACAACTCTTCGTCAACAACCTTCAATTTCTCAGAACCTCTATTGATTTTTTGTTCAGTCAAATTAGTCTACAATAGGAAGGAGGGATGCGGATAGAGGAAGAGAGGATATGGAGAGAGAGAGGCTAGTGGGGGGTGGGGAGGGGAGGGAGGTTGATAGAGGGAGAGAGAGAGGGGAAGAGGTAGAGAGAGCGAGTGAGAGAGTAAGAAAATGTGAGCGATAGAATGAGGACAAGGTAGGAAGAGAGGTAGAGAATGGGAGTTAATGGATGATATTTAGAGAGGGAGGGATGAAGGTATGGATAAAGGATGAGGGAGAGTAGTAGGGAGGAAGAGATATAGGGAGATAAACTGGTGAGCATATGGAGGTGGGAGAGAGGGTAGGAGGGAGGAAGAGAAAGTGGGAGAGAAAGTGGTGAGAATAGGGAGGTGGGAGAGAGAGAGAGAGAGAGGTGGAGTAACCAAGAGGTAGATAGTGGGAACAAGTGGGAGAGGGGGGGAGAGATGGAGGTGGGGAGAAAGAAGGAGATGGATGGAGGGGGGGAGTGGAAGAGAGAGGGAGGGTTGGAGGGAGAGAGAGAGTGAGAGAGTTGGGGGGATGAAGAGAGTGAGAGAGAGAGAGGAGGAGGGCAGGAGGGAGAGAGATATAGAGACAAATAGAAAGAGAGTGTGGGATAGGGCAAGATAGATAGTGGAACAGAGAGATGAGGATGGGTGAAAAAGAGAGGTTTGGTTGAAGAGATAGAGGAGATATATAAGGGGAGTGGGAGAGGATAGAGGAGAGATAGAAAGGGGAAAGAGAGGGAGAGGTATACTTTGGGGTAAGACACATAGATATAGGGAGGAAGTGAGGGAGGGATAGAAAGGAAGGGAAAGGAAGGGAGAGAGTGGGAGAGAGAGAGAGAAGAGGAGGAAGAGGAGGAGGGAGGGATATAAATGAGGATGAGGGGGAGGAGGGAGAGAAAGGAAGGGATAGAGGGAGAGAGAGATAGGAGGAGGAGGGAGGGACATATATGAGTAGGAGAGAGGGAGGAGGATGAGGGAGGGAGATATATGAGGAGGAGAGAGGGAGAGACTAAGGGGGAAGGGAGGTAGAGGCTGAAGTTTCTAGGGAGTTGAATTTTCTAAATATAATTACTTAATGATGTTCATAATCATTGGAAGTAATTACCAGATGCATAAAAATGTGATTGTATAATTAGCACTAGAATCAACATTGTATAAAGAAATAAGATCTTGCAAGGAATTTTATGAGCATAATTACTTACTGATGTTCATATATCATTGGAAGTAATTACTAGAGGCATACAATTCTGGTTGTCTTATTAGCACTAGAAAATCAACATGGTTTAAGGGAAATAAGATCTAGCAAGGAAAAATACTCATTAAGTTTTTGAGTTGTTAGAATATTTATGTAAGAAAATATTTACTTTTTAGTAATACGTAAATCTATCCAAATAATTCCATAGATTGTGCTGGTAATTATCTTAATATAAATAATGTATTAGATATTCACATTTTACTTCTCCTTAGTTTATGTATAGAATCACATAAATTATGGAGGAGAAATTTAACAAATTCAAATGCAATATGGATGGATTATAACCTAATTCCAATAAAGTAAAATACAAATTTTAAAATTAGAATAGATTTATCATCATAACAACAATGACTAAATGGTTAAAGAATATGTTTGGGGCGAATAGTGACATAGATCCACTAGTTTTCATAGGGAATTAATGTGGGAGATTTAAAGGGTTGAGATAAATCATCTAACATCTACCAAGATATCTGACCCATAGTCATGGCACTTGAAGTTGGAAAATTTGTTTCAAGAACAAATTTAATGTTTTTTGAGAAATAATAGAGATTGATGCTCATGTATGTTTAAGAGTTTCCTTGTATATGCTAAAGTCTGGATTCGTTCTCTTGTTAGAATAAGTGGAAATATATTTTAGAAACAAAAGGATTAGAGGAGAATGGTTTTCAGTGATGTGATTCACAATGTGTCGATGAAAATTGGAATTCTTATGGATTGCAAACCTTAGAAGACTATAAGTCTTGGATAAGAAATCGCTAGGGTTGGTGGATAAAACCCTAGAGCTAGACCTATATTTATGTTTTCGTTGAAAGAATAAACCATATCTCATGTTTGAAAGGAAAGGAAAGAAGCATGTTGATGATTGATTTGGGTCCGTCAGCTACCAAATTTACCCGTGATATTTTAATTTTGTGATGTGGTTAAAATTTCATTGAAAATAGCATCAAAATAACACACATGCATGCTTTAAGCAAGAGGAAACAAGACAACAATCAACAACATAAGAACATGAGACGTTGAAAACAGAGTTTACCTAGTGTGAGATGTGTCTTCAGGCCCGGTGTCAATATGATGTAGGTCGCTTCATATAGTGTTGGAAATGGTAATGATGTACAAGGACTATGTTTTCGGTCATACAAGGATATATGCCCTCAACATGAGTGGCTTACCTCTCCATGAGATGTTTTTCTACATGAAATATCACTCACAATAGGCCTCCTATCAGCACGACATAATCTCACACAAGGTGAAGATGAGGATCCATTCAACAAGGTTACATAAGGATCATAACAATCCATGGTGAATATATCTCACATGAAGTAGAAACATAGATCCCGCATTGTACATCAAGCAAGGATCTAAAAAACATATTACATCTCACAATAAATGATAAAAGAGGCACGTGAAATCAATACTGCATATAACTCAACCCCTGAAGTTGGATGAAGAAGTGGATGCTTAGCTGCTGAATCTGGCTATACCATCGATTCGTGGCATCGAGAGGCATAAAATCGATTGTACACACTTGGGAATCTAACACCGTCAGTCCAATTTGGAAAATGGCTGAAAATGGGAAGCTCTATTGCTAAAAAAAACATCGCCATTGCATTCCTATCGTCCAGAGGTATAAAATTGACATAAAATTTGTCAAATTATGACTCTGGAAAGTTTAGGACCTCAAGGAATATTTTTGATGCCCCTCAAGATTCCCTAGGCAAGTTCTGCCCCTTTTGCCACTCATGGTTCTGGACATGCAATAAAAAAATATTATTCGTTAAAGAACATGTTGGTTTGGTCCACATTCTGCCTCCACTTTTCTTATCGCTCCATTGGCCTCCTTCTACCCTCATCTCTCATCTATTCTCCATCATTCTCCATCGTTTCCTTGAACCATTTGAATGACATTTTGTAACAAAGTATGAGGGTGCATAAGACAAAGTGTGAGGTTGTCACATTAGTTGGCATAATAAGATTAAGATACTTTTTGTTGGGAAGTTTTGGGTTCAAATCCATTGATTCCCAATATTTTTTGAAAGCCTACTTTTAGTTTTAATATATATATTTTTAAACTATACAATATATGGAATATGTATGTCCATATTGTAATGACTCCCAAAAAAATGAGAATAAGAAAAAAAATGGAGGTTGCACCATCCAAGGCCACTTGGGCCTAATTTGAGGTGCCATTTGGTACCATGTGATTGGGCCATGTGGCAAGCCCTAATTGGTCCACATCATATTTGCAATGCGTCAACTTGTGGTGCTGCCAAATCACCATTTTGTGGATCCACCTGGTTTGGCTGACTGAGCTACCACATTAGCTTTTTGGGTCCGACTAGGCCTACCACATGTCATCCATATAGCCTGCCACATGGCAGAATGTTAACTTTGACTTATTTTTTTTATGTTTGGTACAAACTTCAAACTGCAATAAATTTCTCATACAGATTCGGATTTTAGTATCACTCATTCCATTGGAATTAGGGCGATGAGCACTATAGTGTTGTCCTAGTTCAGAAGCATTTTGACCACTTTAAATTTTGATCGTTTCTGAACCCTCTTGGTCTCCTTAGGGTGTCTGGATCCACCTAGATCAGTCCTCCCCACTGAGGCGCTTTTCTTCCACCAAAAGCATGAAAACAATATTCAGCTGCTTTGTACCTTGTATGCACTGAAACTCTCCTAAAAGGTCACCCTTCATTCTCCTTCACCTTCATTCTTTAGAGCCATAAGTGATGACCCGACACCTACATCCTCTACAAATATGTAGTATTCTTACAAAATACCTGCTTAATTACATGACCTACTATGACCCAATAATCCCATAGTTTCCATGAGTCTATAACACACACTTTCTGGTAAATATTAAATCAAAATGGAAGTCAATACTTGAGATACAAGGACAAAACATCATTTTCGCTTAAAAAGTGATAGAAAAACCATCATCACTGTTGCATTGTAAATTGCAACACATGGTTTCCAAAGTAAGGCCAAAATAATATGACACGTCTAAAAAAACCATCTCTCACTTATCAAATTGAATGGTTTATCTTCCTTAGCAGATTTTCTTGTCGAACAACTGTTTCATTTGGTTCGTGCATGGAAATTGAGACATGGTCCTCGATGGAGCCTCCAACACATGGCTCCTTGATGACCACTTATGTCGCAATGAATGCAATGAGTCTTCTTCCTCCAGACCTGCTTTACCCTCTTCTTTTCCTATGGTGGAGAATTCCTTTCAAATATCATCTTCTTTCGTGTTTCCATTCTCTTCCAGCACTAAATAAAAACATGGTTATATAATCCACAAAAACTATATGTTTTTCGATGACATGATTTATGTTCATTTTTAGCGACATGCTTGTAATAAAAATGAACATTAGAATACTGAGACTTATTATGCCTTTATTTTTTGTGTCTGGTGCAATCATGGGGATGACAGCTTTCCTCAGTTGTTTCTATGCAATGTGCGATGTCAGAGGATGATGTTGAAGTGTTCTCATCATTCTCTTTCCCCAATGGTTTCAACCATGTACAGGAAGCTTCTGAAACATTTGAGAATTTTCCTTTAGTGTATCCAAAACTCATGAATCGAGGTCACTGCACAACCTCCAATGGCTGAGTTATGCCTTGGCCATTAACACCAAACACTCCTCCTTTATACCCCATTTTGGTAAGGAGTCTCATTCTAGTTCCTGTGATGGGTATCTCCACGTTTCCCACAGAAATGATAGCATGTGAAGATGAAATTGATGAATGATAAACGTTGTTTACCTCAGATGTTGATTCAAAAATAGGTGGTGAAGGATTCTTTAAGCCTTCATTGCACTTCAACTTCTCCAAGGCCTCTTCTATGGCTCACAACTGAAGCTGAAATCTCTGATTCTCCTCTTTTTATTCTCGTAGTAGCCTCCTTAATTTGAAATTCTCTTATTGAATACTTTGGTTGATATCCTCATTCGAATGATGAGAAGACGATAAAGGCAATGAAGTAGATGCATAAGCACTAGAAGATGTAAATGAAGCATCATTCTCTGATCTTTATTTCTCCTCTTCCTCTATTCTCTTCTCATAAGTGTCATACATTATTTCCACCAATTTGGACACCTTGAGCATGGCCTCATACATTTATTTGTCATCCTCCATTTCTGCACGTTGAATCATTGTTTACACTAGAAATTCACATCAGCAAGAAGACTTCTCTGATACCACTCGATCTAGGTCTGTTAGCTACCATATTTACCCATTATCTTTTACTTCTGTGATGTGGTTATAATATCACTAAAAAGAGAATTATAAGACACACATGTATGCTTTAAAAAGGAGGAAACGAGACAACAATCAACAACATAATAACACAAGACATTGATAAAGGAATTAACCTAGTGTAGGCTACGTCTCCGGGCCCAATGTCAATATTGGGTAGGCTGCTTCATATAGTGACGGGAATGGCGATGATGTACAAGGACTATGTTTTTGGTCATACTACGATAAATGCCCTCAACATGAGTGGCTAGTATCTCCACAAGGCGTTCCTCTACATGAAATCTCACTCACAATAGGCCTCCTAACAACATGACATAATCTCATACAAGGTGACAATGAGGATCCCTTCAACAAGATTACATAGGGATCATAATAATCCATGGCGAATACATCTCACATGAAGTAGAATCATAGATCCCACAACATACATCAAGAAAGGATATAAAAAACATATTAAATCTCATATAAAATGATAAAGGAGGCACATCACATCAATAATACATATACCTCAACCCTTGAAGTTGGCTGAAGAGTTGGATGCTCAGATAGTGGATCTGGTTACACCATCGAATTCATGGTATCAAGTGGCATAAAATTGACTATCCACACTTGGGAATCTGACACTATCACTCCAATCTAGAAAATGGATGATTATGGGAAGATTTTCTACTGAAATAGACATCACCATTGGATTCCTGTCACTGAGAGGTGTAAAATCAACATAAAATTTGTCAAATTATGACTGTGGCAAGTTCGGGACGTCAACGAATCTTTTTGATGCCCCTCAAAATTACCTAGGCAAGGTTCTCCCCCTTTGGTCACTCATGGTTTCGCACATGCAATAAAAAAATATCATTCGTTGGCAAACACGTTGGTCTCGTCGATGTTCTACCTTTGCTTTTCTCATGGCTCCATTAGCCTCCCGGTGCCCTCATCTCTCAAGTATTCTCCATCATTCTCCATGGTTTCCTTGAACCATTTGAATGGAATTTTATAACAAAGTGTGATGGTGAATAATAAAAAGAGTGAGGTTGGCACATTGTTTGGCATAATCATATTAAGATACCTATTGTTGGGAGTTTTTAGGTTCAAATCCCATTCACTCCTAATATTGTTTCAAATCCCACTTTTAGTTTTAAAATAGTTTTTTTTTAATTATATAATATATATAATGCATATGTCCATATTGTAACAACTCCCAAAAACATGAGAATAAGACAAAAAATGGAGGTTGCACCATCCAAGGCCACTTACGCCTAATTTGAGGTGCCATTTGGAACCATGTGATTGGGCCATGTGACAAGCCCTCATTGGACCACAAAATATGCCACCTCTGCCACCTACTTTCCATGTGTCGACTTGTGGTGCTACCACATCACATTTTTGTGGGTCCACCTGTTTTGGTTGACTTGCCTACCACATTAGCTTTTTGGGTCCCACTATGCCTACCAAATATCATCCATATGACCTGCCATGTGGCAGAATGTCGACTTTGACTTGTTTTTTTGTTTTTTGGTACAAACTTCAAACTACAGTAACTTTCTCATAAAAACTTGAATTTGAGTGATGTTTGTGCTATTGGAATTACAATGACGAGAAATACCATCTTGTCCTATTTCAAAAGCATTATGACCACTTTTAATTCTGACCATTTATGAGCCCTCTTAGTCTTACGAGGGTGTTTGAAGCCACCTGGATCAATGATGAATACAAGGATGATCATTTCTAGCATAATATGATTACAATGCTTCTTGAAAGAAAGCAAGGATCAAGAGGGAGTTTAAAATTCCCTAGAATCCTTGGATTAAAAGGACCTCTTAATGAGTTTTGTAGGTACATTGTGAAATATTTCAAGTCTCTGGTAGTAAATGGAAGCATGGGGAATATTGAAGAAAACATTATGACAAGAGGATTCTCCTAGGGAGGAGCATAAACTCAACTACAGATGTTTGTGTTTGAGAAGGAGAAAATAATCAAGACATCTAGAACCATGCCACACAACTAGAAGTGATTCTAGTTCAATGGGAGTAGAAAGTCATGCCACCAAGTTTGGAAGAGATATGTGTGTTGAAATTGTTCCATGACCTAAGGAAAGTCAGTGGTGAGTTCCAAGTTTATCTACAATATCTAGCATGTAGTAGATAGTAACATAAAGAACTACAAAGTGAGATCCATAGCAAGAAGGTTCTCCTTGAAAGAGGGAGAAAAATATGGAAAGATGTTTGATCCATTCGTTAGGTACACTTCTCATAGAACTATTATTCATATTTCTTTCATAGTAGATGGATGTAAATACCACTTTCCATGACAGAGTATTTCAAGAAGAAATGTACATAGGAACTTAGGGCATTCGGGTTCATAAGAAGGACTCTAACGTTTGAAAACTGAAGAAGAAAAATTTGTATGGAAATAGTAGGTATCTTTGGTTTTGATGAGTCTATAATATTGTTGAACACTTATTCTAACATATAGGAAGTGACAATGGAAGGAATATTTTATTCCATGATAGACGGAGTAGTTAGGATTACCATAAGAAGCCATGATTTAGTGTGATAGGAATATTACATGGAAGTTCAAGATAAGGGATCCATATTTGATGCATTAATTGTTTCGGAAAGGAAATTATGTTGTTGAGATCCTTCATGTGATGGGCTAAAGTACCTAGACACTCCCATAACAAGCAATATCAAGAAGATGAGAAGTTCTAACTCATATTAGGTGGTATTAGAGAAATTTTGAGGTCTAAAATGGGTCTCCTAAGGAATATTATAAAATAATAGTGGAAATAATAAAATAACATTAGGTTACCTCATCAAGTTTTGGAGGGGCAAAAAAAAACTACTTTTTAAACTTTTATTTTCAATGTATCTTCCTACAATTTTACTCAAATTTTGAGCAGGACCATTCCTTTGATGCAGAATTTAATTTTTTGTCTAAGGAGTACCTGGATTGTATACTTTGTATGGGTCCTACTACATGAAAAATGTGAAATACTCGAAAAAATGTGATTGCAATCACTAATTTTCATATATTTCACATTTTTCATGTAGTAGGGTCCATTAAAAGTATGCAACTTGGGTACTCCTTGGATGAAAAAATAAATTATGCATCCAACAAGTGCTCTCGCTTGAATTTTGAGTAAAATAATAGGGATATAAGTTGAAATTACGAGTTGAAAAAATATTTTTTTTAAATTTTTTTTTAGTTTTTTATCTTTTCACTAGTTTACGGCAAAAATTGCGAATCATCCCCCATGGTTGAAATCATCATATTGAGTCCTATTGGTTCTTATAAAGTTGATTTTTTTTGTACATATACGCTTTGAGGCCCATTTTTTAGCTCCAAATTTCTCTAATTATCCCACAATGTACTAGAAAATCAAGAAAAGTGAAAGAACGACCATCCAAGTGGATTTCATGTGATTGAGATTCTCATACTACACACTCTGAGGTAAGAGGAATCAAAGAGAAGTATTCATTTTATGAGTGGACCATGCAAGAAAATATATATGCTTTGGTGACTAGAAAACAATGGTTGTGAAGGGACCACCCAAAATTGTCACAATAGGAAATGTTTTAGTACCAAGAGAGAACTAGGTAAGGGCTTGTAACAACCTCTCAATGATTTTCCATAAAAAAAAATAGTACAAAGGTCAAGGGACTTATATTCCAAGTTGAATTTTAAAATTAAACATAATAGTGGGTCATCTTTTGGTTTATTTAGTTTATTTTGGGTGAAACCATTTTGCAGTTTCGGTTTGTGGTCAGCTAGAAACCATGTGTAACAGTGAAATGGACGTGAAACAGATCTATTCCAGTGTTCGCCCACTGATGAACAAATCCAGTGCAAGGTCACTGATGAAGAAATTGAGTGCAAGGTTGCCGATGAAGAAACTTGGTGAAAGGTTGCCAATGAAGGGATCCGATAAATTTTTTCTGAAGAGATCTAAGATAGATCTACTATCCGTGAGAGTTCACCGATGAAGGAAGAGTTTTCTCTAGAATCTAGACTCTTCTGGTTCATATTCTTTTTCGTAGAGCTGACCGTTGGGATTTATATTAATCCATTCAAACATTTTTTTTAACATGGTTATGGGTCATCCAATAAAACTCACGTTGGAGGGGGATCTATAGATACAGGTAAATGTATGCAGTGATAATGGTTGAAAAAACCATGTATGTTAAGGACATCCTATGAGACCAGTGGTTGCAGCGGTTGGTACCCATGCATTCTAGTGGATGGTTGCTCCTTTATATGGACGTTGACATATCATTTTCTTATGTTTGACCACAACTAGACTTTTCAGACCAGCATGCCAAAGTAAAAAATGAAGATGCCAAAGACTCAAAGTACAAAGCTAAAGAAGTGTTGTGTTCTAACATATGAATGATGTAGTCAAAAAAAATTTATGTTTGTAGAACATACTCATGAGCATGGCAGAGTATGAGTCATAGTTTGTAATTAGAGAAAATATACATTTCATTTATTGGTTTTATGTGTTGTAAGACCTACAGAGGTATGCATACCCCTTTGTTATATGTTCCCTCTGTCATAAAATTTTAACACCTTCGAAGAGTGTGTCATGCGGGATGGATACACTTGGGTGGGCCATATTGGTTTTAGACTCCATCAGGTGAAATTATTTTATATAGGGGGAGTTCATGGAGAGGTTGGATGAACCATGTATGTGAAGGACTTCCTGGTAGACTGGCGGCTGCAGCAGTTGGGAACCAATACATTTCGGTAGATGGTTGTTCCTTTATATGGACATCAAAAATAGAATGAACAAGATAAAAAGTGTAATTACCAAATAGAACTAGTGTAAATACCAAATAGGACCAGTTGTAGATTTTACAGATGGATATTAAGACAAATAGTCATTAAGGGGGAGTGTTGGAATATGTAATTCCTACTTGTCATCAGTTGTGACTATCTATTTATATAGTCTATTCCTATTCCATAGGTTAGCTAAAACTAAGTTCCTAGTTTGGTGTGAGGTTGAGATATTCCCTCAACCAACTTATTGTGCATCCAAGATAGCTTCCCTATTTTGAGACTATACCTCATGTATATATGTAACTTTATTTGATTAATGTGATTGAGTGTGTATATGAGATTTCATCTATATATATATATATGATATTTTTCCATATGATCTTGGATAGATGGCAATTGGGTGCTCTGTTAAGGAACTCCTTCATATGAATTCATGGTTGAATTCCGTACCCCTAGTCAGGTGATATTTTGAAAATAATGAAGAAGAAAGTACATCTCTACTCACTACCCTCATAAAATTCAAATTTATTATCTCTATCCTTAAATTTATTATCTCTTTGTTTTTCAAATAAACTTCAAATTTATTATTTCTTTGTTGTTCAATGTACTGCAATATTGTTCGATTAACAGTCATAAAGAATAGTGGTGCTAATCCATAGATTACGAAGAAAAAAAATTATAAATATTTGATTGATATTTTAATTTAATTTAATACCAAAAAAATTATAAATATTTGAGTTATATTTTAATTTAATTTATTACGAGATAGGGTAAGTGCACTCTTCCCTTTCAAACACAAAATGCTTGGTTTTCCAAGACAAAATTCCTTCAACCAATATAATTCAAAGGTTACAATTGAATGATAACAAGATAAGGTACATGAAATCTTCTCTATCAAACCCAACTGAGATCAGATGAGATAGATTATCTATAGGATTTAGCAATTTCTCTGCTATAAAGTAGCCCGTAGAAAAAGTTGATAAATTAGTTTTCCTAGGTTTTCTTAATTAGCAGTGTATTCTTAGATTTGTTTTAAGCGTATTTTTAGTGTTTTCCTTGAAGGCTATAAGATAGAACAGAGTCTGTTAGTTAAGGAAATTGAAAAATAAAATATATATATATATATTTTTTTTCCCAAGGACTGCTTTATAGGACAGAGATAGCCAAAGCCTAAATGTAACATGTCTCATTTGATAAAAGTTATGTTGGAAAGAAAAATAGCACACCTAGCATATCCTATAGTTGTTGAAGGATTTGTGTTGAAATATACCCTATCTTATAACCGTTGAAGGAGTCATGTTGAATTATACCATATCTTATAGCCGTTGAAGGAATGATGCATTGGAAAAGCAATTGGTGTTGAATTATAATTGTTAAGGAGTTTTGTATCAGAGTTTGTATTGGTTAAGTCTTCCATGTTTCAAGCGATTTCCTTCTTCAACCTCTATCAGTTGCTTAAGGTGTTGGAAGTTTGTTTGCTTGTGCGTCTGAGTTCCTTCGGCATGCTTGATTTTTTTCTTAGACGTTTGAGTTTTTTTGTGTGTTACTTATTTAATGTGTTTACATGGATGTTTGAGTATGTGTGTTTTATACGATAGAGGAGGATGTTATCTCTTCATTTTCACATCCTTAAAAAACCACTAAAGATATGGTGAAGCAAAGTTGTCCAGATGGTCAGCGTTCTCCATCACATGGTAAGAATTACATTCTTTTCTGTCTATATTTTTTCTTGCCTTGGGGTAGCCATTTAGCCATTTCTCTTCCTATATTTAAATTAGTATCTTCACTATATGCTTCTTTTTTTTTCTGCTCTATTTTCCCTGCTATTTCTTCAAGCAAATTAATTTCATGCATCTTTAATGAAATTTGAATATTATTCGAGACCTCATTTTCGTTTATTATTCAACTTTTCTATAATTCCATTTTTCAATGAAAAAATTGGAGTCTTGAAACCAGAAAAATGGGTTGAATGCAGAGTGGGTGATCATCATCATTTAGAGCTAGTGTTGTCTAATCTCGAATTCGTCTTGGAAAAATTCTGCAATCAGGTGTGTATCTCAATAGCTTCTGCATTATTTCAACGTTTGGATTTTGTTTTATTAATGTAAAATATTTCAAAACCTTTTCAAAATATTTCAAAAGATGAGCGGGTGACTTGACACTCGAGCCCCGTGTTTATTCTGTTGAAAATATTTCAAAAAAAATTCAAAAGATGAACAAGTGACTAGACACTCGATTGTTTTTTATTGGATTCCTCGTGTATATGTTTTTAAATGCTATTGCTTTTTATGGTGCTGAGGTATATGTTTCAACTTTCTAGATGTGCTCAATTTTTTACGAGTCCCTGATAGTTGAGTTTATGTTCTTTGAGCTGCTCCATATTTGGAGGGTGGCCATGGTATAAACAGACCCATTAAATGATTTTTCGTTTTATTTTAAAAGTAATGGGTTTTATGGTGACCATGATAGGTATAGGAAGGGTGTCAGGTTGCAAATCCGTCATTTACATGCTCTCTGTTCTGGTTTTAACATTAATCCTTGTAATTATAGGAGTCTAGCATGTTTAGTTAGAGTCCTTCTAGGTATGATAGAGAGTCAATCCTGAGTCTCTATGTCCAGCATAATACTTGTTTTGTCAAATATCTTGATCTACGACATTATCTCTATCATGCAGAGTATCGTGAGCCTCAGGAAGATTTTTCTGAGAAGAAAATAATTTTAACTATTATACCTCTGTCCTTCCATCATACAAGATCAAAAATAGTCGTTACAGGTTTAATTCAGCGAAATATCTAGAACATAATTTAAAAAGACAACGAGGCAGAGTGTGGCTCAAAATCAAGATAAAGGAAAGCATAAGATTGTAAAATCTGTAGCTGAGACTGGAAAGCAAGGTAGAAAAACAAAGCAAGAGATGTTAGAGAATCTCTCGACAACTTACTCTCTTGGAAATCCTCCACAAGTGAGGAATGTGATTGAAGGCCAAGAAAAATAAAGTTATAGTAATGAGGAAGATAGTGAAGCAGAGGCGGAAATTATGGATTTTATCACTGATCGTGGAAATACTAGAGATTATCTCTCATTTTTTAGCCAACCTGTTCATACATACTGGATCATGAAATGTGTTCTGGCTAAAGCTATGCAAAGTCTTCATCCAGGTAAAGGGAGTCAAGTATCAACAATGATGGAATTTATTCAGGATATCAACATTCAACACGAGCATATCAAGGTGACACAGTATTAAGCGACGGAGAATCGGTTGAATTGAAAAGCAGATACAACAATTGCAGCAAGTGGACATGCCTGGTACCACGGCAAATGATCTGCCACCAATGGACTCTTCGAATGGATAGTAACCCAGCTTAAGTTTTTTATGAATTTTGCAGATAGTATTTTAGTTCATAGTTGGTATTTAGTTAACATTTTTTTTGAATGGATTTCAATGACTTAAAGTGGCCAACAGGTTTCCTTCGGGCAGGTTGAGGCCACTCACTTAATATGTGATGTAGCCTGCTTTTTGCTGATTAATAAAAAATGGTAAGGACTTACCAAATTAACAATATATATATATATATATATATATATATATTGTTAATTTGGTAAGGGCTTACCAAATTAACAATATATATATATATATATATATATATATATATATATATATATATATATATATTCTGGACTTGTTCACCTTTTACGAATATCCACAGCTGAATTTATTTTGTTTGGGTTGACCTGGTTGGTCGAAAGAGATGCATCCAGATACCTATTTGTATTCAATGTGAGTGTAAATTAGGTCCAACCATCTGTATTAGCAATTATCTCTTTGTTGTGTTTTAAAAATAATTTATTAATATATATTTAAATTTATTTTATTACTTATCTAAATTTGATTTTTTTTTTTTTTTAATTTAGACTTTAATTATTATAAAATAAATTATTAATAAATATTAAATATTTAAAAAACATATTAAATAATAAATTTGAAATACATCTTAAAATCGAAATTGATGGTGATGATTAAGGTAGACCAATGTGGCTTATTGGACCTTAATAAAAGAAAAAGAAAAAAAATAAGTGTGATTCTTCAAAATTTTGTTTTTATGATCAAAGAGAAGAGAAAGAAAGACTCCAAAATAGCTATAGATAGATTGACTTAATCAATAAAAAAAATTAGAATCATCGTAGATGCTAGAAAATTGATGGTAAATATTAGAAATTTTATAACACTTTAAACAAATTCAAATTTAAAAAATAATAATATATATCTCTACATAATTAAATTATTTAAAAAATAATAATATATATGTCAATATAATTAAATTGTTTTTTAAAGAAAAAGAAAAATATCTGTGAGTACACATGGTTACCTAATTATTTAAAATTATTTATTATATAATAATTAATTTTTTAGGTAAAACAAATTGTGTTTATGTTTTTTGAATTAGCTCTGTTCCTGCTGAAAGGATACCTGGGAGATCCAGGAAAGACAATAAATTGGGAGTCGTTACTATTTATATCCAAAGTTAAGTTATGGGAGTAGTTACTATTTGTATCCATAATTAAGTTAAATGATAGTTATTGGTTATTAATTGTCCTCAAACTTAAGTTAAACGACTGTGTTTATTAGATGGTAAACATTTGCATCCAATTATGTTACATGACGTTTTAAAATTGTTTTACTATTTTCATTAGCTAATCTCTCAATCGGACGATTCTTGCTTAGCATTCATCCCTCTTTGTGTTTAAAAATTCATTTAAACACGTTTTGTTACAAATTCCTTTCAAAATTGTAGTTCGATATTAATTTTATGTTTTATGTTAAGCATGTTCAATTCATTATTTAAAAATATGTTTTTATTAATATTTAATATGGATACAGAATTAATATAATTAATTTGCTTTTTATTACAATATCCTTATTATTAGAATAGACTATTTTTTAATACAATTCTTATTGTGAAGTAAATATTATATTAATATATCTATGACAACCTAGAAATTATCTATGTGGCGATAAATATTTTTATTATATGTTGAAGGTTATAGAATACTGTGTAATGGATCTATTTGAAATATTTATTATGTATTTTATAATTATTTTTCTTTTTTCTTAATTCGAATGTAAATATATAATTAGTTGTTTAAAATTATGTAAAATATAGTTGTGTTTAGTTTTGTATCTTAAATAATATGTTATTTTATATTAATATATGATATTGTAAGTGTTCCCATTATTTCTTATAAGAGAGAGAAATACAAGATAGAGAGAGGGGTGAGAGAGAGGGGTGAGAGAGAGTGGGTGAAAGAGAGAATAGGGAAAAGGATAGAGCAAGAAAGAGTAAGGAGGGGGAGGAGTAGTAGAGAAGGGGTAGAGAGGTGGAAGAAGAAAGGGGTATACATAGAGAGAGAGGGTTGGTGAGAAGGAGGGAGAGAGAGGAGATAGAGATATGCGAGAGAAGGAAGGAGAGAAAGGGAACGGGGGGTGATGAAAGAGATGGGGGAGAGGGAGGGAGGGAGGCAAGGGTGAGAATGTGTGTGTTTGAGAGAGAGGGAGGGAAGGGCAAGAATGTGTGTGTGTTTGAGAGAGAGAGAGAGAGAGAGAGAGGGAGAGGGATTGGGAAATGGAGGGAGTGAATGGGAGAGAGAGAGAGAGATTGGGAAATGGAGGGAGTGAGTGGGAGAGAGTGTGAGAGGGGGATAAAAAAGGGGAGAGAGGGAATGAGAGAGAGAGGAGGAGGGAGGTAGGTACTGGGACAGGGTGGGAGAGGGTGGATGAGAGAGAGGGAGTGGGAGGGAGAGAATGACAGAGAATAGAAGAGAAGAGGAAGGGAGGAGATAGAGTGAGGGAGGAAAAGGGGGAGAAGGAGGGGGAGAGAGAGAAGGAAAAGGATGAAGGGAGAGAGTGGGAGATGAATGGGAGAGAGAGTAGTGTGGGAGGAGGGACAAAGAGAGTTGAAAATGGGTGGGAAAGAGATATAGGAAAGGAGGAACATAGTGGGAGAGGCAGAGAAGGAGTTTGTGTGTCAGAGAGAAAGAGGGATGGAAAGAAGGGGGAGAGAGGGAGACATAGAGGGAGTGAGGGACGGAAGTGGATAGAGAGGGAGGGATGGAGAGAGCGGTGGCAAGGGGAGGCGAGGGATAGAGAGGGAAGGAGAATGATAGAGAAAGTGAAAGGAAGGTAGAAAGGGAGAGAGAGATAGTGATAGGTACGATCAGAGAGTAAGGATCTAGAGATAGATAGGGAAGGGTAAAATTAAAGGGAGTAGTTAGGGAGATAGAGAGAGAGTAGGAAGCATGGAGGGAGAGGGACAGAGGAAGAGATAGCAAAGGAGAGGGATAGAGAGAGGGATGGGGGGAGAGAGAGAGATAATAGAGGAGAGATAGTGGAGAAAGTGATGGTGGAGAGATTGAGGGTAACATAAGTAAGGAGAGAGAGAGAGAGAGAGTGACATTGTGATCGGGGGGAGAGGGAGAGGGAGAGAGTGACGACAAGGGATTAAGAGGGAGGAGGAGGAAGGAAGGTGGAAGATATGGACTAAGTGGGAAAGAGTGGAAGAGTATGAGAGAGAGAGTGATGAAGGGAGAGAGAGAGAGTAGGAGGGAGGAAAATAAGGGGAGAGAGGGAGGGAGTGACAGGAAAAGGGGAGAGAGAGTGAGGGAGGGAGAGAGAGAGAACAGGAGGGAGGTAGATAGGGGGAGAGAGGGAGGGTGTGACATGGAAATTGGAGAGAGAGGGATAGAAATAGATAGATTGGGAAAATGGGAGAGAGTGGGAGAGGGAAGAGAGAGAGAGGGATGGAGGACTGAAGAGGGAGATTCTACAAGAGAGTGGGAAATAGGGTGAGAGAATGTGGGAGAGATTGGGATAAACAGGTAGTAGCAGGGAGGGTGAGAGAGATAGATAGGGGTATAGAGAGAGAATGAGGTGTGGCGGAGAGATAGGGAATGGTAGAGTGAAAGGTAATAGTGGGGAAGGGAGAGATAGAGTGGTAAGGGCATGTGGTATCTTAAGAGACAATCCCTTGGTTGTGAAAGGAATCAGTGCTTAAGAACATTTCAAAAGTGTGTCACAGGAATGATTTTCTCATGAGGTCTTTGTTATATCCCTATCAGAAATAGTTTTCTAAAAACCTTAATGGTCAGGAATAATAAAATATTTCACAATGCCATTCACTACTGATAGCTGAATGGAAAGAAGAACTACAGGGGAAACTCAAAATGATATGATGAGGAGTAGAATCAACCACTTTAAAGTTTCAGAGGAAATTCATGGAGGGAGAGGAAAGTTCGAAATATTATGTTGTAAACAGAGAATCTATTATGTTAAAGTTTCATCAGGAGTTTGTGAAGATAGGGGAAACTCAAAATGATATGCTCAGGAGAAGAATCTACCACTTTAAAGTTTCATAGAGAATTGGTGATGAGAGAAAAGTTGGAGTGAAGGAGCACAAATTAATGTTGTTTAACTCTTACACATAGATGCAATTAAGAGATCGAATTCTACATAACTTCACATCATTCAAATAAGAAGGGACACAAAAGGGCAGAAGAAATACAAATCATCATCAACAGTTGCAGGAAACTTGCTGCTACTTTCATTTACCAATCAGAAAAAGAAGTAAAAAATGTAATCCCTAAGAGGTCCAAAGCTCGAAACCCACTTTTTTTCTTTCTCTCTTGCTTAAATAAAAACAAAATTAGTTTGTAACTACTCGAGCTTCTTGGAACTCCTAAACTTCCTAAACTGTTAAAGTAATTATTACATTACAATTGATGACACCATTCTATCTTCAATCTTCACAAAGAAAACATAATACACTTCGAATAATCATTTTGTTGAGTTTGATTTGTTGCTGATGTGTCCTTCCAGAGCATTGAGGTGTCCTTTCTTGTTATCATGCGATAGCTACACAGTTCTGCAACAATGTCGTTGTAATCGACTTGCCCCAACTTTCATGCTTCCAACAGTGCCACTATATGCTCTTCTTCCTGACTCTACCTATGCCTCTATGTGTTTTGGCTGTGATGTCCCAATAATCTGTATACCCACATATCCACCCGAATCTTCCCATTCTTTTGCATTTCGAATGCTATCATCATGTCGCTTGCTACCCCGGATCTGCCTCTTCTTCTCGTGCCTACTGCATTATGTTCTTTCTTCTCCTTTTCCCTGTGTCAGACCACATACCTGAGTCTCTCTACCCATGTTCAGACTTTCTTTCATTACCAAGGCGTTTCACTGGCTTTATGTTATAATCCTCTTTTCTCCCTCTCATGCGGTTAAACACAAGAACTTCCTTACCTCTAGATTTGAAAACCTTTGGTGTTCACATGCACACAGAACTGTGGTTTTAGGGTCCCACAATATGGTGAAAAATTGGAAGCAATCTCACTTCGCAACTTATTTGATATCACATATCAGAAATTGTAACAAGTAGATTAAATGGTAAACAATGAAATTGCCGATACGAAGTGGCAATGGAAATGTCACATTGCAACATGACAACTTTTACAACTTATCTCAAATCGACGCCCGCAAGTTCAAGTCTATACCAATAAGAGTTGAACCATAATTTATGTGATGTATGAAATGCACTTGTGCATTATGTCGACACGTGGCCCCTCTCCTCATCGCATCACAATCCAAATAACATACTGCGTAATTCCTTAGCGCTAAACACTAAAATCTCTGATTTTCGAAATTTCTCTAATTGTGATTTAATCTCCTCCATTGAGATATGCCTAGATCCAACAATCCTAATTGTACCTTTAGTTTGGTTTTCTAACTTTTCTTCTTTGGTTGTGCCCATTCATTTCTTCCTATTTGTTCTTAGAACACTTGACTCGTTCACGACATTGCGCACATTCACGACTTGAGCCGCTTACCATTCACGACTTTGCCCAACATGTTCACGACTCTGTCTTTGCTAATTGGCCACCTTTGCTCCTTTTTTGCCTTAACTCCCTTTGCTCCCTTTGTTTCTTTTCTGCCTTTGCTGCATTTGTTGCATTTGCTACCTTTACCATTTATTCTGAAGTTTCTCCTCTCTGCTCCTTTGCCTTTGCTGATTGTCTAATTTTGTTGTTGCTTCCCTGACTTTGGTTCCAGTGCACATGTGATAATGAATCATAGTTACGCTTTTGGTTATCCTTTTGAGCATATTGCGAGTCTTCTTTACATTATGAGAACTATTCCTCAACAACCTTGAATTGCTCAAAACCTCTATTGATTTTTAGTTGAGTCAAATTAGTCTACAACAGGAAGAAGGGATGTGGATAGAGGAAGAGAGGGTATGGAGAGAGAGAGGCTGGGGGGGGCGGGAGAGGGAGGTTGATAGAGGGAGAGATAAAGGGGAAGAGGTAGAGAGAGCAAGTGAGAGAGTAAGAAAATGTGAGGGAGAAAATGAGGACAAGGTAGGAAGAGAGGCAGAGAATGGGAGTTAATGGAAGATCTTTACAGAGAGAGGGATGAAGGTATAGATAGAGGATGAGGGAGAGTAGTAGGGAGGAAGAGAAAGAGGGAGATAAAGTGGTCAGGATATGGAGGTGGGAGAGAGAGTAGGAGGGAGGAAGAGAAAGTGGGAGAGAAAGTGGTCAGAATAGGGAGGTGGGAGAGAGAGAGAGAGATAGGTGGAGTAACCAAGAGGGAGATAGTCAGAACGAGTGGGAGAGGGGGCGAGGGATGGAGGTGGGGAGAAATAAGGAGAGGGATGGAGGGGGGGAGTGGGAGAGAGAGGGATGGTCGGAGAGAGAGGGAGAGATAGAGGGATAGAGAAAGAGAGATTTGGGGTATGAAGAAAGTGAGAGAGGGAGAGAGAGAGAGGAGGAGGGTAGGAGGGAGAGAGATATAGAGACAAATATAAAAAGAGTGTGGGATAGGGCAAGATAGATAGTGGGAGAGAGAGATGGGGAGGGGTGAAAAAGAGGTGGTTGGAGGAAGATATAGAGGAGATATATAGGGGGAGTGGGAGAGGATAGAGGAGAGATAGAGAGGGGAAAGACAAGGAGAGGTAGACTTTGGGTTTAGTCACATAGATATAGGGAGGAAGTGATGGAGGGATGTAAGGAAGGGAAAGAAATGGACAGAGGGGGAGAGAGAGAGAGAAGAGGGGGATGAGGAGAAGGAGGGAGGGATATAAATGAGGATTAGGGGGAGGAGGGGGAGAAAGGAAGGAATAGAGGGAGAGAGATATAGGAGGAGGAGGGAGGGACATATATGAGTAGGAGAGAGGGAGGACGAGGAGGGAGGGACATATATGAGGAGGAGAGAGGGAGAGACTAAGGGGGAAGGGAGGTAGAGGCTGAAGTTTCTAGGGAGTTGAATTTTCCAAGTATAATTACTTAAAGATGTTCATATATCATTGGAAGTAATTACCAGATGCATAAAATTGTGATTGTATAGTTAGCACTAGAAAATCAACATGGTATAAAGAAATAAGACCTTGCAAGGAATTTTCTGAGCATAATTACTTACTGATGTTCATATATCATTGGAAGTAATTACTAGAGGCATACAATTCTGGTTGTCTAATTAGCACTAGAAAATCAACATGGTTTAAGAGATATAAGATCTGGCAAGGAAAAATACTCATTAAGTTTTTGAGTTGTTAGAATCTTTATGTATGAACATATTTACTTTTTACTACTATCTAAATTTATCCAAATAATTCCATAGATTGTGGTGGTAGTTATCTTAATATAAATAATGTACTACATATTCACATTTTACTTCTCCTAAGTTTATGTAAAGAATCACATAAATTATGGAGGAGAAAATTAACAGATTCAAACGCAATACGGATGGATTATAACCTAATTCCAATAGAATACAATACAAATTTTAAAATGAGGATAGATTTAACATCATAACACCAATGAATAAATGGTTAAAGAATATGTTTGGGGCAAATAGTGACGTATATCCACTAATTTTCATAGGAAATTAATGTGGGAGATTTAAAGGCTTGAGAGAAATCATCTAACATCTACCAAGATGTCTGGCCCATAGTCATGGAACTTGAAGTTGAAAAAATTGTTTCAAGAACAAAGTTAAAGTTTGTTGAGAAATAATAGAGATTGATGCTCATGTATGTCTAAGAGATGCCTTGTATATGCTAAATTTTGGATTGGTTGTTTTTGTCCAGGTAAATCCCCTCTGTAGACAGAGGCAATCCCTCTAGCCCTAGGGTGGGTCTAGCAACTACGAGAACATACTAACATCTACCTTCCTAGATTTTAAATTAAATTTAGAGCAAGGAAGATGACCTACCTTGTCCTGATGCTATGTTGTCGTCTTCCGTCGAAGCTTCTTGATCTGTCGCTCTTATCTAGCTTGATACATGCTGCTACCAACGTTCGTTTACTTGTGCAGATGATCAAGACACCACGACAAGCATAAAACCATGAAAAACATAAAAACAATTACAACCTATCTAACTGATCAAGGAATGCTAGAAATCTCATTATAGATGTAAACAAGAGTGGAAGATAAACATCAGATTCATTTTATTATGATAATGACAAGGGGAGTTTACAACCAAGCCTTGATGTTGAGGCTTTCCTTCAGTGGGTTTGTATCCAAGCATGCTTACCACACCCTCATGAACAAAGGTCTAAGATCTCATTTTGTTCTCAACACACACAAATAATCACACTCTGCATTATTCTCTCGAAGCTATGATTTCTTCCTCTCTATGGTAACTTTTTTAGCTATCTGTTCAACTAGCACATCAATGGAAGATGGCTATATTTATAGAGGAGAGGAGGAGGTTGGGATCCCTAGAAAGGTGGGATAGACTGCTATCCTTTAGGAGAGTTCCAAGGGAGGTGGAAACTACTAACTAAAGGAGAGAGTCTGGGGTTGTTTTAGTTCAACCACTCCCAATGACTCATCCTCGAGGTGCTTGGAATAGAACCTCCGCCTCTATTTTTAAAAATTATTCCATAAATAGCTTGGTGTAGGTGCTTAACTAGAATAGAGTGTTACACCATTTTTTTGGTCATCTAACCTATCATTATTAGATGAACCCAAGTACACCATGTAAGACCAATTTTACCCTAAGTAAAATTGCTTTCACCATATAAAATAACTTATTTGCTCCTATTTAACCCAAAACAAGAAAATTAATTAAATAAATCCTTATTTATTTAATTATTTCCTAAGAACAAGTTATTTAAATCATTATTTAAATAATATTATTAGTTAAATTTGACTAAATCATACATAAATAATTAAATAAGCCATTATTTATTTAATTATATTCCCATCATTCCCCTAAAATGATAAATAAGTCATTCATTTATTTATTATTTATAAATAAAGGAATTGAACCAAGCCAAGAATCATTTTCCCTCCAACAAATATAATAAAATATTCCTAAAAGGTGCTTCTAGAATTCGATTAATAATATTTTATTCATACACTGAGTTCTAGACCACCCCAATATTTTGTTATAAATAGGGGGGTTTTCCCCATTCATTAACCACCTTCATTGCATTATATCACTCTACATATTCTCTTCGTCACCATTTTCCATTTTGTTTTGTGAACTCCCATTGATTTCTATGTTTTCTTTTCCACATCCATAAGAGAGAGAAATGCTAGATCTGAAACACTGAGGACTTCCAAGAACCCATCCCACTGAGGAGAACTGGAAAACACCTTTCTTGTTTTCCTCTCAGGTGCCACATTCTTTAATATAATACAAAATTCTTTCATATACATTCTTCTTGTCTTGTTCATTGGACCTATGGAGCTATGTTATTTTTTATCTTCTTAATATCTTTTGTGCTTAGATCTAAATTTGTGCAGCAATATTAAAGGTATTTTCCAGCCATAATCGATGTTAGGGCTATTTGTTATGTGTAGCTAAAGGGATCTTTTATGACGAAAGATTCATACTAACAATTGGCGACTCCACATGGGTTTTCTTTTGCGACCGCTATCGTTTTATATATTCCTACATATCCAACAATTTCAGACCCTAGGGTTTCTCTTCCATTTTCTGTTTTTCCTATTTTTATGGTGTTTTCCACCCCTCAAACCCTCAAACAATCAAATTTTTAACTTCTGTGTGTTTCTGGCCTTATTGTGTAGGTGACAGACATCAGTCGCAACTGAGACGACAAAATTTTTCTGAAATATGCCGCCGAGAGAGCTAGATCTGCAAGTCACACTTATCGGCCCAAAATGTGTGACCTGAGCCTCAGGATGCACTTTTCTGCCCCAAACCTGCGACCTTGACTGAAAATAGGTTAGAACCTGCAACCTGCACTTTTTCTGCAAATTTTTCAGCACTTTTTCTGGGTTTGTCTCAAGCTTCTGTCAGGGTTTTCCAGCCTCTGTCTCTACCTGTTTGGACCTGTTTCTAATTTGCTTCACTCAACTAAGAGGCAATCTTGCCCCTTAGGGCTGTAGTACCCTCCACTCTTTGTGGATGAGTCTTTACTGCTTCAGAAGTCTGAATTTCTAGAGTTTCAGCTCTCTTTTTCTCAGATCTGATACATAATTTTCAGATCCCTTTATATCAGCTCTTCCCCCTCTAAAAACACCTCATATCGCTTTGTTTGGGCTCATTTCTAAGGCCACTGCCTTGCCTCTTCTATTTTTAGATGATCTCCTCCTTTTCAGCACCAACCTTGCCTCTACCTATTTTCTGTTTTTCTGCACCACTTTTCAGCAGATTTACCCTTTAGATCCCAATCCCTCCGGACCTTAGATCTATTGGCCTCTTTTCAGCATGCTTTGCCTAGTTTTTCCCTCTTATCAACTAGTTTTGAGACACCCGCCTTCTTGGGTTAGATTGCTGCATTTTTAGTTGTTAATTTTCTGTTCTTTCAGTTTTATTTACTGCAGATTTCTTTTTACGTAGCACAATTTTTCTTTTACTTTCAAAATTTTTGGGTTTAAGCAATTAAAATTAATGCACGCCACACACAGACCCTTAGTGAAGAAGCGCCTGGTTAGCACCGCCTGGAAAAGAATTTAAAAATCAATTGTCACTGCACCTCTCTGCCCTTGACCTCACTTGATTTTCCCCCCCCTACCCTTGTTGGTTTCTCTTCTTCCTGTCATCATTGCACCCCCAAGGTGACTCTCCCAGAGACTTCTTGGCCTTCACCCTCAGTTTCCACTTGGTCGACTTCCTCCTTCCCGTCGTCATCGAGTAAGTCCTCCCTGAGTCTGCACACCGACTCTTCCTCTAATTGTTCGGGTTCTCCCCCTGTCACTTTTACCATGTCTCCTTTAGGGCCTACTACCAACAGCAACCCCAGTACTACTACTGGGTCTGTTTCCAGTGGAACCACCTCGGGACCTACCTCAACTGCCCCATTGCTCCCTTATATGGCTAGCCTTAGTCTTCCCGACTTCAAATAGCTGATTACTGATCCTATCCGCCACGACGTTAGTTGGGCTGCTATGCCAACCAAGCTCCCCTCCGACATTCCCAAGTTCGAAGGCCTTGCTAGTGAGGATCCCTCCAACCATATCTGATCCTTCCATATGTGGTGTTCCTCCAATTCCATTACCGATGACTCCATTCGTCTTAGATTGTTCCAATGCACGCTTATGGGCGATGCTTCTAAATGGTATGTTGAAGAGGCCACCTCCTCCCATACCACTTTTGCAACCATTGCCCAAGCCTTTTTATCTTATTTCCAGCTCCCCCTCCGATATGACACTGGTACCAAGATTTTAACCTCTTTCCATCAATCCTCTTCGACCCGCCTTTCTGCTCATGTCCAAGAATGGCGGCACAGACAGAGCTTGTGCCGCGCTAGCCCCTTCGAAGATCGGGTTTACATGGACTGGTTCCTTCGCTCTCTCTTACCTCCCATTGGCAAAGATGTCGCATCCCATTTTCCCCAAACCGAAGAAGCCGCCCTCCAAATAGCCTTGAAGTATGACCTTATCTATGCCTAATCTGGTTATGTTTATACCGTCCTCCCTGACCTTCCCAAACCCGATGGCCCTAATGCCTCAGGGGCATCTCAGTCTGCCGACAGTATTGTTGGATTCCTATCACATACCTTTGCCCAACCCCTTCTGGGCCATGGTTTTCCTCTAGGGGCGATCCCCTCCAACATTTTTCCCCTCCCAGTAGCATGTATCTAGGATATAGCATACCTCCTCCTTTTTCCCACCCTCCTGCTTACCTTCATGCTGCCCACCCTACTCCTTATCCATATCTGCAACCCAGTGTTCCAGCTCCTCCAGCATTTGCACCCCTCACTCCCTTGCCTTCTCCACCCCCACAACCACACTTACTACCCCCTCCAGGGCAAGTATTTGCAGAACAAGGGGAACCTACTTTCCCTCCTTATCAAAGAAGGAGAAGAGGAAATCCATCCGCTCCTGGTAATTGTGGATCCACTCCTTCCCGTATTGACTCTACCACTGCCAATCAGCCAGAGGGCCCTCAGCCTAAGCTGGACAGGCTGCTTCGCACCAATAAGACCTGTTCTTGTTGCAGTGTTTATGGTCACTACACTCACGATTGTCCTTTATTACCACAAATCTGGCATATGTGGGACTCTCAAGCCACTGTGAGGGGGCAACACTCCTCCCCTACTACCCCTCCCACTCCCACTACTTCCCAACCCGTTATGTTTACCAATCCTTTCCCTCAACAAGGATTCGTGGCCACTCATCCTCCTCATGCCCGATAACCACGTAATCTTCCCCTTCTGGTTCCACTGATTACCAGATTCTCATGATGGCCTTCGACCCCCCTCTCACCATCGACCTCAACCTTCAAACTCGGTCCCGTCAGTATCCCACACCTCCCGTCTCCGAGTCTCCATCGTCAAGTCCTACAGAGCCTATATCGACACCCAATGGTCCCTTACAACTCCCTTTTCCCAAAGCTGAGTTTCATTCCAAGCCTCCTAGGGGACCATTATGCCGAAACGCTGCCTCTGGTCGGGCTGCCCATTCATACAACATAGTAGATGATCTGGCCCAATCTCCTGCTGCCATTTCAACACTAGAACTCCTCCAGTCATGTCCTTCTCAAAATAGGGCTCTACTATCTGTCGTGGGCATTGTAGATCCTACTGATGACCAATTGATTATTTTCGATGCCTGTCAGTCAGACCACCCCCCTCTTCCTCCTTCAGTTGATTTCCAAATCCCAGTCAAAATCCGAAACGCCAATGTTGTTCGATGCATTATTGATGAGGGGGCATCTACCTGCGTAATGTCTGCCTCAGTTTGGAAACAACTCGGGTCCCCTGAACTGGCCCCTTCCACCATCACCCTTCACGCATGGGATGGCCATGCCTCCCAGCCCATCAGCCTATTCCATAACTGTCCTATCACCCTTGCCGGCAAGACTGTTTGTGTCGACGTCGAAGTTATCAACGCCCATCTTGACTACAACATCCTTTTGGGATGTAGTTACACTTATGCCATGTCAGTCGTCCCGTCCGCAGTCCACTGCCAGATGTTTTTCCCTCATAATGGCAAGATTGTCACCATTGACCAATTGACCTACCATGAACCGAAATCTCAGACCTCCCTTGAGTCCACCATCTCTACTCTCACCAATAAACGAACTGTTGATTCGTTGACCAGTGTTTCGCTCGGCTTCTACAAAGACTCCTCTTTGCTTGGAAATTTTCCTGGTCCTCCCCCTCCTCCCGTCTCTAACCCCAGTTCAGCAAATGATTGCATGATGCAATCGTCTCAGGCTATCCTTCCACAGCCTACACCGGCTAGTCAACAACCTCTATCTCACCCACTGCCTCCTGCTCCTAGCCCTTCGCTTCAGTTAACCGAACCTTTTTCTCCTGGCCCTTCCCCTCACACTCAGGAACCTTCCTACCCTCCTGAGTCAGTTCCCTCAGGTCTCCACCATATGGGAGCCGTCCCCCCTGGTCACTACCTCACTGGTCAGATACCTTTCCTTGGTCCCCCCCCACTCCCCGGCATCTATTCGGTCCCCATCATGGCCACCCTTTCCCTTCCTAATTTAACCTTGGGAATTCCCATCTGGTATCTCACCCTTCCAACCGAGACCCCACCAAGCCACCCCAAACCATACATAGTTGTGACACCAGTACAACTGATCCCCTTTGCTCCTTCCACCACCACATTTCCCCTCGCCCCTCTGCAGAACCCTCCTAATGCTGCGACAGCTACCAACAAGAAGCAAAAAACTCGCAAGGGGGCATCCAATGACAAGGCCACCGCACCTGACCCTACCCCTCCCCAACCCGCCAAGCCTTGTGCCTTGTGTGATGGTATCGGTCATCCCACCCATATTTTTCCTGAGTTGCCTTGTATCCAACCCATGGTTAAAGTCGCGTTCCCTGAATCTACGGTCCCTAACACCTCTGTTTCTTCCTCATCCACAGCCAAGAACCCAAAGACTCTTCGCACCAACAAACCCTGTGCTCTGTGTGGTGTCCATGGCCATTATTCCCACCATTTCCCTCACCTCACATATTACCGAGCCTCTTTAGAGGTCATTCGCGAGTACGAGGTTGAAAAAAATCAATCCACCTCGCCCATCCTTGCTCAGTATGCATCAAGTTTACTTGAGGATCCTCCAACTACCATTGACATCCCTCCCCCTGATATTGAGATGTCTGAGTCTGTTGCTCCTCTCTTATATCTATCATCATCCACACACCGCTCGGAGTACCTCCCCTTTGAACCCACTCCGTCTGTTTCGCTTGATCCCCCTTCTGCCACTTTTTCGGGCTCTTGATGTTTCGACCATCTTTTTACTTGTTCTTCTGTCATTTCCCCTAATGACCCGTATGTGCACCTTCCTTCCTCTACTGCTGATCTAGGTAGCTTCGCAGTCTCTTGTGGTTTCAACCACCTTTCCTTGCCTTCCCCTCATCCTGATACTCCCATCCGTATCTATGATGTACTTCGCAACATGCGTCCTCGCTTTTTCTCCGTTTTCTCGTCTTCTGGTGATCTTCCCTCAACCCTCTCATCCCCTCATTACCTTGGTTATGCCGATGGCGCCAGTCGTTATTCTCCAAACCTTTCCTCAGCCACATGGGCCATTTTTACCCCCTTGCATACCCTTGTTCTTGCCAATGGGGTCTACATTGGTCAAGCCACTAATAATCAGGCCAAATATGATGCAGTTCGTGGTCTCTTAGCCGATGCCCTATCTCACCGCATCCTCCATCCGCATGTTCATTTAGATTCCCTGCTTGTTGTCTTACAACTTAATGGTGTCTATCATGTGCATAACCCCCTCCTGTTTAGACAATGTTTATGAGTGAAACTTTTGATACGTGAATTTAGATTCATTACATTTCACCATATACCTAGAGATCAAAATCACTACGTCGATCAAATTGCAAACCATGTTCTAGACTGGCATTTATCACACACCACACAATAACATTTAACACCATCAAAAAAATGCATATCCATCATATATATTATATAAAATGTGTTTTTTGATCCATCTACTCTGAAACATACCACATGCCCATAGCATGTCACAATAACAAAACTACAAAAATGAGCGCCACCACTCGCCCCTACATAGACACTAGGGGGCACCACCTGCCCTACATCTAATCACTCTCTGGAGGATCCCGAGTGAATGGCTCTACTCCCACAGCTCGTAGATCACACACAGCCTGACCAGCCATCGCCATGCGTTGCATGATCCCTCGCCACTCTGAGGGTAACCCAATACATAACTCTATGTACCGATCGTCTAAATCCTGCTAACCACACTCTGATACACCGGTCAATAGCCCTTCGCATCTACAACTAATTTCCTCCACCATAATAGCCATATCCTCTCTCTATGCCATCCTTGAGCCATTTGCACCTGTAGCTCCTCTTGTTGCAGGTCGTCCCATATATTCGGCCGGTTTTACCAGAGCTATATTTTCATTTCAAAAAACATCATGATTAGCACCATCTAGGCTAGTCCCAAAACTCTAAAATAAACATAATAGATTAGGTGCTTGTCACTTACCATTAGGCCCCCACACTCGACCAGGCGGAAGCGGCAAGTCCGGATCTCCCCAATAACTCATCCCACTATAGGGATAGTCATCTATGTATAATAGCATATGATCCCAGTGCGCGAAGAACTCTGGTCGGAACACCCGTCCGACCGCCCCTCCCCTCCTCTACATAGTAGTCATCCCCACCGATGCATCTGGGGCTCTCTCGGACCTCCATCAGGCAACTGTACACGAGGTCGTAAATTCAGGATCTTCTCAAAGAAGAAAGAGCACAACATTGTCCCATAAGTGCAATCGTGATTCACTTGCCGCTTGCATAGTGACAGCTGTCGTTTCACCGACACCAACATCATCTGGGCCCACCCATAGTAGGTCCCACTCAGTACACTCTCCACGATCATCATCTACCCTCCAGTGATGTGATGGAACGCATGGCTCCCCAAGACTCGTAACACTACTGCGGCCACTGCCCGGGTCTCCAACCTCTCTAGATCACCAATGGATATTCGAGTCCCTTTGACTCGGACCCCTGGTCGACAATGTCACTCAAAAAACTCCATAATGTTACGCCCACGTGGTAACACTGGCTATGTATTTCCCACCATCCCTAATGGTGGGAGACCAGTCAAGAAATACAAATCCTGGACCGTCAGCTCGATCCTGTGCCCCTGCACTACAAACGCTTCCTGATCTAGATCCCAATAACTCATAATACGGGCCAACAAGGGCTCTCCAACCCTCATCAAAGGGTTCTCCAAATATTTCAGCACCCCATACCTCACCAGTACACGATGGACACCCCGATCCGCCTGGATCTCCATCCGTAGTGTACATAAGTCTCTCTCTCTCCATTTGATCAATATATCTGCCATATCTACACAAAAACATCATTTTTTCAGTCTACAGCTCCACAAAACTACATCTATTCACACCAAAACTGAATCTCAACCCAAAACAGCACTGAAATCACCTCCCTCCCATAGGTCCCACTTTTCACCAACAACCTGGGCCAGGTCAGACTTTTCAGGCCAAAACCTGCGTCCCAGGTCGCAGGTTTTGCCCCAAAAAGTGCGACCCAGCCGTGAGGAAGAAATAGGGGTAGTTACTGAGATTTAAAGCCCTACTCTGTAATTTTAATCCATCATCAACAAAGCTTAATATTAGGCCTCTCACCTGCAACTGACGGATCACAATTCCAATGGTCGGTTTGTCTGGTACGATCACCGCAAGATTTTGGGCCTTCTCTCCTCTCCACATTCACCACAGCTACACAAGCAAATGAATGATTTTGGAGGGAAACCGCCCCATTAGAAGAAAACCCCTATTTTTTCTTTCTCCCACTGCGACCAAATCGTAGCCCCGTTTGACACACCGTCTACACCGTTGGAAAGCTCTCACCAAGCACTCAAATGGGTGTCTATCAGTTTTTTATGTTTTGATACTTCACCATGACACCTTTTGTCCATGAAGGGTCTATTCACCTCTTCTCAAAATTGAATTTCTTTAGGTACGAAACTTGTACTTGGGGCACCACTTTGCCTCCTTACTCGTCTTCATTAGTGTTGATTTTCATCATGAGTTGCCCTATTTTCCTCATGCTTTTATGGTTCCCCATTGAACCCGTACTATGAGGCAGCACCATCGAGTCGCCCTTGTTTAGAGCATTCGAATCGAGTCACCAGCACATTCATGGAGTCTATCCTAAGTCCCTTTGTACCTTGCCATAGTCCTCCATCCTTTCCTATTTGGACCCTCTCTCATGACCCACATCATGGCCTTCAGTACCCCTGTCCATTATCCCTCATAATATTGTGTCAGTCGCTGCCAAGCCATTCATACACTTTATGCTCTAACAAGGGAAGTCGTCGAATTGCTCCTCCATTTCTCTCATTCCATCATCATCATTAGTGTCTACTTGGTCATCTCTCTACTTTTTTCCCTCATGCCATAGTTGGGGTTCCTTTATTGCCTCCCCTATAGAGAACCTACTTCTGTCGACATCAACTCATTTACTCTAGAAGCCAGGTCTAGGGAGCAGTGTACCATTGGTTTGAGCTCTTAATCGCATGATCATGATATACACACTTGATGGTCTAGTGACGCAGCAGCAGCTATTGGTGTTTCCCAGGCATGTGTGAGATGTTCCAGCCCTCATGAGGGGGTGGCCCTGTAGGTAGCCCCCCACATGCCCGAATGAATTTATTTTCAGCCCTTGATGAAGATCCTCTCATATGATGATATTGGCCTCAGCCGCCTGTAGTGGCTCTTCAATTTTCACATACCAGTCAGATGTTGCGAGCCCTTCCCCACGTGTAGGGGGAATTTGGGCATATTTCTATCTCATGTACTACCATATTATTGTATAAGTCCTGATGTTTAACCCACGCATCGCATGTATGTGGGATTCACCATGTTATTTATCTGGCTCATGTTTAGGCCAACACATGCTTCATTATTGCGTTCCGTGGTTTTCCGGGCACCTTATTCTTTGTACTTATTGCGTTCCGTGGTTTTCCGGGTGCCCTATTCTTTGTACTTTGTCTCGGCATACATAGGTATGCCTCCCCCCGCCGCCTTTAGCATAGGTACCACTTCATAGAGACTTGTTGCACCTGTAAGTCTTGTCTCCTCAGGGTCTAGTCCTTTAACACATTAGACAACATTACACTTCTCTCTCTCACTTCCCTTTTGATATCTAGTGATTGAGCTCTTACAACATACTTCGGTCATACGATTTGCTCCTAACACTCGTACGTTAGGGGGAAATCTATTACACCATTTTTTTGGTCATCTAACCTATCATTATTAGATGAACCCAAGTACACCATGTAAGACCAATTTTACCCTAAGTAAAATTTCTTTCACCATATAAAATAACTTATTTGCTCCTGTTTAACCCAAAACAAGGAAATTAATTAAATAAATCCTTATTTATTTAATTAGTTCCTAAGAACAAGTTATTTAAATCATTATTTAAATAATATTCTTAGTTAAATTTGACTAAATCATACATAATTAATTAAATAAACCATTATTTATTTAATTATATTCCCATCATTCCCCTAAAATTATAAATAAATCATTTATTTATTTATTATTTATAAATAAAGGAATTGACCCAAGTCAAGAATCCTTTTCCCTCCAACAAATATAATAAAATATTCCTAAAAGGTTCTTCTAGAATTCGATTAATAATATTTTATTCATGCACTGAGTTCTAGACTGCCCCAATATTTTGTTATAAATAGGGGGGTTTTCCCCATTCATTAACCACCTTCATTGCATTAGATCACTCTAGATCTTCTCTTGGTCACCATTTTCCATTTTGTTTTGTGAACTCCCATTGAGTTGTATGTTTGCTTTTCCACATCCATAAGAGAGAGAAATGCTAGATCTGAAACACTGAGGACTTCCAAGAACCCATCCCACTGAGGAGAACCAGAAAACACCTTTTTTGTTTTCCTCTCAGGTCCCACATTCTTTAATATAATACAAAATTCTTTCATATACATTCTTCTTGTCTTGTTCATTGGATCTATGGAGCTATGTTATTTTTTATCTACTTAATATCTTTTGTGCTTAGATCTGAATTTGTGTAGCAATATTAAAGGTATTTTGCAGCCATAATCGATGTTAGGGCTATTTTTTATGCGTAGCTAAAGTGATATTTTATGACGAAAGATTCATACTAACACATAGCACCAACTGGCACGAGCTTAGTATTAATTTTCCATCTTTGTGCATGAGTGTAACTGGCTACTCGCGCCAAGGCAAAAACAGGTGTGTTTAGTGTTCTGCTCAAGAAATGGTAAACATAAGGAATGTTGTCCTCATGGAAAGGGATAAAATGATGGTATTTGCAAGGCATGACACTACTTATTGATCACAGAAATGACCACCCAATGTGCGAGTCGGGGATTACAGGGACAATGAAAAAATGTTGTGTAACAGATGCCCCCTAAAGCATGAGGTACGAACATGAGTGAGGAGTGAAATTCTTTACAAGTATGTGCAAGGAACTAGATGCTGCTGTTGGGAGACCTACAAATCAAGCATAGATACATATACATAACTGAAATATCTATTCAAAATACATGAATCCATGGTATAGGTGCAACTATCCATCAAGAAGACGATCATGTGCATGGATCCTCGGCATGGATGCAACCATCTGAATAAAGGGATAATATGAAATAGATCCATGGTATGGGTGTAGCCATCCATATAGAGAGGATCAAAACAAGGGAACCCATGGTATGGTCGCCATCCATATAAAGAATCATGTATATAATCATAAATGACTCATCACTCCTAGCAACCTGGACTTTTGTGATCGAAGCCTAGGGTCTTACACTTCAACACCACCCAATCAAGGTACAAATTCCAACATGTGAATAGACATGTTGAAGTTGAACATGCTAGAAAATCACTTGATTACTGGTCAATGATGTGAATCGTTAACAAGTGTGAGAGAAACCACCCATAATGTCAATGGCTCTCAACGTACTACTAGTACAATCCACAAAATGTGAACATTGACCTGAAGTCGAACACCTGTGAAATCACCCTATCAAAGGCCAATGATATGAACCTATCGTCGAATGTGAAGAAATTGCCATTAGGGCATGCAAACTCTAAGGTACCAGAAAGGAGTCTCTAGATAAAATTCCCGGATAATCAGTTGAAGTCAACAGGAAGCGATGCGTTGAAGGAGGATCATAATGAATCCCACATCATCAACACGAAAGAGAGGATGTAATATGAGTGTGAATCAAGATTGAGACAAAGGATCAAGGAATGTACAAACTGAAGAAGTATTTTCTCTTGAACATATCGGTGACAGTACGACTCTTGAATTTGGCAGCATTTGACTCAAATAGGATCAGAGGTCATGTTGACAATATTTTTAATCAACTGAGAGGCAAATAGATTTCCCAAACACATGGAGGCAAAGTGATAGAATGAATATATCCCAACCTGACACGAATTGAAAACAAGTGTCATGTTCAAGAGTTACATACTACCGACACAACTGATGAATAACTTCCATTTCCCCCACAATTTATGGCGAGTACTTATTTATTTTTACACAAGCTTGAAGAGGATACCATATGCTTGTCATATAATTTTCTCCTTCGGACAAATCCAACCTAGTACATTTTACGAGCCCTAGGAAGGAGGAACTCGAGTAACGTCATGGCGACAAAATCCGATGTCATCAAGGTTTAACAAGTCTGAAAAATGGAGAACTCAGCATCTTTTCATGTTTAAGGAGTTTGAAAATAAGCAGAAAATAAAACTCCATCATGGCCCTTTTCGTAAATAGTCTCTTAGATTCGAAAAGGTAGAAACAATATCTGAAAGAACCTCTTAGTCACGATAGGCTAAGGTATTCCTTTTTCATAAATAATCTATCCCAGCCCGAAAAATGGTTCAACATGTATTAGGTAAATATTGTTTCACAGTCATTTAACGTGTTTAAAATGAAAATAATCTCAGTAATTTTTTAAATTTTAGAGAGTTAGAAAAGAGATGAAAGTTGACTCCTCCTAGAGGAACAAGTGGTGTAAAGGGTAGCAACTAGTTCTGGTGATTGTGCAACTACTCAGAAAAAGATAAAGGTCAAGAGGCTGCTTAACAAGACCACTCATTGCAGTGGTTCCTCGGGAATGGGTGAAACAACCAAGTGAAGGCATATGATAAAATGGCAATCACCAGAGATAAAATAAGAACGGTTTCATTTTTACACAAGCTTGAAATCTGGAAATTCTGCTTGAAACCAGTTTCATTTTTACACAAGCTTGAAACGAAAACAAACTATGCTTGAAATGGTTTGCATGCCCCTAGTATGGTGACTCAATTCGAGGTACATTCCCCCCAAGCTTCAGTCCATGCACCTAAGTAAATAGATGGAGGGAGTGAGGGTTTAATTACGAGATCAAGAGAAATACTCAACTGGGATTTTACAAGATCTTATCAAAGACTCGAATTGAATAGGAACGTGGTTCATTATTTTAATGAGGTTGACACATTAAAATAACTATCCGCGTGACATCTTGTTTCATTTTTTAGGGAGCTTGACACAAGGAAACGAACTGTGTTCCAAAGAGCTTGTTTCATTTTTTTAAGGAGCTTTACACAAGAAAAAAAAACTATGCTCTGAAAACCTTGTTTCATTTTTTAAGGAGCTTGACACAAGAAAACAAATCATGCTCCAACAACCTTGTTTCATTTTTTAAGGAGCTTGACACAAGAAAATGAACCATGCTCCGACAACCTTGTTTCATTTTTTAAGGAGCTTGACACAAAAAAACAAACCATGCTCCAAAGAAAACTCGTCATGTTGAATAAGAATTCATGGCTTCCAAGAGGTTCTCATCCAATGGGAGAACAACATCTCAGAAATTAGGACCCAATGCCCCCAGCACATGATGCACAACGACACTATCACTGAATGCGAGCATGGGACAGGTAGCCACATAATTAACCTATGGCAGGGAAGATACAACTCGCAGATAAAGTCCCAAAAGGAATGATGGTGGACGAGATGTCACGTTAGGACAAAAGAATGAAGGATGATCAATGGTCACAATCCACCCTTTGTGTGGAAAACAGATCACACGAAAGATGAAAGAGACTATCGCGGCCATGGCATAAGCATAGTCATGGCCCAAGATGAAATTAAAATCCAAGGGACCTTGGACCACCATCATGTCTATATAGATGGTTTTTTCTCCCAAATTAATAGGAGACTTCAGAAGGATCCCTAATGGTTGACTGGTTCTTCTGTTAAATGCCAACAGATTCTGCATAACAAGCATAAGTTGTGGAGAACCAAAAGTGTGCCAAGTAGTAGAAGACAGAATGCTAACAGACACACCTTCATCTATAATGGTGCTGGGTAGGACCACATCAAAGGTTTGTACCATGATCTCAAAAGGCACATAAGAAGGAAGGCAATATCCTAGAAATTGACTGCAATCGAAGGAAGCGATCAAATTACTTGAAGGGGGTACCATTGAACTGAGATGGTCATCCCTTGGTGTTACCAAAACAAGAGGAGCATCCTCCTGAACCATAGACATGGGAGCAAGAGGAGAAGCTTCTTGAATCACAAGGACAGGATGATATTTCTCCAAGTCCAAGGAATCTGAAGATATAAGAGTAACGTGAGGGGGATGAGATCCACTCTCGACAGAAAATAACTGATGAAATGTAGGTGGGATCAGATCAACTGATTCATTCGCCAATGGTTGGTTGGGAATGGATTCGTGAATTTGAATTTCGAGGGAATGAGATAAACCAAGGATGATTCTTGACTGATCGTTGAATCAACTAGCGGAGGACTTGAAGAAAGCTTCTTGTAACCAGCCAGAAGGCAAGGTGCAGAAATAGTAGGGTTGTCCAACAGTCTCATGGATTCATCCATGTATGGACAAAGGTGAATGGAATGATTCCCTTCACACAATTTATAGGGATTCATAATATTTCCCTGTTTCTTACGAGTCTTATCAGTACTAGTCGAAAATGTGTCACCAATATGACTTCCAGAAGCCAAAGGAAACGACAGACGGCCATCGGACCATACTTCAAGCACCTTGGGAATGCCAAGGCAATCTCAAAGAAAATGGTCACCTTTGCACAACATGCAAGGGAATTTTACTTTTCGTGGAAGGTTTAATGGTTTATCAATGGAAGTTGTCCGAGATGAAATAGCTGCAGCATTATCCTCTCGCTTATCTGACTTATTCTTCTTTGTCTTCTTCTTCTTCTTAGCCACCTAGTTACTAGAATCTAGACTTTCACCAGGTGAAGTAGAAGAGGAGGATGAAGAATTAGGCGAAGAAGGGAGAGGTCCACCTTAGAAGCAAAATTATGTTGTTATGGTGGAGGAGATTGTTATACGGTGGACAGAACACTCGAGACCACAGAGGTCGAGAATAACCAAACATGCAACCCAACAGTTAGCCCAGGCAGGGACAATGTTTCCATATACAGAGCACCAACATTCTCAAAAGTAGGAAAAGGACTGGGATTCCCCTCAGAGGGGATTCCTTGGTTGGTAAACTCTGGAAATGTTTCCATTGGAAACAACTGTAAAACAAAACATTAAGGAAGATAAATTTAACCAGGAATATTTCATGGACAGTTAATATTTTAAGACATTGAAACAAAACTCTGTTGTTTCATATTTTAAGAGTTGAGAAATAGACAAAAGGCGATTCTATCACTTTCAATTTGAAACAAGCGTGAAAGGACAAGTGCTAAACGATCTCTTCTCTTTTTAAGGAGTCATGAAAAGATCAAAATGACTACTCACGTACGAATTTGGTGAACAATGAAAAAGAAATGAGCAAGGACTTAATGTACATGTAAGTAGTATCCCCGAATGCTGTGTTCGGTATATCACCATTACAGGGGGCGGACTCAGCTTCCTATGGATAAAAGGATTGCAACATAGAGGGGTATTCATTTATATACGTGACGGTACAGGGAGCACAAGTCCATACTAGTGTTGTCTGAAGCCAAAAGGCGAGCGACAACTACTAGGTTTTAAGACGCTGGAACACGTCTCTAGCCTAGACCACTAGAAATGTTTTGTTAGGTTCCAATGTTGCCTTAGGTTCATTGAGTAAATTTCAAAGTTGATCTTGAATTATGTCTCGGTTTCAAGGCCCTAGCGCATGTCATCTGACAATCTCCTATATGCAGCTATATGAGGAAAGAAATCTTTCAATTCGATGAATGTTATCTAGTTAAGGGAAGAGTCTCAAACAATGATGCAATAAACAGAAAAGGAAACTTTTTCGTAACTATATGACTTTCACTATCCAAAAGTAATATAAAACATTCAACGATGTGAGTTATGCAATGTAATCTATGAAAAATCCTCTTTTTTGAAAACTATGCAATTGTAATCTATGAAAATTTTCCTTTTTCTTTTGAAAGAATAAGACTACAGTCAATGCATTTTTCGATGAATGAGAATTTACTTAATGCATGCTTTTAATGAAAGAGAATGTGCTCAATGTGACCTTTACTTTTCAATCATTAAACAATGTAATCTAAGTTCAATGATACATCTCAACAATGACTTTTCAATGCAATGTGATCTAATGCACTTTAATAAAAAAGAAAAATTTGAGACGAAAACTAAATGAACACAAATTTTCTTAATGAAGGACGAATCCAAAAGAGATGCAAACAAACACTAAGAATGAAATCGTTATTTTAAACACTTTGTAACAAAATTCCTCAAAATGCTACAAGACATATGAGGTCAAGCACAAAAAGGACTTCCAAAGAATGAGCTCAGAACAAGGCATTCATTCCATTTTACATCAACCAATCATAGAAAGAATACTTTTGAGTTGAACAGTGAGCAATGCAATCTATGCTCACAAGTGAAAAAGTAAATGAGAGAATGTGTAAAACATATAGAGAAAAAGACTGGAAGGGAAAGACACACTAGCAAAGGATTTAGGGATAAAACCTCAATTTTTCACACACTCTGAAATTGGCACGACTTTTGTGGGTGAAACTAGCACCAACTGGTGTGACTTTCTTACTGACAACTAGTGGCAATGGCCAATTGGCGCAGGCTTCTAACTGACAACTTGCGCCAATCAGCGCTACTATCAAAAAAATAAAGCGTCAATGCCTGAATAGGAAAAACAAAGAATTCCTCCCAACCAAGACCAGACTCACCACTTCGAGCAAAAACTAAAAGATTGTAATTGATGAAAAACATAGGAGCAAACAGGGAAATGGTCATTCGACTAAATCCGTCGAATGATTAAGACCTAAAAGAGTGACAAGCTCAAAGGAAAGTCCTTAGTGGAGTCACCAATTTGTTGTCCAGGTAAATCTCCTCTGCGGACAGAGGTGATCCCTCTAGCCCTAGGGTGGGTCTAGAAAGTACGAGAACATACTAACATCTACCTTCCTAGATTGTAAATAAAATTCAGAGTAAGGAAGATGTTATACCTTGTCCTAATGCTATGTTGTCATCTTCCGTCGAAGCTTCTTGATTCGTTGCTCTTCTCTACCTCAATACACGATACTACCAACGTTCGATTACTTGTGCAGACAGTAAAGAGACCACAACAAGCATAAAACCATGACAAATATGAAAACAATTACAACCTATCTAACTGATCAAGGAATGCTATAAATCTCATTATAGATGTAAGCAAGAGTGGAAGATAAACATCAGATGCATTTTATTATGATAAAGACAAGGGGAGTTTACAACCAAGCCTTGATGTTGATTCTCTCCTTCGGCAGGTCTATATCCAAGCATGTTTGCCACACCCTCATGAACAAAGGTCCAAGATCTCACTATGTTATCAACATACACAAACAATCACACATTGCATTATTCTCTCAAAGCTATGATTGATTCCCCTCTATGGTAACTTTTTCAGCTATCAGTTCAACTAGCACATCAATGGAAGATGGCTATATTTCTAGAGGAGAGGAGGAGGTTGGGATCCCTACAAAGGTGGGAGAGTGTTCTATCCTTTAGGAGAGTTCCAAGGGAGGTCGAAACTACTAATTAAATGAGGGAGTCCATGGTTGTTTCAGTTAAACCACTCCCAATGACTCATCCTCGTGGTGGTTGGAATAGAATCTCTGCCTCTATTTTTAAAAAACATTCCATAAATAGCTTGGCACAAGTTCTTAACTGGGACAGAGCGGCAACTAGCGATGGCTCAGTGTTAATTTTTGAGCTCAATGCGGGAGTGTAAATGGCTACTCATGCCAAGGCAAAAACAGGTGTTTTTAGTGGTTTTCTCAGGAAATGGTCAACAAAAGGAATGTTTTCCTCATGGAAATGGATGAAATGATGGTATTTGCAAGGCATGACACTACTTATTGGTCATAGAAATGAACCTCCAACATGAGAGTTGGGGATTGCAGGGACAGTGAAAAAATGTTGTGTAACAGTTGTCTTGTTAGAATAATTTGAAAGATACTTTAGAGACAGAAGGATTTAAGGAGAAAGGTTTTCAGTGATGTCATTCACAAGGTGTCGATGAAAATTGGAATTCTTATGGATTGCAAACCTTAGAAGACTATAATTCTTGGATAAGAAATCTCTAGGGTTTGTGGATAAAACCATAGAGCTAGACCTAGCTTGATGTTTCTGTTGAAAGAATAAACCCTATCTCATGTCTAAAAGGAAAGGAAGGAAACATGTTGATGATTGATCTGGGTCCGTCAGCTACCAAATTTACCCATGATATTTTAATTTTTTGATGTGGTTAGAATTTCATAGAAAATAGCATCAACATAATACACATGCATGCTTTAAGCAAGAGGAAACAAGACAACAATCAACAACATAACAACAAGAGACATTGAAAATGGAGTCCACCTAGTGTGAGATATGTCTCCAGGCCCAGTGTCAATATGGGGTAGGTCGCTTCATATAGTGTTGGAAATGGTGATGATGTACAAGGACTATGTTTTCGGTCATACAAGGATATATGCCCTCAACATGAGTGGCTTGCCTCTCCATGAGACGTTCCACTACAAGAAATATCACTCACAATAGGCCTCCTATCAGCATGAAATAATCTTATAGAAGGTGAAGATGAGGATCCATTCAACAAGGTCACATAGGGATCATAAAAATCAATGGTGAATACATCTCACATGAAGTAGAAACATAGATCTCGCAACGTACATCAAGAAAGGATATAAACAACATATTACATCTCACAAAAAATGATAAAAGAGGCACATGAAATCAATACTAGATATAACTCAACCCCTGAAGTTGGATGAAGAAGTAGATGCTTAGCTGCTGAATCTGGCTACACCATCGATTCGTGGCATCGAGAGGCATAAAATCAACTGTACACACTTTGGAATATAACACCATCCATCCAATTTGGAAAATGGCTGAAAATGGGAAGCTCTATTGCTAAAAAAAACATCCCCATTGTATTCTTGTCATCGAGAGGTGTAAAATTGATGTAAAATTTGTCAAATTTTGACTCTGGCAAGTTTGGGACCTTAAGGAATATTTTTGATGCCCCTCATGATTCCCTAGGCAAGTTCCGCCCCTCTGGCCACTAATGGTTCTGGACCTGCAATAAAAAAATATTATTCGTTGAAGAACATGTTGGTTTTCTCCATGTTCTACCTCCACTTTTCTCATGGCTCCATTGGCCTCCTTCTACCCTCATCTCTCATGTATTCTCCATCATTCTCCATGGTTTCCTTGAACCATTTGAATGAAATTTTATAACAGAGTATGAGGGTGCATAAGACGAAGTGTGAGGTTGGCACATTAATTAGCATAATCATATTAAGATACTTGTTGTTGGGAAGTTTTGGGTTAAAATTCCATTGATTCCCAATAATTTTTGAAAGCCTAATTTTAGTTTTAATATATATATATATATATATATCTTAACTATATAATATATGGAATTTATATGTCCATACTGTAATGATTCCCAAAAACATGAGAATAAGACAAAAAATGAAGGTTGCACCATCTAAGGCCACTTGGGCCTAATTTGAGGTGTCATTTGGCACCATGTGATTGGGCCTTGTGGCAAGCCCTAATTGGTCCACATCATATGCCACCTCTACCACCTACATCAAATGCATTGACTTGTGGTGTTGCCACATCACCATTTTTTGGATCCACCTATTTTTGTTGACTGAGCTACCACATTAGCTTTTTGGGTCTGACTAGGCCTACCACATGTCATCCATACGGGTTCCCACATGGTAGAATGTTGACTTTGACTTATTTTTTAATTTTTCGTACAAAATTCAAACTGCAATAACTTTCTCATACAAATTTGGATTTGAGCATCATTCATTCCATTAGAATCGGGGCGATGAGCACTACAATATTTTCCTAGTTCAGAAGCATTCAGACCAGTTTTTTTTTTGACAGTTTCTGAGCCCTCTTTGTCTCGTGAGGGTGTCTAGAGCCACTTGGATCAATCCTCCCCACTGAGGTGCTTTTTTTCCACCAAAAGCATGAAAACAATCTTCGACTATTTTTTACCTCGTATGCACTGCAACTATCCAGAAAGGTCACCCTTCATTCTCCTTCACCTTCGTTCTTTGGAGCCATAAGAAATAAGCTGACACGTGCATCCTCTAAAAATCTGTAGTACAATATTCTTAAAAATTACCTGCTTAATTACATGACCTACTATGACCCAAGAATCCCATAGTTGCTACGAGTTTATAATGCACACTCTGTTGTAAATTTTACATCAAAATGGAAATCAATACTCAAGATACAAGGCCAAAACATCATTTTTGCTTAAAAGGTGATAGAAAAAACATTATCACTTTTTCATTTTAAATTGCAACACATGATTTCCAAAGTAAGGCCAAAATAATCTAACACGTCTAGAAAAATGATCTCTCACTTATCAAACTGAATGGGTTATCTTCCTTAGTGGATTTTCTTGTCGAACAATTGTTTCATTTGGTTCACGCATGGAAACTGTCTTTGAGACATTGTCCTGGATGGAGCCTCCAACACTTGGATCTTTGATGACCACTTCTGTCGCAATGACTGCAACGAGTCTTCTTCCTCCATACCTGCTTTACCTTCTTCTTTTCCTGTCATGGAGAAGTCCTTTCACATCTCATCCTCTTTCGTGTTTCCATTCTCTTCCATCACTCAATGAAAACATGGTTATATAATCCAAAAAAACTACATGTTTTTCGATGCCATGATTTATGTTCATTTTCAGCAACATGCTTATAATAAAAATGAACATTAGAATACCAAGAATTTTTATACCTTTATTTTCTGTCTCTAGTGCAATCATGGGGATGACAGCTTGCCTTGACTCTTTCTATGCAATGTGCGATGTCATAGGATGATGGTGAAGTGTGCTCATCATTCTCATTCCCCAATGGTTTCAACCATGTATTGGAAGCTTCTGACACCTTTAAGAATTTTCCTTCAGTGTATCCCAAACCCGTGAATCGAGGTCACTACACAACCTCCAATGGCTAAGTTATGCCTTGGCCATTAACACCAAGTACTCCTCCTTTATACCCTATTTTGGTAAGGAGTCTCATACTAGTTCCTGTCATGGGTATCTCCAAGTTTCCCACAAAAATGAAAGCATGTGAAGATGAAACTGAAGAATGATCAAAATTTCTTACCTCAGATGTTGATTCAAAAATAGGTGGTGAAGGGTTCTTTAAGCCTTCAATGTGCTTCAACTTCACCAAGGCCTCTTCTGTGGCTCACAACTGAAGCTGAAATCTACGATTCTCTTCTTTTTCTTCTCATAGTAGCCTCCTTAATTCAACTTTCTCTTATTGAATACTTTGGTTGATATCCTCATTCGAATGATGAGAAGACGATAAAGGTAATGAAGAATATGCATAAGCACCGGAAGATGTGGATGAAGCATCATTCTTTGATCTTTCTTTCTCCTCTGCCTCTCTTCTTTTCTCATAAGTGTCGTACATATGTCCACCAATTTGGACATCTTAAGCATGGCATCATACATTTCTTTTTCATCCTCCATTTTTTCATGTTGAATCATTGTTTACGCTAGAAATTCAAATAAGAAAGAAGACTACTCTGATGCCACTTGATCTAGGTCTATCAGCTACCATATTTAACCATTATCTTTTACTTCTGTGATGTGTTTAGAATAGCAATAAAAAGAGCATTATAAGACACACATGTATGATTTAAAGAAGAGGAAACAAGACAACATTCAACAACATAATAACACAAGACATTGATAAAGGAGTTAACCTAGTGTAGGCTACGTCTCCAGGCCCAATGTCAATATTGGGTAGGTGGCTTCATATAGTGATGGGAATGGCGATGATGTACAAGGACAATGTTTTTGGTCATACTAGGATATATGCCCTCAACATGAGTGGCTAGTATCTCCACAAGGCATTCTGCTACATGAACTCTAACTCATAATAGGCCTCCTATCAACATGACATAATCTCACACAAGGTGACGATGAGGATCCCTTCAACAAGGTTACATAGGGATCATAACAATCCATGGCGAATACATCTCACTTGAGGTATAAACATATATCCCACAGCATACATCAAGCAAGGATATAAAAAACATATTAAATCTCATAGTAAATGATAAAGGAGGTGCATGACATCAATACTACATATACCTCAACCCTTGAAGTTGGATGAAGAGCTGGATGCTCAGCTACTAAATCTGGGTGCACCATCGAATTCACAGCATCAACTGGAATAAAATTGACTATCGACACTTGGGGATCTAACACTATCACTCCCATTTGGAAAATGGATGAATATGGGAGGATTTTCTACTAAAATAGACATCACCATTGGATTCCTGTCGTTGAGAGGTGTAAAATCGACATAAAATTTGTCAAATTATGTCTTCTGAAAGTTTAGGATGTCAACAAATCTTTTTGATGCCCCTCAAGATTACCTAGGCAAGGTTCTACCCCTCTGGTCACTCATGATTCTGCACCTGCAGTAAAAAAATATTATTCATTGAAGAACACACCGGTCTGGTCCTTGTTCTGCCTCGGCTTTTCTCACGACTCCATTGGCCTCCCTATGCCCTCATCTCTCAAGTATTTTCCATCATTCTCCATGGTTTCCTTGAACCATTTGAATGACATTTTATAACAAAGTGTGAGGGTGAATAAGAAAAAGTGTGAGGTTGGCACATTGTTTGGCATAATCATATTAAGATACTTGTTGTTGGGATTTTTTGGGTTCAAATCCCATTGACTCCTCATATTGTTTCAAATTCCACTTTTAGTTTTAAAATTGTTTTTTTAAACTATATAATATATAGAATGCATATGTCCATATTGTAACGAGTACCAAAAACATGAGAATAAGACAAAAAATTGAGGTTGCACCATCCAAGGCCACTTGCACCAAATTTTAGGTGCCATTTGGCACCATGTGATTGGACCATGTAGCAAGCCCTCATTGAGCCACATCATATGCCACCTCTACCACCTACTTTCCATGTGTCAACCTGTGGTGCTACCACATGACATTTTTGTGGGTCCACCTATTTTTGTTGACTTGCCTGCCACATTAGCTTTGTGGGTCCGACTACGCATACCACATGTCATCCATATGTCCTACCATGTGGTATAATGTTGACTTTGACTTCTTTTTTTGTTGTTTGGTACAAAATTCAAACTGTAGTAACTTTCTCATACAGACTCAGATTTGAGTGATGTTTGTGCTATTGGAATTATGGTGACGAGCACTACCGTCTTGTCCTGTTTCGAAAGCATTCTGACCAATTTTAATTTTGACCATTTATGATCCTTCTTGGTCTCACAAGGGTGTTTGGAGCCACCTAAATCAATGATGAATACAAGTATGATCATTTCTATATTAATAATATTACAATGCTTCCTGCAAGAGGAAAGGATGAAGATGGAGTTTACAATTCCCTAGAATCCTTGGATTAAAAGTACCTTGTAATGAGGGTTGTAGGTACATTGTGAAAGCTTTCAAGGCTTTGGCAGTAAATGGAAGCATGGGGAATATTGAAGAAAAAATTATGACAAGAGGATTCTTCTAGGGAGGAGCACAAGCCCAACGAGAGATGTTTGTGTTCGAGAGGGAGAGACAAATCAAGACATCTAGAACCATGACACAAAACTAGAAGGACTTCCAGTTCAAAGGGAGTAAACAGTCATGCCACGGGGTTTGGAAGAGACATGTGCGTCGAAATTGTCCCATGACCTAAGGAAATTCAGTGGTGTCTTTCAAGTTAATCTACAATATCTAACATGCAGTATATGGTAACATATAGAATTACAAAGTGAGATCCATGAAAAGAAGATTTTCCTTGAAAGAGGGAGAAAAATATGGAAAGATATTTGATCCATTTTTTATGTACACTTCTCATGGAACTATTATTCATATTTCTTCCATAGTAGATGGATGTAAATACCGCTTTCCATGACAGAGAATTTCAGGAAGAAATGTACATAGGAACTTAGGGCATTTGGGTTCATAAGAAGGACTCTAATGTTTGAAAACTGAAGAAGAAAAAATTCTATGGAAATATTAGGTACCTTTGCTTTTGATAAGTCTGTAATATTGTTGAAGACTTATTCTAACATATAGGAAGTGACAATGGAAGGAATATTTTATTCCATGATTGAGGGAGTAGATAGGGTTACTAGAAGAAGCCATGATTTAGTGTGATAGGAAGATTACATGGAAGTTCAAGATAAGGGATCCATATTTAATGCATTAATTCTTTCGGAATGGAAATTATGTTGTTGAGATCCTTCCTTTATGTGATGGGCTAAAGTAGCTGGACACTCCCATAATGAGCAATATCAAGAAGATGAGAAGTTCTAACTCATATTAGGTGGTATTAAAGAAATTTTGAGGTCTAAAATGGGTCTCCTAAGCAATATTATAAAATAATAGTGGAAATAATAAAATGACATTAGATTACCTCATCAAGTTTTGGAGGGGAAAAATAAAAAACTATTTTTTGAACTTTTATTTTCAACGTATCTTCCTACGATTTTAGTCAAATTTTGAGCAGGACCACTGCTTCGATGCAGAATTTAATTTTTCATCTAAGGAGTACCTAGATTGTATAATTTCTATGGATCCTACTACATGAAAAACGTTAAATGCACGAAAAAAATGTGATTGCAATCATGATTTCTCATGTATTTCACATTTTTCATGTAGTAGGGTCTATTAAAAGTATGCAACTTGGGTACTCCTTGGATGAAAAAATAAATTATGCATCAAAAGAGTGTTCTCTCTTGAATTTTGAATAAAATAATAGGGAGATAAGTTGAAAATATGAGTTGAAAAAATAGTTTTTTTAGTTTTTTTTATTTTTTATCTTTTCATCAGTTTACGCCAAAAATTTTGAATCATCCCCCATGGTTGACATCATCATATTGAGTCATATTGGTTCTTATAAAGTTGATTTTTTTTGTACATATATGTTTTGAGGCCCATTTTTACCTCAAAATTTCTCTAATTATCCCACACTGTACCAGAAAATCAAGAAAAGTGGAAGGAACAACCATCCAAGTGGATGTCATGTGATTGAGATTCTCATACTAGGCACTCTGAGCTAGGAGGTATCTAAGAGAAGTATTCCTTTTATGAGTGGACCATGCAAGAAAATATATATGCTTTAGTGACTAGGAAACAATGGTTGAAAAGGGACCACCCAAAATTGTCACAATAGGAAATGTTTTAGTACCAAGAGAGAACTAGGTAAGGGCTTATATCAACCTCTCAATGATTTTCCATGAAAAATAAATAATACAAAGGTCATGAGACATATATTCCAAGTTCAATTTTGGGTAAAACATCGTAGTGGGTGTCACTTTTAGTTTATTTATAGATAAGGAAATTATCAAAGGCATTAGCAAAGGAAAAGTGGAAATAACTGGCATTTTATTCATGAAATAAAGGAAAATAGGAGAAAATGAAGCTGAAGAGAAACATATTGCATGAGAGGGAAATTGAAGGAAAAATTTATAAAAATGGAAAAAAAAATCCCTCGATGATAAAAAGGCTCCTAAGGATCAATTCACATATTTTTTTCAATTTAGTTTTTTCAATTTAATTTTAAAGTGTGTATATAGATAGAGAAATTTGAGTTTCCTGTTAATCTAAAAATTTTATTTGGTTTCCTGGAATCATGTTTAAAATTATTGACCCTTATTCAACCTAGCTAACTCAATGTATGTAAAATTAATTTGTTCAAATTCATGACTCTAACAAATCACAGGTTAAGCATGGACTTCCAAGAAGTTATTTGAAAAATATGCCCAAGATATGAACAATGGAAATATTAGGTGAAGAAGCAGCAACATCGATTATGATGGACAACGAAAGTGAAAGTTTTTTTTGTGTAAGTTTCTTGGAATAGACTCAATAGCATGTTGTATTATGAGTCACAAATTTTAATTGTAAGCAAGTTTAAGATGGTTTTGTAGTGGTCATTGTATGTACTTGATAACTCCACGAATTGGAGTTGTGTTGTAAGCCTTGTAAGGCATGTGTATCCTCATAAAATTTCATGGTAATCTCAAAACCACTTTGTAATTACAGGTTCGTGGTCAGCCAGAAACCATTTTGTAGTGTCGGTTTGTGGTTAGCCAGAGACCACGTGTAACAATGAAGTGGACTCAAAACATGTCTATGCCAGTGTTCGCCCACTGATGAAGAAATCTGGTGCAAGGTCACCGATGAAGAAATCCAGTGCAAGGTCGCCGATGAAGAAATCCGACGAAAGGTCGCCGATAAATGGATCTGCTAAAAGTTTTTCGAAGAGATCTAAGACAGATCTACTGTTAGTGAGAGTTCATCGATGAAGGAAGAGCATTCTACAGAAGCCAGACTCTTCTAGTTTTGACTCTCTTTCATAGAGTTTACTAGTGGGATTCATATTAATCCATTCAAACACTTTTTTTAACATGGTTATGGGTCATCCAATAAAACCCATGTTGGAGGGGGATCTATAGATATAGGTACATGTATGCAATGATAATGGTTGACAGAACCATGTATGTGAAGTAAATCCTATGAGACCATCTATTGCAGCGATTGGTACCCATGCATTCTGGTGGATGGTGGCTCCTTTATATGGACGTCGACATATCATTTTCTTATGTTTGACCACAACTATACTTTGCAAACCGGCATGCCAAAGTCAAAAATGAAGATGCCAAAGACTCAAAGTACAAAGCCAAAGAAGTGGTGTGTTCTAGAATATGGATGATGTAGTCAAAGTTTGTTTATGTTTGTAGAACAGACTCATGACCATGGTAGGTTATGAGTCACAGTTTTTAATTAGAGAAAATCTACATATCATTTATTGTTTGTACGTGCTGTAAGACCTAGAGAGGCATGAATACCCCTTTTTTATATGTTCCCTCTATCATAAATTTTTAACACCCTGGAAGAGTGTGTCATGCGGGATGGATACACTTGGGTGGGCCGTATTGGTTTTAGAATCCATGAGGTGAAAGTATTTTATATAGGGGGAGTTCATCGAGAGGTTGGATGAACCATGTATGTTAAGGACTTCCTATTAGATTGGCAGTTGCAGTAGCTGGGAACCCATGCATTTTGGTAGATGGTTGTTCCTTTATATGGACATCAACATTAGAATGAACAAGATACAAAGTGTAATTACCAAACAAAACCAGTGTAATTACCAAACAGGACCAGTTGTAGATTTTGCAGATGGATATTGAAACAAGAAGTCATTAAGGGGGACTGTTGGAATATGTAATTCCTACTTATCTTTAGTTGTGACTATCTATGTATAGAGTCCGTTCCTATTCCATAGGTTAGCTAAAACTAAGTTCCTAGTTTGGTGTGAGGTTGAGATATTCCCTCGACCAACTTATTGTGTGTCCAGGATAACTTCCCTATATTGAGACTATACCTCATGTATATATGTAACATTATTTGATTAATGTGATTGATTCTGTATCTGATATTTCATATTATATATATATATGATATTTGTCCATAATATCTTGGATAGATGGCAATTGGGTGCTCTGTTAATGAACTCCTTCATATGAAGTCGCTAGTTGAATTTTGTACCCCTAGTCAGGTGATATCTTGAAAATAATGAATAAGAAACAATCAAGTGTAAAATACTGACAAAGTACGTGTCTACTCACTACCCTAATAAAATTCAAATTTATTATCTCTATCCTTAAATTTATTATATCTTTTTTGTTCAATGTATTGCAATATTGTTTAACTAACGGTCATAAAAAATAGTGGTGCTAATCCATAGATTACCAAAAAAAAATTATAAATATTTGATTGATATTTTAATTTAATTTAGTACCAAAAAAATTATAAAAATTTGAGCTATATTTTAGTTTAATTTATTACAAGATAGGGTGAGTGCACTCTTCCCTTTCAAACACAAAATGCTTACTTTTCAAGGACACAATTCCTTCAACCACTATAATTCAAAGGTTACAATTGAATGATAAGAAGATAAGGTACATGAACTCTTCTCTTTAAAACCCAACTATGATTGGATGAGATAGATTATCTATAGGATTTGGCAATCTCTGTGCTATAAAGGAGCCCATAGAAAAAGTTTTTAAATTACATTTGCTAGGTTTTCTTAATTAGCTGTGTCTTATTAGATTTGTTTTAAGCATCTTTTTAGTGTCTTCCTTGAAGGCTATAAGATATAAAAGAGTCTGTTAGTTAAGGAAATTGAAAAATAAAATAAAAATTATCTATTTTTTTTCCAAGGATTGCTTTAGAGGACAGAGATAGCCAAAGCCTAAATCTAACATGTCTCATATGATAAAAGTTGTGTTGGAAAGAAAAATAGTGCGCCTAGCATATCCTATAGCCATTGAATGATTTGTGTTGAAATATAACCTATCTTATAGCCGTTGAAGGAGTCATGTCAAATTATACCCCATCTTATATTTGTTGAAGGAATGATGCATTGGAAAAGCAACCAGTGTTGAATTATAACTTTAAAGGAGTTTTGTATCAGAGTTTTGTATTGGTTAATTCTTCCATGTTTCAAGCCATTTTCTTCTTCAACCTCTATCAGTTGCTTATGTTGTTGGAAGTGATTTTAGTTGTGAGTCTGTTTGCTTGTGTGTTTGATTTCCATCGGCATCATTGAGTTTTTTCTTGGACGTTTGAGTTTTTTTGTGTGTTAATTTTTTTCTGTGTTTACAGGGATATCTGACTATGTGTGTTTTTATACGATAGAGGAGGATGATCTCTTGATTTTCACATCCTGGAAAAATCTCTAAAGATATAGTGAAGAAAAGTTGTCCAGATGGTCACCGTTCTCCATCACATGGTAAGAATTACATTCTTTTATGTCTACTCTATTTTTTCTTTCCTTGGGGTAGCCATTTAGCCATTTCTCTTCCATTATGTAAATTAATGTCTTTACTCTATGGTGTTTTTTTTCCTACTCTATTTTCCTTTCTATTTCTTGAAGTAAATTAATTTCGTGCATCTTTAATGAAATTTGAATATTATTGAGGACCTCCTTTTCATTTATTATTCAAAATTTCCATAATTGTGTTTGTCAATGAAAAAATTGGAGTGCTGAAACCAGAAAAATGGGTTGACTACAGAGTGGATGATCATCATCATTTATAGCTAGTGTTTTCCAATCCCGCATTCATCCTTGAATAATTCTACAATTAGGTGTGTATCTCAATAGCTTGTGGATTATTTCAATGTTTGGATTCTGTTTTATTGATGCAAAATATTTCAAACCCTTCTCAAAATATTTCAAAAGATGAGTGGGTGACTTGACACTAGAGCCTCGTGTTTATTCTTTTGAAAATATTTCAAAAAATTTCAAAAGATGAGAGAGTGAATAGACACTCAATTGTTTTTTATTGGATTCATCGTGTATATGTTTTTAGATGCTATTTATTTTTATGCTGCCGAGGTATACGTTTCAACTTTCTGGATGTGCTCATTTTTTTACGAGTCCCTCAGAGTTGAGTTTATGTTGTTTGAGTTGCTCCATATTTGGAGTGTGGCCATGGTATAAAAAGACCCATGAAATTCTTATTCATTGTATTTTAAAAGTAATGGATTTTATGTTTACCACGATAGGTATAAGCAGGGTGTTAGGCTGCAAATCCATCATTTACATGCTCTTTGTTCTAGTTTTAACATTAATCCTTGTAATTATAGGAGTCTAGCCTATTTAGTTAGAGTCTTTCTAGGTATTATAGAGAGTCAATCCTTGGTCTCTATGTCTAGCATAATAATTGTTTCGTTAAATATCTCGGTCTACGGAATTATCTCTATCATGCAGAGTATCGTGAGCTTCAGGAAGATTTTGTTCAAAAGAAAATAAGTTTAACTGTTATACCTCTATCCTTCCTTCATACAAGATCACACATAGTCATTACAAGTTTAATTCAGTGAAATATCCTGAATAGAACAATGGTTAAAAGGCAAAAGAGGCAGAGTGTGGCTCAAAATCAAGATAAAAGAAAGCAAAAGATTGTAAAATCTGCAGTTCCGACTAGTAAGCGAGGTAGAAAGGAAAAGCAAGAGATGTTAGAGAATCTCTCGACAACTTACTCTCCTGGAAATCCTCCACAAGTCACGAATGTGATTCAAGGTTGGGAAAAAGAAAGTTATAGTAATGAGGAAGACAATGAAGCAGAGGAAAAATTTATGGATTTTATCACTAATCGTGGAAATACCAGAAATCATCTCTCATTGTTTAACCAAACTGTTCATACATATTGGATCATGAAATTTGTTCTGGCCAAAGCTATGTAAAGTCTTCATCCAGGTAAAGATATTGAAGTATCAACAATGATGGAATTTCTTCATGATATCGACATTTAACTCTAGCATATCAAGGTGAAAATTTATCAAGCAACGGATCGAATCGGTCGAATTCAAAGGCAGATACAACAATTGCAGCAAATGGACATGCTTGGTTCCATGGTGAAGGATCCGGTGTTGGGAAAAATACTGAGAGGGGGGGTGAATCAGTATTTGTATCTGACTGAAAACATTTTACTTTTTCTTTCTCTAAAACCCATACGCTACTTTACTGAACCCAACTCGCGTATACATGTGGATATCCTTAATAAAACTTGTGTATTACCAGAGATCTCATTATGCAGATAATTATTTACTTAGATCATTGCATCATTCATTCATTATATGTTTAGTAAGTAGTAAACATGTGCAGTAAGAACAGAATAAATCATCACACATAAGCAACACACATGAACACCAGGATTTAAGGTGGAAACCTAATTCGGGAGAAAACCACCGCTGTCGTCATCTCTATCTTCAATATTTATTATAAAGAAAACTTCTTACAACCATGTACTGGTGCAGACTCATACCAGCACGCAAGCACCCACCTGCAGAAGGCTACAACCTTCTCTCTTTTACCAGACTCTCCTGGAAGGGAGCTACAACCCCCTGCTCTCGTTTACCAGCCTCTCCTGGAAGGGAGCTACTACCCCCTGCTCTCATATACCAGCCTCTCTTGGAAGGGAGCTACTACCCCCTGCCCTCGTTTACCAGCTACTACTGGAAGGGAGCTACAACCCCCTCACTGAAGGCTTCGACCCTCAGCACCAACATGGACCACGCTTCATCAATTTTCATACTGGATCCAATAGCTTCCACACAACATACCTTGTAGGCCACTTTTCATCAGATTTTCAGACTGGACCCACTCCACACATTTAAGATCAACATTCATCAAAACTTATAACCATATCAATTCCTTCATTGAATCATCAACCAATCAACCAAAAACTTGATCTTTAATCAACAGCATAATCAACATTCAAACAACCCATATCTATATGAATACATCATTTACAGATAGCAGTAAGACAGCAAAACAGATCAGACAATTCATTCCACATACTTCAACAAACCTTACATTCCATACGCACTTTTACTTTACTGAGCCTGCGTACATACGTGCTTTCATAGAGACAAACCTACGTATACTTCAGTGCATTTTATTCTTCAGAAACCCTAACTTCCATACGCGCTTTTCTTTAAGTGAACCCACGTATACACGCGCTTTTCATGAAACAAAAATGCGTATAGCTCAAAAACTTTTCAGGACTGTGAAACTCTTCAAATCATATAAACAACTCAAATTTCATCCTTTACTTCAACAAAGATTCTCTAGATCACAAATCTAAACATTCCATAAACAGATCTAGAAAATACATAGTCATTTCAGTTCTAGAGATCCTTCTTCATCATTTTCTTCATAGGTGCATTATTAATTCAGATAAATCAATAAATTGTTACCCATTCCATGCAGATATACTTCAGAGTGAAGTATTCATTAAAACCCAGACCTATGCACACACTTGCACTATGATCTTCTTCTCCTTATATAGATTTAGCCTTTGTGAATAACATGAGTCAAAACCACTCAACCGCTGATGGTATTCCTGGACGGGATCAAATATATAGTCCAACGCTCAATACTGTGTGCCAATACCATGGTAAATTCCCCTGGTTTTATAAATTTAGAGCGCAAATAGGCATACGCTACTTGGCACGTACTTTTCCGTGTACATATGCTACTTCGCCTTTACAAACTCACGTATGCTTTGTGACATACCATTTTCATCATTGCTCTGGCCCTTATAGGAATTCCTTTCTCCATTACATCTAAACTACTCTATAGATAAATCAGATTTACATCATTAACAAATAGGAAAATTCAGTTTCCATCAAGGACAACTTCATCAAGTAGGTTGCCATCAACTTTATCAAGTAGGTTGCCATCAAGGACAACACTCTGCATCATATTGCCAACATCCGGCACCAATAGACTCTTCTGATGGATAGTAACCCAACTTAAGTTTTTTATGAATTTTGAGGATAGTATTTTATTTCATAGTTGGTATTTAGTTAATGTTTTTTTTGGATGGATTTCAATGCGTTAAGGTGACAAACAAGTTTCCTTTCGATAGGTTGAGACCACTCACTTAATATGTGATGTAACGTGATTTTTGTTGATAAATAGAAAAATATAAAGACTTACCAAATTCAAATATATATATATATATATATATATATATATATATATATATATATATATATATTTCAATGCGTTAAGGTGGCCAACAGGTTTCCTTCGGGCAGGTTGAGGCCACTCACTTAATATGCGATGTAATGTGATTTTTGTTGATTAATAGAAAATGGTAAAGACTTACCAAATTCACAAATATATATATATATATATATATATATATATATATATATATGTTTTGGACGTGTTCACCTTTTACCAGTGTCCACAGTTGAATTTAGTTTGTTTGAGTTCACCTAGTTGGTCGAAAAAGATGCGTCCAGATACCTATTTGTATTAAATGTGTGTAAATTAGGTCTAACAATATGTATTAGCAATTATCTCCTTGTTGTGTTTAAAAAATAGTTTATTAATATATATTTAAATTTATTATTATTTATCTAAAGTTGATTTTTTTTTTTTAATTTAGATCTTCAATATTAATTATTATAAAATAAATTAGTAATAAATATTAAATATTTATAAAAATGTTAAATAATAAATTTGAAATAAATCTTAAATCTAAATTGATGATGATGATTAAGGTAGACCAATGTGGCTTATTGGACCTCAATAAAAGAAAAAGAAAAAAATTGTGTGATTCTTCAAAATTTTGTTTTTATTATCAATGAGAAGAGAAAGAAAGACTCCAAAATAGCTATAGATAGACTAGGTTACTAAATAAAAAAATTACAATCATAGTAGATGTTAGAAATTTGATAGTAAATATTAGAGAATTTATAGCAATCTAAACAAATTCAAATTTCAAAAATAATAATATATATCTCAATATAATGAATTGTTTTTTAAAGAAAAAGAAAAATAACTGTGAGTACACATGGTTACCTAATTATTTAAAATTACTTATTATATAATAATTATTTTTTTTAAGTAAACAAATTTGTGTTTATGTTTTTTGAATTAGCTCTGTTCCAGCTGAAATGATACCTGGGAGATCCAGGAAAGACAATAAATTGAGAATCCTTACTATTTGTATCCAAAGTTAAGTTAAAGGATAGTTTTTTTTTTTGTAAATTTGGTAGTACCTCACTATTTTCTATTTATAATTGTGAAGCAGGTTACACAATATAAAAATAAAGTCTGTGGCCTCAACCTGCCCATAGGAAACCATGTCTGTTGGCCACCTTAAAGCATGAAAATCAAGCCAAAATTGAAATTGTTTCATTCGTCCATGAGCCTCATAAGCTAACTGACCGATTACACAAGTATCTACAGACCGGGGAAAGAAAATATGTCCATACAAAACAAAAAATTGCATCTAAAAACCATGAGAAAAATCTAAAACAACTAGCCATCGGAGGAGTAAACCGAGGCTGGATCCTTCACAGTTGAACTAGGCATATCCACTTGCTGCAACTACTGAAGTTGTTTCTCCATTCGGCCTACCCGATCATCTATCCTGATAATGCAATTAGTAGCCTGGTACTGAGTAATTTTGATGTGGTTCAGCTGGTTCTGCATGTCCTATAGCAATTCCATAATTTGTGGCTCAATCCTAGCTTGATTGGGAGGAAAACTCTGCATAGCCTTGGTGAGAAGGCATTTGACTATCCAGTAAGTATGGACAGTCTGCTGGAACAAAGTGAGATGACCTCTTGTATTACCAGGGTCAGTTATGAAGTCTAGGATCTCTACTTCCGCTTCATTATCTTCAGGGTCAGTTTGAATTTCCCATTCCCAACCTCGGATCTCCTGGCGAACAATGGATGTATTACCTATAACATAGTTTGCAGTGAGGGTTTATAGGACCTCTTGACATGAATTTTGACCATAGGTCTACAAAAACTGCCTCCCAATCATCAGGAGGAATGTGAACATCCCAGAAAGAATTATGGCCAATATTGATAATAGGGAACAGATATCGCTGCCTACCCCAACTATCAGCAAAGAACAAAAATTCCATAACCGCAACCCAATGAAGGCTCAACAAACCAGAGCTAGATAGAACCCAGCCACGAGAAACAAACAGATGAGCAAAAATCAGGATACAAAAACACAGAACCCATCAGTGTCCACTGAAACAGGAACTAAGCGTACCCCCAAACGCCTCATCCACCTGAACAAAGAACTGAAGCAACCCAAAAATAAACCTTCGAATTTTAACCCGCCCAACATTAGGATGCAAACAAAGGAAAACTCTAACCTAGCAGCATCCACTGAAACAAAAATTGAGCGTATCCCCAAACACCTCATACCCTTGAGCAAAGAACTGAAGCAACCCCAAGATAAACCTTCGAATTTTAACCCGCCCAACATCAGGATGCCAACAAAGGGAAACTCTAACCTGAGCCGCAATGAAAACAAAGAATACACTAGAAAATGGACAGGGATCCCAAAAATAGGGTTCTACAGGGTGTAGAAGAGGAGCAGCAGAGCTATAAGGCATCAACAAATTCCAAAGAAACAACGGACCTAACATAGCCCTTAATACATCAATGATGAGGGAATGAAGACAGACAAATACGTACCCCAACAAAAACATTTGGCTGGTAGAGATGGCGTCCAAAGTTCTCCAGTGTTGCGTCCGTGCTTGCACTACAGAATGACTTTGCATGGCATAATTCAGAATTCTTTCTAACTTCAAAACATTCTTTTGCCATTCTGACAGCATAGACTATCGATCCTTCCAGTTGATAACTCTCAGTTCCATTGCACACTTCCATAACAACGTTACGATCTGTGCCATCTTATGTTTTAATGACTTGAATTGGTTTACGTAGCCATCTGTCATATCCAATTATGGTGCTCTTGAAAAATTCCCACCCCGATCTGGGGTTTAAGTTAAGCGATAGTTGTTCGTTACTATTTGTATCCATAATTAAGTTAAATTATAGTTATTGGTTATTAATTTTGTGCAAAATTAAGTTAAACTACAGTGTTTATTAAATGGTAAACATTTGCATCCAATTATGTTACATGAAGCTTTAAAATTGTTTTAATATTTTCATTAGTTATTTTCTCTCAATCGGATGATTCTTTCTTAGCATTCATCCCTCTTTGTGTTTAAAAATTCATTTAAACACGTTTTGTTACAAATTCCTTCCGGTTATTTTTTAAAATTGCAGTTCGATATTAATTTTATGTTTTATGTTTAGCATGTTGAATTCATTATTTAAAAATATGTTTTTATTAATATTTAATAGGGATACACAATTAATATAATTAATTTTTTTTTTATTACAATATCCTTATTATTAGAATAGAATTTTTTTAATACAATTATTATTGTGAAGTAAATATTATATTAATATATCTATCACAACCTAGAAATTATCTGTGGCGATAAATATTTTTATTATATGTCCAAGGTTATAGAATACTATGTAATGGATCTATTTGAAATATTTATTATGTATTTTATAATTATTTTTCTTTTTTCTTAATTGGAATGTAAATAGATAATTAGTTGTTTGAAATTATGTAAAATATAGTTGTGCTTAGTTTTGTACTTTAAACAATATTTTATTTTATATTAATATATTATATTGCAAGTGTTCTCATTATTTCTTATAAGAGAGAAATACAATATAGAGAGAGGGGTGAGAGAGAGGAGTGAGAGAGTGGGTGAAAGAGAGAATAGGGAAAGGGATATAGAAAGGATGAGTAAGGAGGGGGAGGAGTAGTAGAGAAGGAATAAAGAGGTGGGAGAAGAAAGGGGTATGCATAGAGAGAGAGAGTTGGCGAGAAGGAGGGAGAGGGAGGAGATAGAGATATGAGAGAGAAGGAAGGAGAGAGAGGGAATATGGGGTGATGAAAGAGATGGGGGAGAGAGAGGGAGGGAAGGGTGAGAATCTGTGTGTGTGTTTGAGAGAGAGGGAGGGAAGGGTGAGAATGTGTGTGTGTTTGAGAGAGAGAGAGAGAGAGAGAGAGAGGTTGGGAAGTGGAGGGAGTGAATGGGAGAGAGAGAGAGATAGAGAGAGGTTGGGAAATGGAGGGAGTGAGTGGGAGAGGGCGAGAGAGGGGGATAGAAAGGGAGAGAGAGGGAATGAGAGAGAGAGGAGGAGGGAGGTAGGTAGTGGGGCAAGGTGGGAGAGGGTCGATGAAAGAGAGGGAGTGGGAGGGAGAGAATGATAGAGAAGAGAAGAGAATAGGAAGGAAGGAGATAGAGTGAGGGAGGAAAAGGGGGAGAAGGAGGGGGAGAGAGAGATAAGGAAAAGGATGAAGGGAGAGAGTGGGAGAGGAATGGGAGAGAGAGTTGTGTGGGAGGAGGGACAAAGAGATTTGAAAAGGGGTGGGAAAGAGAAATAGGAAAGGAGGAACATAGTGGGAGAAGTGGAGAAAGAATTTGTGAGAGTGAGAGAAAGAGGGATGGAGAGAAGGGGGGGAGAGGGAGGGTTAGTGATATAGGGAGAGAACAGGAGACATAGAGGGAGTGAGGGACGGAACTGGATAGAGAGGGAGGGATCGAGAGAGTGGTCATAGGGGGAGGCGAGGGATAGAGAGGGAAGGAGAATGATATAGAAAGTGAAAGGAAGGTAGAAAGGGAGAGAGAGATAGTGATAGGTACCATGAGAGAGTAAGGAGCTAGAGATAGATAGGGAAGGGTATAGTTAAAGGGAGTAGTTAGGGAAAGAGAGAGAGTAGAAAGCATGGAGGGGGAGGGATAGAGGAAGAGATAGAAAAGTAGAGGGATAGAGAGAGGGATGGGGGAGAAAGAGAGAGAGTAGAGGAGAGATAGTTGAGAAAGTGATGCTGGATAGATGGAGAGAGAGAGAGAGAGAGAGAGAGGGTCAGGAGAGGAGGAGGGAGGGGGAGAGATAAAGTGAGGACAAGGGATTAAGAGAGAGGAGGAGGAAGGAAGGTGGAAGATATGTACTGAGTGGGAAAGAGTGGAAGAGTATGAGAGAGAGAGTGAGGGAGGGAGAGAGAGAGAGAGCAGGAGGGAGGAAAATAAGGGGAGAGCGGGAGGGAGTGAGAGGGAGAAGGGAGAGAGAGTGAGGGAGGGAGTGACAAGGAAAGGGGAGAGAAAGTGAGGGAGGGAGGGAGACAAAACAAGAGGGAGGAAGATAGGGGGAGAGAGGGAGGGTGTGACATAGAAAGGGAAGATAGAGGGAGAGAAATATATACAGTGGGAAAATGGGAGAGAGTGGGAGAGGGAAGAGAGAGAGAGGGACGGAGGACGAAAGAGGGAGATTCTACAAGAGAGTGGGAAGGAGGGAGATAGAAGGTTAGAGAGATTGGAAGAGAATGGGATACACAGGGAGTAGCGAGGAGGGTGAGAGAGATAGATAGGAGTGTAGAGAGAGAATGAGGAGTGCAAGAGAGATAGGGAATGGTAGAGTGAAAGATAATAGTGGAGAAGGGAGAGATAGAGTGGTAAGGGCATGTGGTATCTTAGGAGACAATCCCTCGATTGTGAAAGGAATAGGTGCTTAAGAACATTTTAAAAGTGTGTCACAAGAATGCTTTTATCATGAGGTATTTGTTATATCCCTCTGAGAACTAGTTTTCTAAAACCCTTAATGGTCTGCAATAATAAAATATTTCACAATGCCATTCACTGGTGATAGCTAAATGGAAAGAAGAACTACAGGGGAAACTCAAAATGATATGCTGAGGAGCAGAATCAACCACTTTAAAGTTTCAGATGAAATCCATGGAGAGAGTGGAAACTTCGAAATAATATGTTGTGAACAGAGAGTCTATTACTTTAAAGGTTCATCAAGAGTTTGTGAAGAGAGGGGAAACTCAAAATGATATGCTCGGGAGCATAATCTACCACTTGAGAGATTCATAGAGAATTGGTGAAGAGAGAAAATTTGGAGTGAAGGAGTGAAAATTAAGGTTGTTTAACTCTTACACACGGATGTAATTAAGAGACTAACTACTACATTACTTGACTTCATTCAAATAAGAAGGGACAGAAAAGGGCACAAGAAATATGAATCATCATCAACAATTGCAGGAAATTCCTGCTACTTTCATTTACCAAACGTAAAAAGAAGTACAAAATGTAACCCATAAGAGGTCTAGAGCTAGCAACCCACTTTCTATATTTCTCTCTTTCTTAAATACAAAAAAAAGTAGTTTGTAACTGCTCGACCTCTTGGAGCTCCTAAACTTCCTAAACTGTTAAACTAATTATTACATTGGAATCGAGGACACCATTGTATCTTCGATCTTAACAAAGAAAACATAATACACTTGGGATAATCCTTTTTCTAAGTCTAATTTGTTGTTGATGTGTCCTTCTAGATCGTTGAGGCATCCTTTCTCGTTATGATGTGATAGCTACACAGTTCTGCAACAATGCCCCTGTGCCTGACTTGCCCCAACTATCATGCTTCCAACAGTGCCACTATATGCTCTTCTTCCTGACTCTTCCTATGCCTCTATGCATTTCAACTATTATGTCATAATATTCTGTATAACCGCATCTCCACCTGACTCTTCCCATTATTTTGCATTTCAAATGCTATCATCATGTTGCCTGCTACCTCAGCTCTACCTCTTCTTCTTGTGCCTGCTGCATTATGTCCTTTCTTCTGCTTTTCCCTGCGTTAGACCACATACCCAACTATCTCTACCCATGTTCAGACTTTCTTTCATTACCAAGGTGTTTCACTGGCTTTATGTTATAATCCTCTTTTCTCCCTCTGATGCGATTTAACACAAGCACTACCTTACCTCTGGATTTGAAAACCTTTGGTGTTCACATGCACACAAAACTGTGGTTTTAGGGTTCCACAAAATGGTGAACAATCGAAAGCAATCGCACTTCACAACTTATTTGATATTGCATATCAGAAATTGTAACAAGTAGCTTAAATGGTAAACAATGAAATCACTAATGCGAAGTTGCGATGGCAATCTCGCATCACAACATCGCAACTTTTACAACTTATCTCAAATCGCCACCCGCAAGTTTAATTCTATACCAATAAGAGTTGAACCATAACTTATGTGATGTGTGATATGCGCTAGTGCATTATTTCGACACGTGTCCCCTCTCCTCATTGCATCACAATCCAAATAACGTACTGTGAAATTCCTTAATGCTGAACACTAAAATCTGTGATTTCCAAAATTTCTCTAATTGCGATTTAATCTCTGCCATTGATCTATGCCTAGATCCAATGGTCCTCGATGTATCTTTACTTCATTTTGTTGACTTTTCTTCTTTTTTTGTGCCCATTCGTTTCTTCCTGTTTGTTCTTAGAACACTCGACAATTTCACAACATTGCCAACATTCACGACTTGACCTGCTTACCATTCACGACGCTACCCAACATGTGCACGACTCTGCCTTTCTTGATTGGACACCATTGCTCCTTTTTGGCCTTAACTTCCTTTTCTCCCTTTGTTTCTTTTCTACCTTTGCTGCCATTGTTGCATTTTCTACATTTTCCGTTTATTATAAAGCTTCTCCTCTCTACTCCTTTGCCTTTGCTAATGGTCTAATGTTGCTGCTGCTTCCCTGACTTTGGTTCTAGTGCACATGTGATAATGAATCATAGATACACTTTTGGTTATCCTTTTGAGCATATTGCAGGTCTTCTTGACATTCTAACAATTGTTCCTCAACAACCTTGAATTTCTCAGAACCTCTATTGATTTTTAGTTGAGTCAAATTAGTCTACAATAGGAAGGAGGGATGGGGATATAGGAAGAGAGGGTATGGAGAGAGAGAGGCGGGGAAGAAGGGAGGTTGATAGAGGGAGAAAGAGAGGGGAAGAGGTAGAGAGAGCGAGTGAGAGATTAAGAAAATGTGAGGGAGAGAATGAGGACAAGGTAGGAAGAGAGGCAGAGAATGGGAGTTAATGGAAGATATTTAGTGAGTGAGGGATGGAGGTATAGATAGAGGATGATCGAGAGTAGTAGGGAGGAAGAGAAAAAGGGAGATAAAGTGTTGAGGATAGGAAGGTGGGAGAGAGAGTAGGAGGGAGGAAGAGAAACTGGGAGAGAAAGTGGTGAGAATAGGGAGGTGGGAGAGAGCAGGAGAGAGAGAGAGAGAGGGAGGGAGAGAGAGAGAGAGATAGTAACCAAGAGGGAGATAGTGGGAACAAGTGGGAGAGGTGGGGGAGATGGAGGGGGGGAGAAAGAAGGATAGGGATGGAAGGGGGGAGTGGGAGAGAGAGGGAGAGTCGAAGAGAGAGAGAGGGTTGGGGGGATGAAGAGAGTGTGAGAGAGAGAGGAGGAGGGTAGGAGGGAGAGAGATAGAGAGAAAAACAGAAAGAGAGTGTGGGATAGGGCAAGATATATAGTGGGAGAGAGAGATGGGGACGGGTGAAAAAGAGAGGGTTGGAGGAAGAGACAGAGGAGATATATAGGGGGAGTAGGAGAGGATAGAAGAGAGATAGAGAGGGGAAAGAGAGGGAGAGGTAGACTTTGGGGTTAGACACATAGATATAGGGAGGAAGTGAGGGAGGGATAGAAAGGAAGGGAAAGGAAGGGAGAGAGAGGTAGAGAGAGAGAGAAGAGGAGGAGTAGGAGGAGGAGGGAGGGATATAAATGAGGATGAGGGGGAGGAGGGGGAGAAATGAAGGGATAGATGGAGAGAGAGATAGGAGGAGGAGGGATGGCCATATATTAGTAGGAGAGAGGGGGGACAAGGAGGGAGGGACATATATGAGGAGGAGAGAGGGAGAGAATAAGGGGGAATCGAGGTAGAAGCTAAAGTTTCTAGGGAGTTGAATTTTCTAAGTATAATTACTTAGTGATGTTCATATATCATTGGAAGTAATTACCAGATGCATAAAATTGTGATTGTATAATTAGCACTAGAAAATCAACATGGTATAAAGAAATAAGGTCTTGCAAGGTATTTTTTGAGCTTAATTACTTACTGATGTTCATATATCATTGGAAGTAATTAGTAGAGGCATACAATTCTCGTTGTCTAATTAGCACTAGAAAATCAACATGGTTTAAGATAAATAAGATCTAGCAAGGAAAAATACTCATTAAGTTTTTGAGTTATTAGAATATTTATATAAGAACATATTTACTTTTTACTACTACCTAAGTTTATCCGAATAATTCCATAGATTGTGGTGGTAATTATATTAATATAAATATTGTACTACATATTCACATTTTACTTCTCCTAATTTTATGTAAAAAATCACATAAATGATGGAGGAGAAATTTAACAAATTCAAATGCAATATGGATGGATTATAACCTAATTCCAATAGAGTAAAGTACAAATTTTAAAATGAGGATAGATTTAACATCATAACACCAATGAATAAATGGATAAAGAATATGTTTGGGGCGAATAGTGACATAGATCCACTATTTTTCATAACAAATTAATGTGGGAGATTTAAAGGGTTGAGAATCATCTAACATCTACCAAGATGTCTAGCCCATAGTCATGGCACTTGAAGTCAGAAAAATTGTTTGAAGAACAAATTTAAAGTTTGTTGAGAAATAATAGAGATTGATGCTCATGTATGTTTAAGAGATGCCTTGTATATGCTAAAGTTTGGATTGGTTGTCTTTTTAGAATAAGTTGAAAGATACTTTAGAGACAGAAGGATTTGAGGAGAAAGGTTTTTAGTGATGTGATTCACGAGGTGTCGATGAAAATTGGAATTCTTATGGATTGGAAACCTTAGAAGACTATAAGTCTTGGATAAAAAATCCCTAGGGTTTGTGGATAGAACCCTAGAGCTAAACCTATATTGACATTTCCATTGAAAGAATAAACCCTATCTCATGGCTGAAAGGAGAGGAAAGAAACATGTTGATGATTGATCTAGTTCCATCAGCTACCAAATTTACCCATGACGTTTTAATTTTGTGATGTGGTTAGAATTTCATTGAAAATAGCATCAAAACAACACACATGCATGCTTTAAGTAAGAGGAAATAAGACAACAATCAACAAAATAAGAACATGAGATGTTGAAAATAGATTTCACCTAGTGTGGGATATGTCTCCATGCCCGGTGTCAATATGGGGTAGGTGGCTTCATATAGTGTTGGAAATGGTGATGATGTACAAGGACTATGTTTTCGGTCATACAAGGATATATACCCTCAACATGAGTGGCTTGCCTCTCCACGAGGCGTTCCGCTACAAGAAATATCACTCACAATAGGCCTCCTATCAGCATGACATAATCTCACACAAGGTGAAGATGAGGATCCATTCAACAAGGTTACATAGGGATCATAACAATCCCTGGTGAATACATCTCACATGAATTAGAAACCTAGATCCGACAACGTACATCAATCAAGGATCTAAACAACTTATTACATCTCACAACAAATGATAAAAGAGGCACATGAAATCAATACTGCATATAACTCAACCCCTGAAGTTGGATGAAGAAGTGGATGCTTAGCTGTTGAATCTGGATGCACCAGATTCATGGCATCGCGAGGCATAAAATCGACTGTACACACTTGGGAATCTAACACTGTCAGTCCAATTTGGAAAATGGATGAAAATGGAAAGCTCTATTGCTAAAAAAAAACATTGACATTGGATTCCTGTCATCGAGAGGAGTAAAATCAACACAAAATTTGTCAAATTCTGACTCTGGAAAGTTTGGGACCTCAAGGAATATTTTTGATGCTCCTCAAGATTCCCTAGGCAAGTTCCACCCCTCTACCCACTCATGGTTCTGGACCTACAATAAAAATATATTGTTCATTGAAGAACATGTTGGTTTGCTCCACGTTTTGCCTCCACTTTTCTCATGGCTCCATTGCCCTCTTTCTACCCTCATCTCTCATGTATTCTACATCATTCTCCATGGTTTCCTTGAACTATTTGAATGACATTTTAGAACAAAGCATGAGGGTACATAAGACAAAGTGTGAGGTTGGAACGTTAGTTGGCATAATCAGATTAAGATACTTGTTGTTGGGAAGTTTTGGGTTCAAATCCCACTGATTCCCAATATTTTTTGAAAGATAATTTTAGTTTTAATATATATTTTTGTAATCTATATAATATATGGAATTTGTATGTCCATATTGTAATGACTCCCAAAAACATGAGAATAAGACAAAAAATGGAGGTTTCACCATCCAAGGCCACTTGGGCCTAATTTGAGGTGCTATTTGGCACCATGTGATTGGACCATGTGGCAAGCCCTAATTGGTCCACATCATATGCCACCTCTACCACCTTCTTGCAATGTGTCGACTTGTGGTGCTTCCAAATCACCAATTTGTGCATCCACATGTTTTGGTTGAATGAGCTGCCACATTAGCTTTTTGGGTCCGATTAGGCCTACCACATGTCATCCATACAGCCTGCCACATGGCATAATGTTGACTTTGATTTTTTATTTTAATATTTGGTATAGACTTCAAACTACAATAAATTTCTCATATAGATTCAGATTTGAGTGTCGTTCATGCCATTGGAATCAGGGCAATGAGAACTATAGTCTTGTCCTATTTCAGAAGCATTCAGACCACTTTGAATTTTGACCATTTCTGAGCCCTCTTGGTCTCCTGAGGGTGTCTTGAGCTACCTAGATCAATCCTCCCCACTAAGGCACGTTTTTTCCACCAAAAGCATGAAAACAATCTTCAGTGACTTTATACCTCGCATGCACTGCAACAGTCTTGAAGGGTCACCCTTCATTCTCCTTCACCTTTGTTCTTTGGAGCCATAAGCAATGAGCAGACACCTGCATCCTCTACAAATCTGTAGTACAGTATTCTTACAAATTACCTGCTTAATTACATGACCTACTATGGCCCAAGAATCCCATAGTTGCCAGGAGTTTATAACACACACTCTATGGTAAAGTTTACATAAAAATGGAAATCAATACTCGAGATACAAGGCCAAAACATCATTTTCACCTAAAAAGTGATATAAAAAACATCATCACTTTTTCATTTTAAATTGCAACACATGATTTCCAAAGTAAGGCCAAAATAATCTAACACGTCTAGAAAAACCATATCTCACTTATCAAACTGAAAAGGTTATCTTCCTTAGCGGATTTTCTTGTCGAACAACTGTTTCATTTGGTTTGCACATGGAAACCTTGTCTTTGAGACATTGTCCTAGATGGAGCCTCCAACACGTGGCTCTTCGATGACCACTTCTGTCACAACGATTACAATGAGTTTTCTTCCTCCAGGCCTCCTTTACCTTCTTATTTTCCTGTGGTGAAGTCCTTTCACATCTCATCCTCTTTCGTGTTTCCGTTCTCTTCCACCACTCAATAAAAATATGGTTATATAATCCACCAAAACTACATGTTTTTCAATGCCATGATTTATGTTCATTTTTAGCGACATGCTTGTAATAAAAATGAACATTAGAATACCAAGAATTTTTATACTTTTATTTTTTGTCTCTGGTGCAATCATGGGGATGCCAGCTTGCCTCGGCTCTTTCTATGTAATGTGCGATGTCATAGGATGATGGTGACGTGTTCTCATCATTCTCTTTCCCCAATGGTTTCAACCATGTATTGGAAGCTTCTGACACCTTCGATAATTTTCCTTTAGTGTATCCCAAACTCATGAATCGAGGTCACTGCACAACCTCCAATGGCTGAGTTATGCCTTGGCCATTAACACCATGTACTCCTCCTTTATACCCCATTTTGGTAAGGAGTCTCATGCTAGTTCTTGTCATGGGTATCTCCATGCTTCCCCAGACATGGTAGCATGTGAAGATGAAATTGAAGAATGATCAACATTTTTTACCTCAAATGTTGATTCAAAAATAGGTGGTGAAGGATTATTTAAGCCTTTGTTGCACTTAAAATTCTCCAAGGCCTCTTCTATGGCTCACAACTGAAGCTGAAATCTCTATTTCTCCTCTTTTTCTTCTTGTAGTAGCCTCCTTAATTCAACATTCTCTTATTGAATAATTTGGTTGATATCTTGATTCGAATGATGAGAAGATGATAAAGGAAATGAAGAAGATGCATAAGCACTAGAAGATGTGGATGAAGCATAATTATCTGATCTTTCTTTCTCCTCTTCCTCTATTCTCTTCTCATAAGCGTCATACATTATTTCCACCAATTTGGACATCTTGAGCATGGCCTCGTACATTTCTTTGTCGTCCTCCATTTCTGCACGTTTTATCATTGTTTACACTAGAAATTCACATCATTAAGAAGACTTATCTAATACCACTTGATCTAGGTCTGTCAGCTACCATATTTACCCATTATCCTTTACTTATGTGATGTGGTTATAATTTCACTAAAAAAAGTATTATAAGACACACATGTATGCTTTAAACAAGAGGAAACAAGACAACAATCAACAACATAATAACACGAGACATTGATAAAGGAGTTAACCTAGTGTAGGCTACGTCTTCGAGCCCAATGTCAATATTGGGTAGGTGGCTTCATATAGTGATGGGAATGGTGATGATGTACAAGGACTATGTTTTCGGTCATACTAAGATATATGCCCTAAACATGAGTGGCTTGTATCTCCACAAGGCATTTCGCTACATGAACTCTCACTTGCAATAGGCCTCCTATGAACATGACATAATCTCACACAAGATTACTATGAGCATCCCTTCAACAAAGTTACATAGGGATCATAATAATCCATGGTGAATACATCTCACATGAAGTAGAAACATAGATCCCACAACATACATCAAGAAAGGATAAAAAAAACATATTTAATCTCACAACAAATGATAAAGGAGGCACATGACATCAATACTACATATACCTCAACCCTTGAACTTGGCTAAAGACTTGAATGCTCAACTTCTGAATCTGGTTGCACCATCGAATTCCCGACGTCAAGTGGCATAAAATTAACTATCTACACTTGGGAATCTGACACTATCAGTCCAATCTAGAAAATGGATGAACACGGAAAGCTTTGCTACTGAAATAGACATCTTTATTGGATTCCTATTGCCAAGAGGTGTAAAATCGACATAAAATTTGTGAAATTATGACTCCAGCGAGTTCGAGATGTCAACAAATCTTTTTGATGCCCCTCAAGATTACCTAGGCAAGGTTCTTCCCCTCTGGTCACTCGCGGTTCTACACTTGCAATAAAAAAATATTATTCATTGAAGAACACGCTATTTTAGTCCACATTCTGCCTCCGCTTTTCTCACGGCTCCATTGGCCTCCCTGTGCCCTCATCTCTCAAGTATTTTTCATCATTCTCCATGGTTTCCTTGAACCATTTGAATGAAATTTTATAACAAAGTGTGAGGGTGAATAAGAAAAAGTGTGAGGTTGGCAGATTGTTTGGTGTAATCATATTAAGATACCTGTTGTTGGGAGTTTTTATGTTGAAATCACATTGACTCCTAATATTGTTTCAATTCCCACTTTTAGTTTTAAAATATTTTTTTTGAACTATCTAATACATAGAGTGAATATGTCCATATTGTAACGACTCCCAAAAACATGAGAATAAGACAAAAATTGAGCTTGCACCATCCAAGGCCACTTTCGCCTAATTTTAGGTGCCATTTGGCACCATGTGATTGGGCCATGTGGAAAGCCCTCATTGGGCCACACCATATGCCACCTCTACCAACTACTTTCCATGTGTTGACTTGTGGTGCTACCACATCACATTTTTGTGGGTCGACCTTTTTTGGTTGACTTAACTGCCGCATTCGCTTTGTGCGTCCCACTAGGCTTACCACATATCATCCATATGATCTGGCACGTGGCAAAATGTTGACTTTGACTTGTTTTTTATTGTTTGGTACAAACTTCAAACTGCAGTAAATTTCTCATACAGACGCGGATTTGAGTGATGTTTGTGCTATTGGAATTACGGTGACGAGCACTACCATCTTGTCCTGTTTCAAAAGCATTATGACCACTTTTAATTTTGACCAGTTATGAGCCCTCTTGGTCTCACGAGGGTGTCTGGAGCCACCTGGATCAATGATGAATAAAATAATGATCATTTCTAGGTTAATAAGATTACAATGCTTCCTGCAAGAAAACAAGGATCAAGAGGGAGTTTACAATTCCATATAATCCTTGGATTAAAAGGACTTCATAATGAGGGCTGTAGGTACATTGTGAAAGATTTCAAGGTTCTTGCAGTAAATGGAAGAATGGGGAATATTGAAGAAAAAATTATGACAAGAGGATTCTCCTAGGGAGGAGCACAAACTCAACTAGAGATGTTTGTTTTCGATAGGGAGAAATGAATGAAGACATCTAGAACCATGCCACACAACTAGAATTGCTTCCAGTTCAAAGGGAGTAGACAATAATGCCACCAATATTGGAAGAGATATGTGTGTCAAAATTGTCCCATGACCTAAAGAAAGTCAGTGGCGGCTTCCAAGTTTATCTACAATACCTAGCATGCAGTGGTAACATATAGAATTACAAAGTTAGATCCATGCCAAGAAGGTTCTCCTTGAAAGAGGAGGAAAAACATGGAAAGATGTTCTGTCCATTCGTTAGGTACACGTCTCATACAACTATTATTCATGTTTCTTCCATTATAGATGGATGTAAATACCACTTTCCATGACATAGTATTTGAGAAACAAATGTACATAGTAACTTAGGGCATTTGGGTTCATAAGAAGGACTCTAACATTTGAAAACTGAATAAGAAAAATTTCTATGGAAATAGTAGGTACCTTTGGTTTTTATGAGTGTGTAATATTATTGAAGATTTATTCCAACATATAGGAAGTGACAATGGAAGGAATATTTTGTTCCATGATAGAGGGAGTATTTAGGATTACTAGAAGAAGCCATGATTTAGTGTTATAGGAAGATTACATGGAAGTTCAAGATAAGGGATCCATATTTGATGCATTAATTCTTTCAAAAAGGAAATTATGTTGTTGAGATCCTTCAAGTGATGGGCTAAAGTACTTGGACACTCTCATAATGACCAATATCAAGAAGATGAGAAGTTCTAACTCATATTAGGTGGTATTAGAGAAATTTTGAGGTCTAAAGTGGGTCTTCTAAGGAATATTATAAAAAATAGTGGAAATAATAAAATAACATTAGATTACCTCATCATGTTTTGGAGGGGAAAAATTAAAAACTTCTTTTTAAACTTTTATTTTCAACGTATCTTCTATGATTTTACTCAAATTTTGAGCAGAACCACTCCTTCGATGCAAAATTTAAATTTTTATCTAAAAAGAACCTATATTTTATACTTTCTATGGATCCTACTACATGAAAAATGGGAAATACATGAAAAAATGTGATTGCAATCACTATTTTTCATATATTTCTCATTTTTCATGTAGTAGGGTCCATTAAAAGTATGCAACTTGGGTACTCCTTGGATGAAAAACTAAATTATGCATCCAACAAGTGATCTTGCTTGAATTTTGAGTAAAATAGTAGGGAGATAAGTTGAAAACACGAGTTGAAAAAATAGTTTTTTTTTAAATTTTTTTTTAATTTTTTTATCTTTTCACTAGTTTACACCAAAAATTGTGAATCATCCCCCATGGTTGACATCATCATATTGAGTCCTATTAGTTCTTATAAATTTGATTTTTTTGTACATATATGTTTTGCGGCCCATTTTTTACCTCAAAAGTTCTCTAATTATCCCACAATGTACCAGAAAGTCAAGAAAAGTGGAAGGAACAACCATCCAAGTGGATGTCATGTGATTGATATTCTCATACTAGACACTCCAAGGTAGGAGGTATCTAAGAGAAATATTCCTTTTATGAGTGGAACATCTAAGAAAATATATATGCTTTAGTGACTATAAAACAATGGTTGCAAAGGGACCACCCAAAATTGTCACAATAGTAAATGTTTTAGTACCAAGAGAGAACTAGGTAAGGGCTTGTAACAACCTCTTAATGATTTTCCATAAAAAAAATAACACAAAGGTCATGGGACATATATTCCAAGTTGAATGTTGGGAAAACCATCATAGTGGGTGTCACTTTTAGTTTATTTATAGATAAGGAAATTGGAAAATGCATTAGCAAAGGAAAAGTGGAAATAACTGGCATTTTATTCATGAAATGAATGAAAATATGAGAAAATTAAGTTGAAGAGAAACATATTGCATGAGATGGAAATTGAAGGAAAAATTTATGAAAATGAAGAAAAAAAATTCCTCAATGATAAAAAGGATCCTGAGGATTGGTTCACATATTCTTTTCAATTTAGTTTTAGAGCTCCCTTCTATTCTCTCATACTGTTACATAGTTAGATTATTCTTGCAGCACTTTGGCATTCATTAGATTTGGATTAAGAAGGGAAAGTAAAATGGGAAAGCACGAGGGAACACATGGATCAACAACTATATATGGATTGTTTTTCAAGTATGTATATGCAAGTATGATTTCCTTAATGGTTTTGGCATGCATGGAACATCCATATGGTTTCTTGGTTGTGTGTTTTCATTTCCAGGGATTTCCTAGATTGAGAGTGGTTTAGAATTTCATTTTCCTTCCCCAGATATCCATGTTGTTGTGGTACTCTCTGCTTGTTGCTTTTTTATTTGTGTTTAGGTTCCTTATCGTTTTAGGTTGAGTTACTAGTTTATGGAGCCATTGGTTGGAGAAAATTCTTTGGAAGCCCATGAACAAATTGGGTTGAGTTAGTAGTCCTCGAGCTTAGTTTGACGCAAACACTCTTGAGCGCTTGGTGGGTTGAGTTACTAGTCCCTGGAGCTAGATTGGAAAAAATATCTAGATCCCTAGAAGGTTGTGGTTTGAGTTATTAGTTCCTATAGTGAAAAAAACACTATGGAGTCATCGATAGTTTTGGTTGAAACTGATCCAGTTGGTGTTAGTGATCTTCGACCGTGAGGTTTAATCACTAGTTGAGGGTTTAGGTGGTTTGGCGTTTGGAATCTTTGGTCTGATTTTATTTTATTTATTCCATGAGATCCAAAATTCATGCTTGCAATTTTTCGTAAGGGTGATTAATTGAAAGAAATATTTGGTTTGGCCCAATATATCATCGAGTGGTATGTGGAAGTCCCTAACCTGATTGAATTTTTTATAAGTTAATAAGAGGCATTTTTTATTGTGATCTATGAGCATATGTATTGATTATAATGGTGATATTATGGTTTAATTTCTATGGTTTATATGTTTTTTATTTTTTATTTTCTATGTTACTTATATGATGTATGTTATCTATGGCTACTTACATGTTTGATGAATATATGAATGGTTGATGAGTGTATGTACTAATGAGTGTTATTGCAACTATTATGAGAGGGAATTACACCTTCATAGTGATTCTTAGATAATTTTCAGACTCCTGCTATCATATATTAATTCATAACATGTAGCTTACATGTTTCTCATGTGTTTGACGAAATGAATGTCATGGTTAGGCCTAGTTATGTGAAATTTTTTATTCAAGTTTGATTAAACAGATTTTTGATCATGTAATTTATGATTATAGGGAGTCTTAGGACATTTTGGGAAGTGTTCTAGAGGGAGGCCTGAAAAAGTGGCTCAGAATCTTGGACTACACCCTCTAAACTAGAATATTTGGGTTATAATTGCACCTTTATAGGCTTATGCATGTGATTAGAGGCCTATACCCATATGGATAGGCCTTATCATGCATGCTCTTGTGGTATCGAGTCACTAAAACAACAATATAGCTCAACGTTAAGGCACTTGGAGTGATTGTTTAACCCCTCAGGGACCTGTAAACCCTACAGGATGTCATTTTGTGGGTTGTAAGTTCTAGTTGTCCGTAGCACTCACTTAATTGGATATATGGAGTTAGGTAAATTCATATTAGCTCCCATCTCATGTTTACCTTGAGAGCTTGGTGAAATTTGGTAAATGTGGGAAGGGTGGTTACAGATTGGCATCAGAGCTCCGAGGTTCCAATACTTGGACTGGATGAGAAGAATGTGTTTTTAATAAATGAATGTTGGTTTTCTACATGATATTAATGCATGCGTTGTGATATTAATTATTTTATTTTGTGTATCATGATATTGAGATGTTAGCTGAGATGGAGAAGGAGAAGAAGATTATCAAAGCGAGGTTGCAGCACTAGACCTCGCGGCAAGAGAAAATCGTCATACAGGTTTATATGTTTGGCATGTAGGTATGATGGTTAATGGTTTTTATATACATTGTGTTTATATTCATGTCTGTCATTTTATTGTCATTATGGTACAAGAATGACAAGTGTTGGTTGATCCGTGCGACCATATGCACATGCATCGGTTAGTCATGCATAGTAGTTAACTTTTTGTTATATGCATTTCATTCATATGCATGATGAATATGGTTATGCTATTGAGTTATGAGTTGATATAATTTTGATATCGTGTTTTACTAATTTGAACTCACTTGTGTAGATGTGATAGCCTCGCCTAAGATACATTGAGGTATGAGTTTGATTATGTCATCTATTTGGTTTATCTAATATGTTATATTTGCAATTTGTCTAAATGTTTGACTAATTACATGATATGAGTAGGTGTCTATAACGTTGCATGAAGGAATGATTTTGTTTTAATATGGTTGCACTACCACATTATGTGCTAGAGACTGTTGATATGCACTTGAGTGAAGGTTGGTTCTAGTTTAAGTATTATGACTAATGATTTGCGTTGATTGCAGATTATAACATGGGTGTTAGTCTTGGTAAGGGTTGATTTAAAATTAATAAACATAATATTTTGACCTTTGGAACATGTGACTGACATATGTGAACAGTGGTAGGGAAACATGTTTGGTATTACAACTACAACGTAATACTTATTTTTTTTATAAAATTAATAGCTGGGTGATGTTATAGTAGCTAATAAGACTCAGTTGTAGCAAGGAAAAATGTAAAAGAAAGGAATTGGGTGATAATTCATTTGTATATATTCACAAACTGCAATTCAAAATGAATGAATGATTTGCATGAATACATGAAGTCTTGTTAACATTGATTTTGTTTGACATTATGATGGGAATGTGATATATTTATGAACATGTATTTGAGAGGTTTAACAGAAAATTTCCAGTTATGGTTGGATTCATCAATGAATTCGAGTCCCTTTAGAGATGATATATGTACATACCTAGTTACAGGTCAGCATGTTGGGTACAATAAGGTAAGGTATTAGGTATATTGCTATATTTGTTCATGCATTAATAATTATGTGTTTATGGTAGTATGCTACGAGTTACATGCAAAAAAATACTACCATGAAATATTCAAGGCTCGGGCTGAGCTTTCCCATGGAGACATTGGGATCCCATGGGGTTGACTCATAGTGTATGTTGAGAGTCTTGTTATATTGGTGCTTTGTGATTTTTTTTCACTTGATTTGTACTTTTATTTATTTTTGGTTCATGGCCATGCCACTTTGTTTTTGGTGTCACATTTCAATTTTTTTTTATGGTCTTCTTTTTATGTTTTTGTGGCTTTCAGAATTGGTTGGGAAAGGGAAAATTTAACAGAGATCGGGAAAATACTAATGAAACTCAATAGCTAATGTAAGACCCTTATGAAGCCTGGTGTATGAGTAAAGGGAAACTGAAGGTAATAATATGGAAGTTAGTTGGATAGGTTTGGTCGATTGGTGTAAATTGACAGTGGCAGGAAAACCATGCGAAAGGCAACAAGATAGGTAAAGTAAATGGATTTTAGGCATAAAATGCCTTGGATATATTGGGAACTATTGTTCTCAACGTTTTTCATGTTGGGCATGGATAAAGGGAGTTCTATTAACCTTGACCTTATAACATTTAGTAATTATGTTGTGATTATGATTATGATGATGTCTATATCTGTATATATGTATGTATATGTTTTTGTCTCACAAGGTCGTTAGGAATCATGGTTGTTTTACGCTAATATTTATGTGTATATATGTATTTATATATTTCATTGTCTGACAAGGTAATTAAAGATCATGATTATTTTATGCTAATGTATATATGTAACATGAATGTATGCATTTCATTGTCTTACAAGGTCATCAAGGATCATGCTTGTGGAGGAATTGTTTGACAGAAATCGAAGCTATGGATAGATATGTTTTCCATAACTTTGGTGGTTACACTTAGAACAACAGAAAGAAAGGTATTCGACCTTTTCCTTAAAATGAATAGATAAGGGAAGACGACATACTTGTAATATGTTCTTTATTCCTCACCTCTCTTTTGTCGCTTCCGACACTCTCAATCAAACTAAGCTCACTTGATTGGTACATGCAATGGCTAGCAGAAGACAGAAAACGACATAAAGGCATATGATCTATTCATGTTAAACAATTTGAATTGATTGTACTTGTAAATACAGATATAACATCTTGGACATATGTATTAGGAAAGGAAAAAATCTATTTCTTATGAAGTAGAAGGAGAAGTTACAAATAGTTGGATTGATTCGATGTCAACTCGCTCTAGCTTCAGTCCTATCCTCATCACACCAACAACATCACTCCATCAGCATAAAATTACATGCAAATGAAACCTCAAAGTTTTTCTATCTCACCAGCATAACCCTACAAATTCAAATTCTTTCTCTCTTGTTCACTATGATCAATGCTCAATTTATATGTAGATGAAGGTAGTTTGAAATTAATGAATCATTGAATGGATTTTCCAAAAATTGATGAAGATGTTTAATTTTGTTTGGTATGTGTTATATTCTTTCCACGACTAGTCATGTGCGGGGGGGATCACAGGGTGGGTGACAGACCCCCCTGTACATTGTGCCGGGCGTAGCAGGGGGTTCAAAAATGGGTGGGTAGCCCCCCCTATTCAGGGTCCGAGGGAGTTCCCAGGGAAAAAAAAAATTGGACCCTATTTTTAGGTGGGCGGACCCGCCCATGGTTTTGTGCATGGTCTTGCACATGGTTTTGGGGCATGATGGTTTTCGGCCCCTGGTATTTTTTAGATCCGATCAAGGGAACTATGGTTATGTTCTAATCCAAGGTTAATTTATTGGGGTTTATGTATGCTTCTACATGTATATATATGTGTTGTAACACTAAAAAGGAACATAATGAAAAATCAAGCTTGTCATCCCGATTTGGGATCTAGGGGAGATTATCTGTGTATATCTATTTTATGTTTTATGCTCTCCCTATTGTTTATTATTTGTTTTAAGATTTTTTTGCAGATAATTTATGTACAGGGTTAAAACCTACAATTTTTTCATGGGAATAGGAGGATAAGAGGTTCAATGACTCCATGGTGTCCATATTCGAAGTTATCGTATGATGTGATAGCTGGAACAACTTCTAAAAACCACTAGAGGGTGGGAAGATTCCCATAATCTAATGAAACATTTGCTCCAAGTCGAACAATGCACTCTAAAGTGGGACTAGATGCTCTGTAAAGAACTTACTACAGTCTAAGAGTGCATTGATGGCTCAATGGAACACTTCAACTTGGCATCTAATAAGTCAAACTTTTATGAAGGAAAACCATCAATGGGATGACTTGTTTAGGGCATGTAGCAACTAATTTAGAGGATGATAGACCCTAATTTATACCGATCTCAGTTTTGGGAGTGATTCCCAAATTGACTTGTAATAGATGCCCCTAAATCATGAAGTAAAAAGTGATAATGTTGATTGATATTATTTACGATGTGATGAGTAGGATCAGATGTGGATGGTGACCTACATCAATTACAATACATTACATCATGATATATTTTCATATTGAACATGAATTTATAAGGGATTTATACCCACACTCAGCACAGAAACTATCATAACATCAAAAATTCATCTACAAATATAAACCCATGATAGGATGACCATCTGTGTAAATACGATCATATAGATGATTGGGTACTACTCCTGAAATTGCAGCCCGTATGGATGAAACTAGATCTGGGGTCTTCTATATCATTCACTCGATCGCTTAAGTACAAGACTAACCATGTGAATATGTGATTTGAAGTCGAACATGGGAAGAAATCGTCTAATTACTAGCTAATGATGTGAGTCGTTAACATACGTGAGAGAAACCACCGTTGATGATAATGACTCCCAAGGTACTGCAGTACATTCTTCATGGTGTGAATAGATTATTTGATTTTGAACACCATATAAATTATTTCAGTCAAAGGCATGTGATGTCAACCTGTCACCAGAAGTGACAAATTTTCCATTTATGTAAGCAAGCTCCAAGGTACTGAAATTTTGTTTCTAATTCAACTTCCTGCATGATGAGCTTATGTTGAGAGGAAGTGACTCATCGTAGGAGGGTCTTGATGTATCCTCCATCAATGACATGAAATAGGAGTAATTATTTTAGAGACAGAATGTAACTGATGAAGAAATGTTCAGGGATTGCAGTCATGAAATGAAAGTTTATGAGTATTGCAAAGAATGAGGAAAAATTTAGTGACTTCTCTTGAACATATTGGTGACACTAAATGAGTTGGCATAATTGACCCAAAACTGAAGTGATGGATGGTGTGATAGGCCATAGGTATGATAGACCGTCAAGAAGGTAACCCAACTCTCATGTCATGGATATGAAGTGAATGAGTGTCATGTTCAAGAGTGACGTGCTACCATAAAGTGTTTTATCCCTTTCTACTTTTCCCCAGTCATTGCTAACCAATACCTCTTTAATTTTTAAGAAGCTTGAGGAGGATAACATATGCTTGATATATAATTCCACCCTTCGGGTGAATCCATTACTATGTGATGTTTTAATGAGCCTAGTGAAGGTGAAACTCGATCTTCTCATGATGGACAACTTCGTCACTATTTGATGTTTTTACTAGTCCAACGACAATGAAAATCTTGTCCTTTTTCATGTTTAGAGAGTTTGAAAAAGTGAAAAAAAGAAAACTCCACAACTTATTTTTTGTAAAATTTCCCTGGAGATCCAAAAAAAGTAAAAAATACCTGAGATAACTTCGTATCCATGTTCAATTAGGGTTTTCATTTTTCATAAAAATAATCTATCTCAATCCGGAAAAGGGTTAAATTTCTACTAAGTAGATATCACTTCAATTCCTTTTAGGAGCTCGAAAGGAAAACTGCTCGGCAATATTTTCATGTTTTGGGAGTCTGGAAAGAGCTGAAAGAGAACTCCATGGGGGTTCCTTTTTCTTGTTTAACAAAGCTCGAAAAAGAGAAAAAGTGTACTATGTGGTAAAAATTCATTCGACGATCATGCACGTCAAATTCACTGTATTCAATTATAGACCTGCTCAAAGAACCACAAAATGGATTAAAAATGCTTGTTTTAATAGTAAAAATGGGTAAAAACTATATTCAATTCATTAAATATGAAAAAATTAATCAAAAAGACTATTTAATAAGAAATTACCAAGTCATTTTTACCATTTCACATTTAATATTTAGTTTTGGTGCTCTGAGCCAGTTTTACTCTCAAACTTTAGCTGTTGATTACGACAAATTATGTCAACCATTTCTCGTGCCATATAGACTAGGTAAGAGAACTTACCTTCCTCTTTATATTGGTTACATTCTTGTTCAATTTCATGCAATTTTTTTAGGATTTTGGGACTCCTAGGGTAAATATACAATGCCCTAGGACCAACGTACCCTTGGATGTCAAAAAGTGCATTGCAGAGGGACTAAAAAGAAGCCCAGGTTCTCTGTGATGGTATGTCTTCCACTCAGGAGTGCTTTGGGTGCATTCAGAAACTTGCATTGTGTTTTCTGCCCAAAATATCTCCATTTGTTTGCATGGAATGGATCCTTACTAAGCCTATGATTTTTTTTTAAACGTTGACCCGATCAGAATGTCAATTACATGGCAAGAAAGAGAACATGAGCAACATGATATGGTTTCCCTAAATCATCTAGTCACTTTGAGAGCCCTCAAGGACTGTGGGTTGCTCAAGTACTTTAGATTGTTAGGGATGAGAAAACATATGGAATTATTGCAGTTCTTGATTTTCTCATGGGACCCAGCACTACAGGCATTTCACATTAGGGACAAAGTGCTCCAAATATTGGTTGATGAAATTTAATTTCTGACATGTTTTTCAAGACGTGGTGCCACCATTTCCTTTGTAGGCTCCATCCATGGAGGTGAGACGGTGAAGGATAAAATTTGACAGTTTTGTCAACCAAGTATTGAGCCTACCAAATATGGAATGATACACATCAAAGATGTATGTGATATGCCTTTGCGGACTCTTATATTTACTATCGCGAAGCTAACTGGCAGTGTGACATTTCATCTCACAAACAAATCATACAAGAAGTATGTGCTTCAGTGTCTTGAGCCAACCGTGTTCAACTGGGTTGAATAAATACTCTTTCATATGAAAGAACAGCTGACCAATGTAAAAAGTGGAAAGATGAATAATTTCAGCTATGGATCGATCTTGATCACTTTCGTTTTGGAGCAAGTTCCACTAATGTAGCTACATCATGTGACACTAGGAATAGATGGTCCTAGAGATCCACAGATGTAGTGGTGGGTCGAGTTGATGGCTAGACATGTTGGTCAGTCATTGATCTCATTTTCCATTGCATTCCTCAGTTGGCTCCGAAGAAATAATATATTCATAGAGGAGCATCCATATGCAGGGATAGATTTCTGTGGAGATCCAGATTTCATTTTACTAGTCATCGCTCAATGGGATGCTATATGTAAAATGTTTTACCATGTTTTTGATTTTTTGGGTTTTTGACACATTTTCTGTTTTTTGATTTTTCCAAGACTAAACTAAAGATGTTTTACGTATGTAGCTATGGGTATTTTTTGACCAGTGGGTCATGCAAAATAGGCAGGAGAACGAGTAGAGAGGATTTTTGGGAGAGTATTCCTTCGATTTTTGGATTTATCCGAGACTCTTGTTGAGTTACAGCAACATGTGGAGCGATTGACTGTTGGGGTATCAGATTTCTGGATCGAGGAGTTACCTATGAGGCTGCAAAGCCATAATATTGGTGTCCCTAGCCATTGGATAAGGCTATTGTGCATGATAGCCCAAGTAGTGACCCGCTATCATGAGCATCACCCAGTCTAATTAGATTATGTTATGTCTGTATACATTTTTAGGTTAGATGACCAATGTTTCTTGGACACAATTTTTTGTAAAATTTTTTATTATAAATCTATTTTACTTTCAGTGTTTTCCTATGATTATGTGCAATCCTAATCAATTGTGTGATGTGAATTTAAAATCTATCTTTACATATGTTGCAAATTTCTGTTTAACACATAATTCGCTAAATAATAAGTTAAAGTGTTAACGTTTCTGGAAATGTGTTGATATTGGATGTAATGAAAATGTCTTTCCAAAATACAAACTCTAAGGAACGTGGGATGAATTGTTGGATTTTAGAAAATATAAAAACTAGTAAGTTGTAGTACGACAAGTTGTGAGTCCAACATGATGATGATGCAGTCAATGCCAAGTGAAATGGAAAAAGAGAGGAGTTAGATCAACTCTCTATACTCAGTGATATTGTTGGTAGATTGACCAATACAAATCCCTTAGAAACTCAGAAACTCGCCACTTGGAGCGAAGATGGCCCATGCTGCAGAGGATAAATTCTGCATAGTATGACTAGCACCATCGAAATATCCAACAAATGGTTCCAAATATTCTCACATTTGCAAAAAAGTGCAAAGCGGATTACTAACAACATGAAAAAATAGTAAAAGACACGTTGTGACACACACACGATCAAAGCATATAATACAGTGTTTACTATGCAGAATCAAGCATAGTAACGTTTAATGTGTAGCCCATTTCGAGGTTGTGACAATGTAATCCCATCATAATCTACCAAATCGTAGGCACCCTTGGCCATAATGCACTTGACAATGTAGGGGCCATGCCATAATGGTTCACATTTTCATATTCCTACCTTATCAACTTCCTGATCATAAATCAAGATCAGGTCTCCTTCCCAGAAGGTGCAAGACATGACATTGCAGTCATATTGCACCTTAATTCGTCTCTTATGTGATTCATTGGCCAATGTAGCTTCACAATGCGTTTCATATTGATGGATGAGATCTAAAATATGTGCCTCATCATTAGAAGGGCCAAGTAGCAGGTCAATCATGAGTTTCAATGATGGAATTTGACATTGGATCGATAAGATAGCTTCCATACTGTAAATCATCTGAAAGGGAGTAAATCGGGTTGCATTTATCACCGAGGTTTGATACACCCACAAATACGTGTACAAAATTAAATTCTGGGTTTGTTTATGAACCCTAAACATGCGTTGAAGCATACACTTAAGAATGTTTTAGATAGCTTCAAATTTTCCATTAGCTTGTGGGTAATAAGGGGTAGAAATATCATGGGAGAGTCCTAACTTGGCAGTCAACTCATCCATCATGTGATTACGAAAATGTTTTCCATGATCTATGACTATGGCTTGTGGCACACCAAATAGTGTAACCACATGGTTAAAGAAAAATAATGTAGTTGTTTATCTTATGTTGTTAAATGTAGGCATCACCTCAGCATACTTGGTAAAATAGTCGATGGCAATAATAGTATACCCATGCCCCCTAGCCAAGCAAGGGTTACATGGCAAGAAGTCAATGTCCCATTTGGAAAATGCTCCAACTACAACGACAGGATGCATTGGTGCTGGTAGTATGTGGGTTTTATGATCAAATATTTTGCAAGCATGAGAACTTATAACTACGATAATACAGTCATGAAATATGGTAGGCCGGAAGTAACCATCATGGAGAATATTCTACGTGGTAGAAAAAACAGAGAAATTTTGACCATAGGCACCATTGTGGCCATTATTTAAAACTTTCTTGACCTCCTCATTAGTGAGGCACCTATGTAAAATCGTATTGACACCACAATGATAAATTGTATTGCTAATGATTAGATAATATTTGGATTGATATCGAATACATCGCTCTTGCGAGCAAGAGGTATTGGGCCAAAAAATTTTGGTCTTCAGATAGATGATGAAATCTCCATACCAGGGATCATATGACTTAATGAGAAACAATGACATGTTTGGAATTGATGGTTCCATAGTAGACTCAGTGCTACTCGAGGTAAGGTCATAGATAAGCTCAACGAACACCATAGACTTCTTTGACTTGGATTTGATGAATTCCAAATCAAATTATTCAAAATGATGATCCATTTTGAATATCCCCCACCCCCCTCCCCCCCCTCCCCAGCAATTTATGTGATAGAATGTATGTCATAGGACTGAAATCTGTAATGACAATGGTCCTCCAAAGCAGGATATAATGACGAAATATTTTTACATCTTGAATGGTTAGCAAAGCAAGATTCTCAATATAAGTCTAATTAACTTCTGTATCATTGAGATTATGACTCAAATAATACATCTTATTTTTAATCTCATATTCTTCTTGGACAAAAACCATGGAAATGCTTGTATATGTGACGGCAAGATAGAGGAAATAATCACTCTGATAATTTTGGGGATAGATTAATGATGCTTGGATTAGGGTATATTTAGGAACGCTAAGGGAATCTTGCACAACCTCATCCCAATGGAAGGGATTCTGATTTTTCAAGAGGCGAGTAAATTCTTTAGCTATTTCGGCGTAGTTGGAAATGAATCTCATTATAAATTTAGCCTTCCCCTAGAGTCTCTGCAATTGAGGTAGCTTGGAGGGAGGAATCAAATCAAGAATAGCCTCGACATTCAGTCGATGAAGTCGAATTTTGTCTTTTGAAATGACAAATCCAAGAAAATTACCAGAACCAATATCAAACACACATTAGTGTGGATTGAGGTGTATTTTTTAGTGATTGCATCACAAAAATATCACTCTCAAATGTAGCGAGTGGTAAACCCATTTCCATACATGTGTAGGTAGCTCATCCTAATATGGTTGAACTATGTGCTTGATGTCATGGAAAGCATAATTGATTTCCCTCTGTAATGTTGCCCTGACATTATTTAAACCAAAAGGGAGCTTTCGATAAGGGAATGTGCCCTAGGGATAGATAGAAGTGGTTTTATATTGGTCCTTTGGGTGAATATTGATCTGATTGTAACCAGAAAATCCATCCATGAAAGAAAATATTTCACATTGGGAAAATTCATCAATAATTTGGTCGATAAAGGGAGTGGGATAGTTTTATTTCAGACAAGCATGATTAAGATCCTGATAATCGACACACTCTAATTATCCCTTGTTTCAAAATGGCAAGAACAATGTTGGAAACCTAATCGGTAAGCGAAACATGGTAAATGAAACCAACACGCAAAAGTGTTTCAAAATATACTTTAATGGCAACAAATTTTTTAGGATGAACATGACGGAGGTTTTGTTGTACCGGCTTGACATCAAGACACATTTTAATCTCATGTTCAGCAATGTTGGATTCGATGCCTAGCATTTCCTCATATGACCTAGCAAATACATCTCAGAATTCACGGAAAAGAGAGCAGTAAGTGTCAAGTTCAAATGGAGAATAAGACGCATTGACATGAATGTTTTCTACAATGTTAAGTTTTGTCAAAATATCGATATAAATTATTTCTTCGATATTTGATGGGTTTCGCTTAGAATCAACGACGTAGATAGGAATAGAACTCATCAAGAAATCAACAACTGTAGGGCGATATAGTTAAGCTGGATTATATTCATTGTAATATAGAAGATGGGATCATTGATGTGAATTTTCCCATGGTTCTTATTTCAGCATCATGGATTCCATAATGCTCTTATCGGTTGAGAATGCACGTGAAAAAGGATATAAATAAGTACCATAATTCAAAGAACAATCGACCCAAACAATCAGCGACAAAGGATTTGGATTGGCTGCATAAGACAAAAATATTGATTGCTATACTAGCTCAATTGGAGTTAGCGACATGATTTCGCCCATCCTATCTATTTCAGAATCATCGGGAAACTTCCTTAATCCAAATAAAGTGGAATAAACCATGTTTCAAGTCTCTATATTTGTTATTTTCGCTGATGTCGCAGGAAACGGTAACGAAAAGGTGCCCATTAGGGAAGAATCCATAAAGAGTCCTACACTAATATTCTGAAGAGATGGTGGGGGTCCATGAACAAATGGAATGCTTCCAGTTACCTGGGAACCAGAGGCGAAGAAGAAGATTTGATCAATTACTGTGATTCTTCCCTTATGGGGGAAGATGATCATATGAAAGTAAGTAGATACTACCACAACCACAACATAAACCCGCGGTCTTCCAAGTAATATATTATAGTCAAGGTGTCTGTCAACGAGCTGAACTTCAATAGTAACTAATTTTCCACCTCGTTCGACTTGTAGGTTACTGAGAATTCCACAAGGCTTATATGTACGGCCGTCAAAAGCTTTCAATGTCGTAGGGGATTGTGACAAAGTCAGCGAACCAAGTGACTTCTAGAAACTCATAAACATGATACAAGTAGATGCATGTTCATAAATGATAGTATGTTGAATGAGGTTATTTAGGACATGTACTTGAATATAAAATTCTAATGTTGTTAGTAATTGTGGCACATAGCCCACGTGATTAAATACTACAAGATTAGAATCTCTCGGATCGATTCCACCAATCATCGAAAACAAAGCTTGATTTTGGGAGGGAAAATTTTGAAGAACCTCAAGCATTTACATAGAAGAAGGTGACTGAGCCAGATCTCTGACTACATTATAATTTTGATTTGAATGAGCTTGAAGGTTGAAAGTTGATTTATGAACAAATCCCTTTAGCAGCTTTATTGTTAAATCGGAAATAATAGGCAGTGGAGCCGAATCATATGAAGTAGAAGTCAAAGTGGTAGGTTGATCTGTAGCATTAGCATTCAACGACGAGTAATATTTAATTTGAGTATACACCAAAACATCAGTTTTGGGCTTAGTGGAAGACATCATAAGCACTTGCAAACTAGAAGCAGGATCTGTAGAAACCATATGTGTTTCTAGGTTTGGAAAATGATTTGTCAACACTGTAGATGTGGCAGAAGTCTTAAGAAGCTTTGAGACTTCTGAGCGGTGAGGAAAATATAGTGTAAAATTATCCTCATTACATATCAAGCGAGGGTAACGAGGTTTGCGAAAAGAACCTGATGAATCAGATGATTTTTCCCATGGGGTGAATTTGATTTCTTCCTATCTTTCCCCTTCTTCTTACTTCCAAGTTGCTTGTCAGATGACACGACATGTATTTCATAAGAAGATGTAGGATCATATGTAATAGGGGTTTTATTTTAACCAACAAGTGTAGAACCAAATGGTCGACTTGCTGGTGGAGTGCTACCAGAACTAGTCACACCATCGTCGGCATGAATCTCCTTACCATATGGAGAAGGAGGAACATTAAAATTTGGTCACGGTGTGTTTAGAATATTTTCATAGAGCGTGTGAGACTGAGTATAAATCATATCCAGATACTGGGGATGAAAAATTACTTGCTCTTTTGTGACAACACCACCTTTGGCCACGTCCTCGGTGATAGATGGAAACAAGGAATTTATAAACCACTCAGCTAAGAGCTAATCAGGAAAAAATGTTTTAACCATTTGACAATGATGATGTCACTCATGTATATGATCTGATATATGAGTAGATGTGGTATGTGTAAAGTTGGTCAAAATTTTCATTCGAGTTTCATATCTGACGGGTAACTGGAAGTGGGTTAAAAGAGTAGTGTCTAAAGCTATAAATTTATTGAAATATGCTAATGGTAATTTAATGTACCACCTTTCCACAAGCACAGTAAGCGTTCACTGGAAAAGACATAGCCTAACAAAGTCATCATTCAAGGAATTTGATGAACACCATAAATGATAAGTCATAATGTGTGTAATTGGATCTTCTCTCGAATTTCCATTGAATTTCGGAATGTCAGAGAGTAATTTATGAGGAATCACCAGCCACCAAGGTAAATATTGAATGGTATCATTAGTGAGTTGGTTTATATCAGGTAACTCTAATGTTGCAACAAACGCCAACTGTTGATTTAGGTGAGGTTGATCTTAACTAGGATACAACAGAATTATCTTGGTAATAGGCTGTTGTGCACCAACATAAGAATTTTTCCATTGGTAACCTAGATTGGGGTAATTTAGTTGTCCAAAACCCTGATATGATTGTTCACCAGGACTTCGATAAGCTTGATATTGTTGGAATGGTTTTTTTGGTTGCCATGGGATTTGATAAAATTGCTGCCTGCCAAGATAATTTTGACCAGGTTGTCAATAAACAAGACTAGTAGAAGCCTCCGACAAAGGTAAAATAGCATGTGGTTGTGAAATTCCTGATACATATGGTTTTTGAATAGAAGCGTAGGAAGACAAAGTATTTATACCCGAAACATGAGGGTTAGGGGTTAAAAGACCCGCCTGAGTAGACTATGCAACAACCAAAGAAGTAATAACATGTGTAGTAAGTACAGATGCAACAGGTTGAACTGGTTGATATTGATACACAATTGTTTGTGGTTGATTAGGAAATGTAGGGTGCCATTTAAAAATAGGAATTCCATCATAATATTGACCCAAAAATGAAGGCATATTTCCATATGGCCCAAACATCTATTTCCCCCTAGCATATGGAGTATAAGGATAATACACATACTGACTTTCATATCATGGGATTCGAGTAGATACTGGGTAAGATGGATGGTAATTGGATGGACCAGCCTGATATTGAGATGATGGTGTCAATAAAGGATGAGGTCATTCAGTACTCGTAAGAGATGAACTTGATAAAATTCTAGATGATAACATCAATGAAGTCCGTGGTCTAGAGGGGACACCAGAGTAGGTTCCATTTAAATCTTGGTAACCCAGTGGTACAGACAGACCACCATAAATATGAGACTCAGGTGTCATAGAAAACATTGAATATGAAGTAAAAACAGATGTCATCGCAGCTATAACAGATGCTACAGTATGGGATGCTATCTCGGCCATGGTTAAATAACCCATAAAATACTCTAATGAATCTAATAGAACTTGAGAGTGAACATGATCAAGAGAAGCAGAGTAGGTCAAATGAGGAGAAGATGGATAAAACTAAAGCCTCAACTCAAAATGAGTGGGAGTTGAAGGGGTCGTCTCTTCCTGAAGTTATTCCTCTATTGAAATCAAATCGGGTGGAAGTACTTCACCGTTAGGACCGAGATACATTTTAGGTGGTAAACTCTGTGGTAAAGAGGAAGACTTAATAGTTACAGATTACCGAGGATGAGATGGTTTCAGGGGAACAACTTCTTTTTGTTAATATTCAAGATCAAGATGTTCTGGTAAAATAACAATAGGTTCCAGATTGAATAATAGTTGAACAAGCTTAGGTTCTAGATTTACCATTTCACTAGATTGAATTTCAGTGTCCTCGGGTAAGTGTGTGGATTTTGTCTCGACAATAGTAGATAAATTGGGATCATTCAAAACGACTTGAGACTTGGTGCTCAAAGGATTAGATGACTCTGGTAAATTAAATGAAGATATAGTACCAAAGGTTGCAGAGGTACTAGACTCGATAGGACGAGATCTCCTTTGTCTACTAGGTGTAGCTTATGGTGGTAAAGGTGGTTTATTCGCTATCCTACATGGACGTCAAGGAAAGGATTGATTTTCTTCCATGATTGATGATTGATTTTAATACAAAAAACAAATAAACAATCAGAGGGTAATTTTGGGAAAAAAATTTACCAAGAAACTATGAACATCAATATACCAACCCATTAAACCAAGGACTTATGAACATGCAGGCAATCTCCATGAATTGTGTGTTCAGTGCATCGTAGTGTAAAAGGTGGCCAACTCGGTTACCTATGGATCATAATTAACCTAATGTTTTCCTCACAAATATACTTCATGGTATGTGGAGGCCCAATCCATATTAGCGCGATCTAATGTGAAACCACACAATGAGAGCATCCCTTTATACTTTTCATACTATAACATCGCTAGATATACCCAAAAGTGCGTGGAAGAGCACCGATATACTTACGTACATGGAATTAGGTATCACACTCAGAATGTATCGTAGATAATTAATGACAACTGTTATGTTTAACGATTTCGGAACACGTCTCTAGCCTAGACCTCTAAATGTTATCGTTACGTGACAATGCTTCCTTAGGTTAATTCAGATAAATTTTAAGTTGATTCTTCTTATAATTTTGTCTTTCAAGTTCACCATGAGAGTTATTTGACATTCATAGAATGAAATTAAAATGATAAGCATTTGTTTCAATTTGATTTTCAACAATGAAAAACTATCTACACGGGATAGAGCAATCAAATTGTAAGAAATCAACAATGAGCACATCTAAATGCAAATTCCCTACCTATTCCTATGCAACACTGACAATCCCTATATGAAAATGCATGTTTTTCTTTTCAATTTCTTTTAAGTATAGATGAATGAAAAAGAAACTATAATGCACAAACAATCAATTACTTTCAAGAGAAAAAAATACTAAAACGATAATTCCTCTTTCAAAAATAAATAGCTAATCAGATGTAAGATTTTAAACTTTGGAGCTATTGGAAAATGATAAATAAGGCAAAAAGAAACATTGATCAAACAAACATCCAAAGTGAGGTAAGAATAGTAGAGGCAATTTCATCTCTAGAGGCAATCAAACACTTGAAACTTCAGCAAATAAAACACTGAAATGAATTTCAAAATACAAAACATGATATATTTTGGTTAGTCACAGGAGCAACGCACCCCTGAGTGGGAGACAATATGTTGCAGAGAACTGTCCCTAAGAAAATAGTTCTATGTTGAGCACTGTGTCAAGAAAAGTGTTGTGTTGGTGCCCGAGAAAACTCAAAAAAAGAAATCAAACACACTACTTTTTCTAAAACACGTCCAAATGATTGAAATAAAGCAAGTAATGTCTAATAGAGGCTGATAAAGAAAGATAAAACAATTAGGGACAATTTGTCGTTACCCAGTATGGTCGCCAATTTGTTTTACAGAAATCAAACCTACAGATAGATATGTTTTCCCTAAGTGTTATGGTCACACTTACAACAACAGAAAGAAATATATTTGAAATTTTCCTTAAAATGAATAGATAAGGGAAGAACATCTACTTGTAAGATGTTCACTATTCCTCACCTCCCTTTTGTCGCTTTCGTTGATCTCAATCGAACTGAACTTTCTCGATTGGTACCTGCAATGTCTAACAGAATACAAAAAACAACATAAATGCATATGATCTATTCATGTTAAACAAATTGAATCAATTTGATTTGAAATTACACATATAACATCATGGACACATGTATTAATAAAGGAAAAAATCTCTTTATTATGAAGTAGAAGGAGAAGTTACAACCAGTTGGATCGATTCGATGTCAACTCACTCCAGCTTCAGTCCTATCCTCATCACACTAGCAACATCACTTCAGCAGCATAACATTACATGCAGGTGACACATCCAAGAGCTGTGATCTCACCAGCATAGCTCTACTATTTCAAATTATTCCTCTCTTGTGCATTATGATCAGTGCTAAATTTATAAGTAGATGAAGGTAGTTTGACATTGATGAATCATTGAATGGATTTTCCAAAAATGGATGAAGAGGATTCTTTGTTCATGGGAATTAGAGGTTAATAGGTTCAATGGCTCCATGGTATCCATATTCGAAGTTATTAGATGATGTGATAGCTAGAACAAATTCTAGAAGCCACTAGAGGGTGGTAATATTCCCGAAAGCTAATGAACAATTTTCTCCCAATCGAAAAATGCACTCAAAAGTGGGCCTACATGCTCTACAATGCAACTTTGCATGGGAGTAGATGCTCTTCAAAGAATGTATTGTAGTCTATGGGTGTGTTGATGGTTCAATAGAACACTTCAACTAGCATCTAGGAAGTGAATTTTTCATCAAGGGAAACCATCAATGGGATGATTTGTTTAGGGCATGTAGCAACTAATTTAGAGTATGATAGACCCTGATTGATACTAATATGAGTTTTGGGAGTGATGCCCAAATTGACCTGTAACAGGAATGATTTCTTATGCAGGTGAATGGCATGAATAGGTTCCTAGTTGGCGAGGAATGAAGTGGGAAGAATAACCCTAACAGATCTACGACGTTAGTATCATGCATATATGATTTGATATTATGTGACTATACTATATCTATATTCATGGTATCATAGGTAATGCTAAGGGATACATCAGTAGAATTAAAACAATGTAATATGCGACATGTTGAGACAAGCATGGATATTGGAAAGACATCGACGGAAAATATACCTAGTAGAGACAATGTGGTCTCTAGATGTGCAATACTAATATTTTTGTATGTTGTACATGTTGTATATGGGTTTTTGTGTACATGTGATGTGGTGTACACATTTTACATGTGATTTTAGTTATATATGGTGTTGTGTACATGTTGTACATGTGGTTTTGTGTATATGTCATGTTATGTAGATGTTTTACATGTGATTTTTTGTGTGTGAGGTGTTGTGTACATTTTATACATGTGGTGTTGTGTGCACGTGTTGTTGTGTTCATTTTGTTTATGTTGTTTTGTGTACGCATTGTGAAGGTGGTGTTGTGTACGCGTTGTGTACATTTTGTGTAGGTGTTGTGCACATGTACGTTTAGTGTTGTGTACATGCTGTACATGTGGTGTTGTGTACATGGCATACATGTGTTATTGTGTACATGTCATATATGTTATGTTATCTATATGTGATAGTTTGTTATGTGTATTATGTATTCCTTTTATTGTGACATGTTTATTTGTTATGTTCTACACTTTGTACGTATATGTAATTTATTGTTTTGTATAGTAGGTGTAGGTGTATGTGCTTTGTTGTACACTGGGTGTAGGTGTGTGTGGTGTGGTGCATCGAGCATAGGTGTATGTGTTGTGTGGCATACCACATGTGGGTGTGTGTGTGTGATGTACACTATGTGTATATGTACATGGTTGAAGGGAAGGAACCAGGTTCTTGTCAGGTGTGGCAACCGATACAATGTGCATATGGAAAGGAAAATAATAAAGGTAGAAACAAGGGACTGATTGAAGGATCAATATCAATATTTTATGTCAGTTTTTATTATGCAAGTGATCCATGACTCTAACTTATGATGGTTGCATGTGATTTATGATTATGATTTATGGCTATTGAGTTTTGAGCTAATTAGGTGTGATATGTTTATACATGATGATTTGATCAAATATACTAGTTTCCTTGTTGTGACAGGAAGTAAGAACAGTTGCAGGTGTACCTTATTGATGAGCCACCAATGAGGTATGATTTGAATTTATTTCAATTTTTTTTAATATAATGCTAATTATTTTCTTGGTATAAGGAATCATGAAAAATTCCTGATTTGGGTGGCTGGAACTATTTTTTAAAATGTTAGTAGCAATAGTAAAATGAAACGGAACATGTAATAATATGTTGGTAAATCACTTCAGGAGTAGGGCCATTGTTGGAAACTGGTACCTAATAGCATTCATTGATTGCCATGAGCATGTGATGATTGGTATGATGGTTTCAAGGTAAGGATATGCCTTTATTTCTTGGACCTTCTGATGCAAGGAAACCTTTCCAAGGGATGGATCACTCGAGGGACTATTTAGTAGAGAAGGGGCACTAGTGGAACTCGGAAGTTGTGTGACAGCATGGAATGGGTTGGCTGTATTTCTCGAGGGACTGTGTGGTAGAGAAGAAAAGGCAGAGGAATACATTATTATTTTTCATTAGCAATTGAATATTGAATCAGAAGCACATTGGGAGTGCTCCTTGGAACAATGAGCCGGTAACTATTCACTGAGAGAACATGTAGTGCAAGGATTGTAGCACTAAAAATTGGATGTAGGTTTGAATTTAGTACTGGATTATGGAATTTTTGGGAAGCAAGTGAATCTTGGTACTACTATTGAGGGTGGAGGTGTGAGCCTTTAGATTCCCTTGTTGAGTGATGTAGGCACCATATCCTTTATTGTTTGGTTAATGAAAATGTGCATATATGTATATGTGTATGTTGTTAAAAACATTGTATTGAATTGCGGTTATAATGTTCCATAAACAATATGATTATTTGTTGGTTGAAGGAAATTTTCATGAACATATGTTGTTTTTATTGTAAATACTGTAATTATTTGTGTTATAAAGCTCCAGTAAAATGACATGCTTGTCATGTTTTCATCGATTGTGATTGTAAATAATGCAATGAGCTGGGTTATAAAGCTCCATATGAAGTATGTTTGATTTCAATGATTTGTGGGTCATGGATGTCATAGAACACTGAGGTCAATGTTACCCCAAGGAGGAGGGGTTTGTAACAACCCCTAGTTGATCTTCTATGTAAAAAATATAAGACCAAGGTCACGCGACACATATTCCAAGCTGAATATTGGGAAAATAATCCTAGTGACCGTCACTTTCAATTTATCTATGGCTAGGTAAATTGGAAAAGGAATTGGAAAAAGAAAAGAGGAAAAAATTGGCATTTTATTTATGAAATGGAGAAAATTAAGGTGAAGAGACGCATATTTTCATGAGATGGAAATTGAAGGAAGAATGAAGGAAAATGGAGAAAATAGAGTTCTCAATGATAAAACGTATTATGAGGATCAGTTCACGAGCTTTTTTTAGTTCATTTTTTGAGTTCTATGTTATTCTCTTATATTCCCTCATACTATTGAATGCTTAGATTATCCTTGAAGAATTCTTGGAGCACTTTGACATTAATTGGTTTTGGAGAAAGAAGGCAAAGGAAAGTGAGAAAGAACAAGGGAGCAGGTGTGACAACAACTACAATTTTTGCAAGTATCGAGTTGAATCTATGATTTCCTTGATTTTTTTTACATCCATGGTACATGCATGTCATTTCTTCGTTATTTTTTGTCATTGTGATGGAGGATTTCATGAATTGATAATGGTTTAGCCTTTCCTTTCCATTTCTTGGATAACCATGGTGTTTTTGGTTTTTCCACTTGTTGCTTTCTTATTGGTGCTCAGGTTCCTTATGTTTGTGGGCTGAGTTACTAGTTCTTGGAACTATTGGTTGAAACAAACACTATGGAAGCCTTGGAAAATATTTCTTTAAGTTACTAGTCCTGGAGCCTAGGTTAGGACAAACACTCTGGAGCCCATGGTGGGTTGAGTTACTAGTCCCTAGATCCAGGTTGGATAAATTATATAGATCCATGGAAGGATTTGGGTTGAGTTATTAGTTCCTGGATCCGCAATTGGAAAAAATGCTTTGGAGCCCTCAAAAACTTGGGAAGAGACTTATTTTGGTGTTAGTGATGTATGATAGTGAGGTGGAATTCCTAGTTGAGGGTTGAGGTGGTTTTTCTTTGGAAGCCCTAGTTTGGATTTGTTTGGTTTATTCCATGAGATCCCATATTTTGGAAGCCCTCGGATTTGTTCCTTGACTTGGTTGGCATTTTCATATGCTAATAAGAGGTATTTTCTATTGTGATCTATGAGTATATGTATGGATTATGATGGTGATATTAAGGGCTAGTTTCCATGGTTTCTATGTTGGTTATTTTTTGGTTTCTATGATGGTTATATGTTGTGTATTGACTATGTCTCTTTACATGTTTAATGAATATATGAATGGTTGATGAATGTATGGAATAATGAGTGTCGTTGCAGCTATTATGAGAGGGCATTAATACTTCTTAATTATTCTTAGATAGGTTTCAGATTCCTGCGATCATATATGCATTCATAACCTATGGATTACATGTTTTTCATGTGTTTGATGAAATGATTGTCATGCCTAGGCCTGGGTAGGTCAATTTTTTTATTTAGTTTGATTCAAATAATTTTTCATCATGTCATTTATGATTCAGGGGAGTCTCAAGCAATTTGGGGCAGTGGTATGGAGGAAACCCTCAAAAGGTGGCTTAGAATCTAGGACTGCACGCTCTAAATTGGAAGTTTTGAGCTATAACCACACCCTTATAGGCTTATGCATGTGTTTGGTTGCCTATAACTACATGGATCCCTTTTCATGCATGTGGTTGTGGTTCTATGTCACTAAAACAACAATATAGCTCAAGGTTTGGGCACTTGGAGTGACTCTTTAGCCCCTATGTGTCCTATAGGCCCTATAGGATGTCATTTTGTGGCTTGTAAGTTATGGTTGTCAACCCCACTCGCTTAATTGGATAGAAGAGGGTAGGTCATGTCATAGTAGCTCTCATCTCATGTTTAACTTTGCAGGATGGTGAAACTGGGAAAACATGGGAGGGGTGGTTACAGGGTGATTAGAAATAACCTTTGATGATTGATCGAGTAAAGGAAGCCACCAACTTATGATTGAGATGACGCATGTGGCACACCATGTGTTAATTTACCCACATGGTATTAAAGGATATTAAAAACTAATATGAAAATAAAATCATGATAAAGAGGAGCCATGGAAAAAAAGGCATAAAGCCTTAATGTATATTGTGTCTCACTCACACAATTGATAATCATACAATATAAATACCTCAAGAATATGTCTCAACATAATGTGTCTATCCTGGACACAATCACTTTCACTGAGTGAATATCTCAACCACACACTAATATAGGAGCCTAACTAGTTGGAGAGAATCTCTCAACCAACTAGACCTAAAAAAGCTCCCAAGTTTGAGGAACAACCGCATTCTATAATAGATAAGTAGGAATTAATGCAATATTCACAATTTTAATTATTTTGAATATTTGGACATATTTAAGATTTTTTTTATGTGCCATATTTTTTAAAGTTGAGATTCCCAGTCACTTTCCCACGGGAAAATTTGATGATGTCCACTACTAGATTTTTTTATGTTGTCGAAACTATTTGTCTGACAACCACCTTCAATTCAATTATCATTTCCCCCCTTTGTCAAATGAAAAGAGAGAAAATCATTTGCATTTTATTTTTTAACTACCTACCTTAAGATGTAAAATATTTTCTCATTTTAGGTCTTCAGGAAACTTTACCTTTTCCTATGACTTAAGTAGATTTTAGGACTTATGCAGTTTCCTCATTTCTAGATTCCATCTCCAAGGGTTTATCCAGCCATAATTAACTATCACTTTAGTCTTCTTCTGCATCGAAATTTCTCTAATAGATGATTTGTATTACCAAAATGAAGATAAGGATGGAGGTCAAAAATTTTACTCTCCATATGACCATTTCTATTACAATGGTTACACTTAACAAGATTCTGGGGTTTTTCTAGAAAACCTGCATTTACAAACTGAACTACTTTGAGAAATTTCGAACATAAAAAGTGTTTTCTTTTTTGTATCCCACGCCATGTTAATATTTGTTAGAATAAATTTCATACCAAGGTCTTATCACCTTCTTGGAAATACCATTTTGTTTTTGTTATTCACACCTACTACTGTCGCTCATATTTTGTGTTTGATTCATTTAGGAATCTGTATCACATTGAGCATCAATCATCTATATTAACAAGTCATTTGTATCACATATTTCATCAAACTTTTCAATTAGATATTTTTTACAATTAGTTGCATCATTTAGAAGGAAGTCTTTCTAGATGAGATCATCTGTGCCACAACTTACATCAACCTAGTGGATTATATCATTTATGTCACAAATTTCATCAATCTTGTAGATTAGATCATTTTTGTCACAATTTTCATCAACCTGGTGAATTAGATCATTTATGTCACAACTTTCATCAACATGTTGAATAAATTCATCTGTGTCACAAATTTCATCTATCTATTCTGTATATCGTGCATCAAGTAGATTTTTTTTTCACTCAGTTTTATCTGAAGCACATTAATGAGTTTTTATTCCATATTTAGTTCATTTTGAAGATCATTTTTTGCTTCCAATGTGCTAGTCATGTGATTGATTATGTTTTGATTTTACTTTAACTTCCATTCAAGTACTTCAATTTTGTTGTGAAATTCATAGTTTCACTCTTGCAATTATTTTATTTTTAGTTTGAAACTTTGAAGACATTTTCCTCTACCCATTTTTGTCTTTAACACGCTCGCTTGCACTCAGACTTCTAGTTTTAGTGGATAAATAGTAGGAAAATTTGGTTTCTCCATAACTGAGGAAGTTTTCGACAAATTTTGGATCAAGTTGAGTCATTATTGGTAGATTTTGATGTTTTGTAGCCATTGGAGTAGGTTGTAGAGGAAATAGGAGACTGTAAAGAAAAATTTTTCACAATTGAAGCTAATACAAATGCCCATGCCATGGAAGTTGGACCACAGAGATGTAATCCAAGAGGGGTGAACTCCTTCATCAAAACCATGTGTATTTGACTCAGTTGTCTTTGGTTGCTGTGTTTTATATGTTTTTGTTCAACATTTATTTTCCATGCTTTTATGTTCATGAAATATACTTAATCTCATCAAGATTTTTTTTTATCATCAATCATAATCACATGTATAAACCCTTGTACAAGAAGGAAACCAAAAAAATTTCACATTAAATATGAAACACATATTAGCACAACATTAACTAAAAATCAATTCCAGATCAAGTTGGTATCATAGCACAAGGTTTCTATACTTTCTTTTATTTCTTTTCTTGATATTGCGCAAGAAGGGTTTTAATAGTTGCAATTTTGTGATGCTTACAAGGTTGAATGTGCAGAGAGGAGAAGGGAAGCTATTGGTTGTTAGTCCTGATATTAGGACAAGAAGAAAGATAGTTGAGTGAGCATCATCTTCACCCAAAGTTCCACTCAAAGCTACAATTGAAGCACCTCAAGTTCCATCTCAACAGTTGAGATTGAAGAGGTACAAATTGCACAAGGAGCTGAGGTGATTGAAGAGGTACAAGTATTAGAAGTTGAGCTTGAATCCTTAGCCATAATTTCAGGTGTTGGAGAGACTCAACGAAATTAAGAGGAAGAATATATCAAGAGAGACTTAAAGGACTTTCAGAGAAAGGTTAAAATAATGTTTCATGCATTCACTGCAGAGAGAGTAGGAGAAGGTTCTAAGCCTCCACATGGAGAAGGACATTTGGATGAGAAGAAGGATGAAGACAAGAGTTCAAGAGGTAGTGGAGGAAAGCCACCTCCATATCCACCATCCTCATCCTCATCATCTTCATCAAAATCTTTGTCTTCCACTTCCACCACAAAAACCACCCACACTGATTCAAAAATCCCTAAAGGAAAAACTCCATTACTCAAGTTGGACATAAAATTTAAACTTCCCATGTACAATAGTGAGGTAAATGAAGCAAAGTAAGGAAATTAGATCTATCAATCGGAAGTATACTACAGAATTTAGAATCTACAAGAGGGCAATATAAAGATCCAATTGGCTTCATTAAGGCTAGAAGGAGCATCACTAGTTTTATGGGAGGCAAAGTCTCAAGAGGAAATGAGAATTCATGGTAATATATCCATTTCTTGGATTGAATTCATTTCTTCCATTAAAATATAGTTTTATCTATTAGCCTATATGGAAAAAGAAATAACGAGTTATAAAATCTTTAGGCAACTCAATTTCCAACCATCTCAAGAATACAATCAAGAGCTTAGAAAGAGGGATTTGTTGTTAGGAGTAGACTTGAATTCCCAAGAAGCACCCTTGAAATACATTATGGGTTTACATTCCTACTTGAAACATATTATCCTTATGTTTAACCCAAAAAACTAAGATGATGTATGTGTGCAAGCCACACGTCTTGAAGCAAAGGGAAAGAACATTCAAGAAGAGCGTAGTAAGAAGAAGCCATTCAAGGGTAAGGGAAAAGAGAAGGGAGGAAAATGGAAGGGAAAGAAGAATGCAAGCATAAATAAAGAAGGGCATAAAACTACATTAAAAAATTGTTCCAAAGAGGGGCATGATGAATCCCACTATTGGAAACTACATCCCAAACGAAGGCCAAATAAACCAAATAACAAGGGGAAACAAAATTTGACTACCACCAAACAACAAGATCTTGGATACAATTCAGGAGATGATACCAAGGCAGTAGTCATGGTTAACAAAGGAAAGGACGCCATATCAAGTACTAGTTCCTCAAATGGTTACAACAACACTCCAAATCAAGACACAAGGATAGAATTGTTCCATGTTAGAGTGATTTCAAATCATACAAAGATTGATGCATTGTTTGATGGTGGGTCACAATCAAACCTGGTTTTAGAATACTTGGTCAAAAATCTTAACCTTGAAATGGTACCACATCATAAACCATACCCTTTGGGTTGGATAGTTAATAATGCTAATTAACAGGTTACAAGGAAATGCATATTTTTATTTTCTGTTACTGCAAACCTTGTTGATGAAGTCAAGTTAAATGTGGTTCCACTTGACATCTTTGGGATTATCTTGGGAAGTCCATATTTGTGTGACAAGAATTTGGTGTTTTATATCCATGATAACAAATATCATTTTCGTAAGGATGGGGTGGAGTATATTGTGAGAGCTCATCGCAAAAAAATGAATATTTCTTTAGTTAATGCAGGGAAAATGAAGAGGCTAGTTAATGAAAGTAAAACTTTTGCGCGTCTCATGATCAAGAAAATGGATGGTGTTGACTATGAATATTTTGAAGGATATGATGAAAAATTAAAATCTTATTTTTTTTATGTGGTAAGTTAGCATGACAAGATGTTTCAAGAACCAAGTAGGTTACCTCCCAAGAGGGGAATATCTCATGAGATTCAGATGTAGTAGGATGTTCCACTTCCAAACACGGGTATGTATCGCATGTCAATTATGGAGAGTTTGGAAATGAAAAATAGAAGTGAATAATTTTGGAACAAAGGTATCATATGTGGATCTACTTCACCATGTGGTTCACCAATTGTTTTGGTACCAAAGAAGGACGAGATTTGGTGCATGTGCCTAGATTATTTAACAGATCGCTTAAAGAATGCAAGATATTTCGCTAAGTTAAACTTACAAAGTGGTTATCATCAAGTTATAATAGCTGAGGGGGACATTTGGAAAACTGCATTTAAAACTAGACAAGGATTTTTTGAGTGGCTAGTTATGCCATTTGGTATAAAAAATGCTTCAGCTACTTTCATGAGAGTCATGAATGATGTACTAAGACCATTTATAGATGACTTCGTCCCTTTTTACTTAGATTATATTTTTATATTAAGAAAATCAAGAGATGAACATGTCATGCATGTGAACAAGGTACTTGATGTCTTGAAAAAAGAGAAGTTATTTTTCAAGATGTCGAAGTGTGAGTTTGGCAAGACATCTTTAGTGTATTTGGGACACTTTTTTAGAGGAGGTGAGTTGAAGATAGAAACTTCCAAAGTAGAGGTAATTTTGAATTGGCCCAAGCCCAATTTAGCTTCAAAGATAAGAAGCTTTCTTGGGGCAACACGATATTGGAGGAAATTCATTACTAATTTTTTTTCGATTGCAGCTTCGTTACATGCATTGAAAAGTGTTAAGAAATTATTCCATTAGGGAGATACGTAGCAAAAAGTATTTTATTCTTTAAAGAAAAATATAAGTTTAGCACCGGTATTGGATTTTTCGGATATTAGACAACCATTTGAGATCCAAATAAATGCAAGTGATTATGCCATGGGAACAATTCTAATGCATGGTAAGCCTATTTCATTTCATTTTTAAATTTTTAATGGATTTGAGACTAAATATCCCACCTATGAAAAATATTTCTATACATTGGTACAAATTTTAAAGAAATGGAAGCACTATTTTATGGGGGAAGAGAACACTATCCATACGGACCATCAGCCATTGTAGTACTTACATTCAAGTCAAAGTTGCAACAATGAAGAAATTTGAGATGGATGGGCTTTCTACAACAATTTCATTTGGTTATCGTGTATGAAAAGGGAATCTACAATAAGGTATATGATATGATCTCTAGACCTATTGTAAATTCATCTATTACACTCAAGCACAATTCAATTATGCATGAAAGTTACATTGAACAATATGCATATGATAATGATTTTCAAGATGTGTGTGAAAGCTTGAGTCAAGGAAACAAAAATGAAGAGGTAGATTATCATGTGCATAACAGTTTTTTGTATCACTTGGGAAAGTTATGTATACCACATGGATAAAGAAACAATATTATAAGGGAGGCACACACTTCATTTATTTATGGACGTTTTGATGTAAGGAAGACAATGGTGAATCTCCAAAGGTATTGTTATTGGCCACGCATAATTGATAATGTATCTCATTTTATTAGACAATGTTCTTTATCTATAATAAGTAAGCCTAGTAATAGGAAACTTGGATTATGCACTCCGCTTCTGGTTCCTTCACATCCTTGGGAGAGTATCTCAATGGATTTTGTAGGTGGTCTTCCAATGTCAAGGAAAGTTCATGATTACTTGTATGTTATGGTAGATAGGTTCAGAAAAATGTGTCCTTTGATGCATTTAATAAAACAATTACCGCTGAACAAACCACTCATATTTTCTTCCAAAATTTATGGGTTCATTTTGGTCTTCCTACTTCTATTGTTAGTGGTCGAGATTCTCTGTTTTTTGGGAATTTTTGGTCAAATTTATGGGACATTATGGCACAAAGTTGAAGAAGAGTACAACATTTCATCCACAAACAAATGGTCATACGAAGGTGGTAAACAAGACGGTCATTCATTTTCGTAGAGGCTATTGCAGAAAACATCCCAAGTTGTGGGATGAAAAATTTCATTACATTCAACATGCATACAACAGCATAAACCATTCTTCCACAAAAACATCGCCATTTGAGGCATGTTTTGGGTACTTTCCAAGATTGCCTTTGGACTTCATATTTGAGAAAGATGTCACTGTAGATGGTCATAGTGACATAGATAAGGAAAGGAATTTCATTGAGAAAATTCAGTTGGTACATCAAGCAGTGCAAGAACGACTTGAAAAGAGTCAAAGCAGCTACATGGAAAGGCATGATAAACATCATGTTGATCACAAATTCTAGGTTGGAGATGAAGTTTGGTTATATATCAGCAAATAAATATTGCAAGGGGAAGGTAAAAAGCTCAAGAAGATCCGTTAATGTCCATTTAAAATTCTGGAAAAGATTGGTACTAATTCATTTAAGCTAGATTTTCCTCCTTATATGCAAATATATTTTTTTGTTAATGTTGAGAATTTGAGATTGTTTGAGCCCCCTTTGATTGTTGATCAAGGAGAGCATGTTTAACTGCCATCAATAGATGATTTCTCGCTAGAATATCTTGATGAACTTCAGCAAGATATCGTACTTGAGAGAAGAATTAGAACTTCAAGGAGGGGGAATGTTGAATACCTTAGTGTGGGGCTCAAGGGAAAAAACCCTTCAAAGGCTGAATGGATGGAGAGTGAAAGAGTGAGGGAGTTTTACCCTCACCTGTTGAACAATTGATAGTATCCTTTTCGGTCCAAAAGGCTTCTAGTGGGGAGGAATGATAAAAGGCTCACTATTAGATCAAAATGAAATTTCTTAGAAAGGCTCCAAACCAGAATGAATAGATAGAGATCATCACCAGGTTTCCAGCACAAATTGTTCCATCAAAATCCGAGTTTGTATGAGTAAGTTATGGTCTGCTCTCCATTTTCCCAAACATGTAAAGAATGTGCATAATAGTGACAGACTGATGACTTGGCTGTCCAGTCAACACCTCAAGAATATTTAGGGAATATTCTGCAATTTTTAGCCATTGATACTATGACAAATATCATAGTCAGATTCACGAATGTTGCTTGGGAAATTGAATTTTTTACTCCAAATCCTAAGGTTGCAATTTTGATATATGGTAGATTAATTTTTAATTTAGTGAAATTTTGGGCCAATGGAGAAGGGCCACATGGTGCAGCCAGAGGCTACCATGTGCCCTCCCCCATGGCAAGGAGGGTTGACATTATTTTATTGCAAGGTTGAATGGGGCACATACATTATTATATACGAAGGTATGAGTCAAATTTTATGGGTGCATACATATATCACATATCTATTTTAACCAAAGTCCAAGACAATGGTTTCATTCAACAAAATGTTATGACCACAGATGGGCAAAGGTTAGGGTCGACCCCGCGACCTCCCCCATACAAGCGCTAGCACTAATGGTTACACCATAATCGAGTTCCTTATTAACGATAGGACTCCGCCATTAGTTAAAGTTTGTTAGTGCGGGAGTTGGGGGTTTGGAGGGGGCAGCCCCTTCCCATATGTTCGAAGCACCATGATCATTAGCGTAGCACTATTTTGGCAAGAAAGAATTGACGGAATTAAACCACGTTTAAATTCACTTTAATCTAGATTAATTAAAATAATATGTTATTAAAGCGAAAAACATGTTTTGTGCTAACTCTAGATTAATCATACTTAAACACACTTAACATTAATGTGCATTTTAACTTAGCGAAAAACTTGGCGGAGCCACCAAATGCGGCAAAAGCTCCAATTTTAGTTGAGAAATAGTAGGAAAAATTGGTTTTGCCATAAGTAAGGCAATGTTTGACCATTTTTAGCTCAAGAAGAGTCATTATTGGTAGATTTTCATGTTTTGGAGCCATTGGAGGAGGTTGTACAGGCAACAAGAGATAGTAAAAAAAAATTTTACACAATTGAAGCTAATACAAATTCTCAAGCCATGCAAGCTGGACCAAGGAGATATAGCCCAGGTGGGGTGAACTCCTTCATCAAAGCCATGTATATTTGACTCAATTGTCTATGTTTATTTTGTTTTATATGTTTTCATTTAGGATTTAGTTTTTGTGCTTTTATGTTCATGAAATACACTTAATCTCATCAAGTTTTTGTTGATTATCAATCATAAGCACATGTATAAACCCTTGTGCAAGAAGAAAACCAAACCAGTTTCATATTAAATCTGAAATTGATATTAGCACAACATTAACTAACGATCAATTTTAGATCAGTTGAACATGCTTCAACTCAGTAAATTAGTTTTAGAAACATTGTGTCAAATTTCTGCCACATATATTAGATGTGCCTCAATGCAGAGATCACATAAAATTTATGGTCAAATTACTACCTTAGGAACAAGATGCCTGATCCTACCTCCACAGAACTGAGCAAAAAAATTTACAAGAGAACCCCACCAAAAATCCTTAACCATACAAAATGTAATCCCCAAAACGTCATCACACTTTTGCCTCCTTTAGATCATGCATTCTATCTTGTCATAGAGAAAAAATCACAAGGAATATGTGAGCTTGAGAAAAGGTTATAACACTATGGGTTCATGCCTTCAAATTCGTCGAAGTAAATCCCTAAATAATCCTAAAAAAAAAACTGTAGAATTATTAGAGCACAAATACGGATGTAGCTGAAGAATAATTGAACAAACTTGCAAAATTTGAAAAAGAAAAAATTGGAATTGAGAATGAAATTGATTCATCAATACTAGTTTGAGAATCAATATATAAAGAAACTAAGTTAAGGTTTGTTTTACATGGAATAACTATGGATAATTAAAGTTAACTGAAGCTAAGTGTGCATTATGTTATGTTAATGTGCACATGCACTACATGCAAGCACTCAAGTTAACTAACTAAAGCCAAGTTCACATCATATGTAAGCACTCAAGCTAAATAACTAAATACAAGTGCACATCACATTCAATAACTAGAGTTGAACTAAAGCTAATTAAGATTAACTAAGTGCATGTACATGAACACCACCACTTAAGCATAACTTAGTTGAGTGTGATGCAAAATGAATGAGTCCCGTCAACAAGGCTATTTTAGGTACCCATATACAATGCATGAAAAGAGGAAAGAGGGAAAACCCACTGGGAAGAACCCCCCACCCCCTCCAATTATAATGCAAAAATAGAGAAAAGACAATTTCTAGGTAGTTGTGTCCTTCACCCCGAGACAATCTCACATAAATAAAAACTTCTGCTCAGTGAAAGTCTTGGTGAAGATACCAGTGACCTGCTCGGAACTCAAACAATAATGAAGATGAATGACCCCATCATGGATCTGGAGGAGTAAGCTTCATTTTTGGAAGTAGAGGTATCAATTCCCATGTTTGGATCAAGGACTGAATGTCCTTATACATAGTTGCGTGGCAATATGGATTCCATGCAACGTCATCATGCATTTGAAAATAAAATTCATGTACCCTATATGCATGCATGGGAATGGTTGTCTCTAGGGATGCATGCATGTGCATGTGTGGCTTAAGGTATGCCTTTGTGGATGCATACATGTACATACATGGTGTTATAAATGCCTTCTTAGATCCATGCATGAGCATGCATGGAACTGCAACTAAGAGTGCATGTGGGGCACCAATAAGTTGAGACCTTATGAGGTATGCATCATCAACATCATCAATAGTAGAGGAATCAATGTCCTCTTCTATGTTTTTAAGTATCTCCTTTATCACTAGCAGGTGAAGATATTTCCTCATGTGTGTGGATGCATTTTTTATTGGACAAGATAAATTATCATCCACAACAGGTTCATTAATAATATAAGAATTGAAGTCTTCTTCTTCAACACTGTCTTGAGAATATTTCTCCGCATTATTGCACTCTTCACCACTTTCATGGTTGCTATAATAACTCAAGGTATTTCCCTCCGAATGGTGTTCTTCTGGATCATTTTCATCACCATATAATCCTTTCAATGTAGTCCATATTTCATGTGGTGATTTAGTATTTCTCATCTCATAAAGAATATCATGAGACATAGATACACACAATCTTCCATAATCCATGTTAGATCTATTAAGCCAGTCCGACTTCTCATCCTATGACATTGGTTCTTCTTCAATTCCCATGATTATTTGATGCAAGCCTTTGTTCCTAATATGAATCAAAATCATTGGCTTCCATTCATAGTAATTGTATGGAGTCATAATAGTGGAAGTTTGGAATTCCATTCTTTCTCTTTGTGGTTGTAGCAACAATTGCAACAATTCTCCAATATTTTGATTTGCAAATCAAATCTTCCAACAATTTCAAATCATTTTCTCTTCAGACCTACAAAATATTGTTCATGCACCTTCTCCAAACCCTGTAGCTATGATACCATGTAAAATTATTAGAGCACAAATATGGATCTAGCTAAAGAATAATTTCACAAACCTGTGAAAGTTGAAAAAGAAAAAAATGGAATTGAGAATGAAATTGATTCATCAATATTATTTTGAGAATAAATATATAAAGAAAGTAATTTAATCTTAGTTTTACATGCAGTAGCTATGGATAATTAAAGCTAACTAAAGCTAAGTGTGCTTTATGTTATGTTAATGTGCACATGCACCACATGCAAGCACTCGAGTTAACTAACAAAAGCCATGTGCACATCATATGCAAGCACTCGAGTTAAATAACTAAATACAAGTACACATCACATGAAATAACTATAGTTGAACTAAATTTAATTAAGATTAACTATGTCCATGTACACCAAAAAAATACCTTATACCAAAAACACTTTCCAGAATAGAAACCCTCCATCCAGAAAGTATTAATTTAGATGCCAAGTGAATTTCAAACCTCCAAAAGGTACAATGTTTCTCCATAAGGCCAATATTTTACAAAGAAAAATACAAGTTATTCTTGATTATCTTATCAGGGCATGTGTTGAATATTATTATGGTAAAATAGGCCTCTTACAAGGAAAACTTCATCAAGGAGGGAGGACGTTTTGAATTTAAAATTTAAATCCTGGAGGAAAATACGGATCCTTCCACACCAAAACATAAATAACCCATGTCCAATAGCACCACCACTAGCTCTTTCTCAACACCACATTATGAAAAGACTTCACATTTACAGGAAATTGGTTTCCCTTGAGCAACGAATTTTATGATGATTTTATTTTATTTTTTGTCCACCTCACTCAAAATAATTTCAAAATTTGGGGCATTATTTTGATATGATTTAATTATTCGCTTAATCTTAAAAGGAATATTCATTTTAATTTGATGGATCTAATATCTCTCAAGACAATCTTTTAGAAAAGAAAAATAAAAAATAAAAATATATTCGGGTCTTCTTCTTTCACATCTAAGCATATTCATAAATTTTAACAACCGACAACTAGTTATTTTCTATTGACATAACATATTGCATTAGCATAAAATCTTACACTCACATACATGTAAATTTAGATAAAACTAGCTAAAATCACTCGTATATTCCACACAAAGATGTATGTGAAGATACACACAAACAGATTACATTATGATTACTCTAATATATAGAGTTTCTCAGATCTAACTTATTCCTAAGTTAGAAGGAGTGGTTGAGAGAATTTCTCAACCATGAAAAACTAACATCTCAAATATAGGATGTAAGCATTAATTCCAACATCCCCTCTTAAGGCCTAAATTGCATAAATTTATTGAAAACACAATCATTATTTAGCTTATCAGTATAGGCTCCATCAAGTTTCCTCATAACCCTCGTAAAGGTGTAGTCAGCAAGTTGGTTTCCTGAGTTTGGCTTCTGAACTCCCAAATCAAGGACCTCCCGAAGTCAATTACTAGACATCATCCCAAACTGTCACATAACCTCATTAGAAGACCACTCCCAATTCTTCAAGGAATGAGGGATCCTTCCCTAGATCCACAACTGCCATACTATCTATACAACCATCCATATTGAGCCTTACTTCTACTCAATCTCTTAAATAGTGGCTTCAGACAAATCAATCAACTACTATTCATTCTATGGACGAGCTCCCATCTACCGAGATACATGGGTGCCAAATGCTATACTTGCCAGTCATATAGAAAGGTCGTCTAAATACTAAATGTATCTAGATTCAGCTATTACATCATAACTTTTTTACCTAAGTTTGAAAATTCATCCTCAATTAATTTACAAATAATATATAATACTACTAAACCACACAGATTTCAATGTGAGAAACCAATGGCATATAAAATGAAATGGTTTGATGTGGTGAGTAAGAAAATTCTGAATAGGGTACATTGGAGAGCAATGTTGAATCATGCCATGCACACTCTCCCAAGCCCATTTATCTGCATCTCACAATCACAAGGTCTGGAAATGAAATGAACCTCCAAATGCTACACTTCTCATAACCTCTTTTACAACCAATGAATACCATCCCCTTGTGAATCACATTGCAGGCAATGGAGGGCACTTTTAGAACCCCTCCGCACTGACACAACACAAATAGAAACCCCTCCATTCATCCTCTCGTGAATTACAGCTTGGAGGCTTAAATGAGTCTGTGGTATTGAGACAGCAGACAACATCACTAATCTCCTCCAAAATTTCTATTTTCCTCTGCCAAACATCATCACAGCTTTAGTAGGTGTCTTACTGGTCTCAAATTCAATACACATCACATCGAAATCCGCTCGCAAAATTGGTAGGAATAGTTGGATTGGTATATCTTTCACACATGATGATTCTAAATCTATATTTCGTTGCTCCTGTCACCATCATTGGTATGATCCCTCACATTGCCATGAATTTTGCAGGAGAGCTTCTTGAAAGAAGAGGACCTACCTCTATAAGGTATACACACTAGTTTGAATTGCGATTGCAGGACAAAACGTTGACCTCACTCTCCTAGTTTGACTATTTTTAATTATTGCAAAGCTTCTTTCCAAAAATTTTCAATTGTTCTGATAGTGAAAAAGATACAATACTTCACTCATTTTCCATGTAAGAGCGTCAAATGCATAAATCATTTAAGGCTGTTCCTCGACAATACCAAATTTGGGCACTTCATTTGGCTACCTGCAATCATAATTTTGTGCGTAATCTTCCGCATCCTGCACACAGAATGTGGTCTCAAAACAAAACCATACAACCATACTATGCCACAAAGATGAATTTTATGGATCTATCATCCCTAGAAAAATTCATATTCCATTATATGTCATCCTCTAGTACCTTAGCCGGACACACCAACAAAAAACGAGAGGCCAAAAATCTATTTTACTAGCATATAAAAAAAATATTTTACTATCTTTCACAATCCCAAACCCAGTACGAGTATGAAGCTCTGATACCAAGATAAAAGTAACTAAAAGCACTCATATATTCCACACAAAGGTGTATGCGACAATACACACACACAGATTACATTATGATTACTCTAATATATAGAGTTTCTCAGATCTAACTTATTCCTAAGTTATAAGGAGAGGTTGAGAGAATTTCTCAACCATCACAAACTAACATCTCAAATATAGGATGTAAGTATTAATTCCAACCAATATTTGGTATGATCTAATTATTATTGATAGTCATGGTCGTATGGAACATGTGCTTAATTTACTTATTTAATTGATGTCACATACAATGTTAAATTTTGTCAATGAAATGGTTTTCGACATGCATGCATTGATAATTCAATCAAGCTTACGATATTGATACTTTAGATATTTAACATGAATTTTCTTAGATTGGTTATAATATATTCCTCGAACTCAATTCATAAATAAGTTTTTCAATGATGTTTGAAAATTTCATCAATTTACAACCTTATTACTCGATTGTGATCCTCAATTCAATGAGGTATAATTGGCACTGAAATTTTAAGTGATTCACTAATGAAGAACTTTACAAGAAGGCTATTGTTTGATATTCCTTCATCGTCTATTTATTTTTGATGTGAGGATTTTATAACAAATGTTAACTTACTTCCAATGCTACAAACATTTCAGTTTAAATTTGTTAAGCTGTGATGTATTTCCATTCACATATTTGAGTTAATGTTGATGCTTGCTTATTTAAAATGGTATTTACTAGAAAATGGGTTGATAAATTAATTTTATGAAATGTTAAGGAATGAACATCAACGCAATTATGGTGGTAATATTTTCTGGAAATTTTTCCAAAATTTTCAAATATTGAATGATTTTAATGCTTTATAAGAAACTTTAAAACATTATTTAAGTTATACTTACACTAATACCAACTAAACGTCTAGAATTAAATAGTGAATCCTCTATTAGCTTTTAAAAAATATCCTATCAGTGGGGGGCGAATTTGGCAATGTGAAAATGGGTAATTTTTCATGTCTATGTCCATAGTTCTTCCCCTTGATAGGTCTATACTTTTCTTTAGGAAGAACTTGTGAGATAAACATTACTCTACTCATTTTGTCATCATGCATTTACGCTTATTTTGATTTGCGAATTTTCCATGAATTAAGAGTAACTTGGAAGAAAGAAGGTTCATGGTCATGATTTTTTTCCCTCACCTTAAATGGGGGTTTAATTTTCAATCTTAGTCCAGTGGGACCTCCCATAATGGCCCAACGAGTGTAGGATTTTCACTACTTGGGAAGCCATGATTGAGATAACATATCCCTATCTCTCTTTATTCTATATGTACCTCTTTCTGTATTACATTACAAGTTTTCATTCCACCTCCATTCATTGTGTTCAACTGACCACTTGTTCATTAGGATCTCACACCCACACATCCTTATATCTCGGTGGGGCCCAGAAATGTACCTTGGGAGGTTGATGTAGTTAAAACAAATAGAGAAACCATATAATGGAAAAAATAAATTAAAATAATAAAAATATTAAAATTGCAATTAATGGTCAGGACATAAAAATTAGCACATGGTAGAAAGCAAAACATGATCCCTATCTCACTCATATAGTCATCACCCAGTTCATGGGAAAATATTTCCCTATCTCATAAAAGGAAAGAAACCCTTGCATGTCCCAATACCTAATGGGTGATGAATTTCTCCATCCCTAAAGTCATACTAACTGTTATGCATCATAGAAAGGATGATCTAAAACTTTGAGCTATGAGTAGTGATACAAAGAAAAGTTAAGAAAAAATAAAAGAAATAAGAGGATTAGAGAAAAAAAGGTTGAGTTGGTAACTCATGTGTCAATGATTGCTCCCTCCTCACATATATACGCTCGGGATGAGGATTCACATCGATTTTCTCCCTTTGAACATGGAACTTTGACATGAAGTCTTCTCCCCTCAGCTCCATCATTATTCACATCGCACCGATTGATTAAAGATTGGACCAAGGACATGACACTTCCCCTCAAGGGTTGAGAAACATATTAGGGTTTCCTGTTAACCACTCCTTCCTAGGGAGGTTACACCATTGCATAACCAAATCCATAATATTTGGAGGGCAACATTATATGTGTTGAATTTTGTAACTACGGCTAGTATTCATAATGTCTATTTTTACCATTTATTATAAGCATGTTCTTAATACTCAAAATAAAATTTTATTTGCATTTTGTCAAAGAAAAATTTAGAAGGATTGTTCGTCAAAACCTTAAAAAGAGAAAAAAAAATTATTATGTATCATGGCAGCACAAGATGAAAAATTTGGCCCCTCATGTTCAAGTCTACTTGGCCCCTTGGAGACACTCATTCCACCCTCCTGGATGACTATGTTTATGTGCACTTAATCCTCCATGGGAAATCCTTCAACTTACAAATAAGAGTAAATTTGTCTACTCCTATGTGACGAAAAGAAGAAAAAGTCAAATATAAGCTGATCAAATCAAATAAGGAAGAGAAATATACCTCACACATATGAATTTATATTTTTGTGGCTCACACATGCTACTATTTTTGGCTGACTTTTTTTTATTCACTTTTCTATGGTAAAGATCGAGCTTTAGTGGAGGGTAAAAGATAAATTGAAAACCTTATTGCTGACCTTGACTAAATTTTACTTGGAGGACTCTTTGAAGATGGTTGAATTCACATATGGGTGGTTTTTTGGTCTTGTCATCTTGTTGGTAAGTTTATTTAACATTTTGACTTAGATGTCTCTCTTATTGACTTCATTCTATAAATAATGGTGGTTGGATTCTTCCCCATGTGGGTTTTCCCAAGGTAAACTCTTGTGTTGATGTGTGGTTGTCTATCTATGACCCTATATGATTTTGTTATATTGTCTAAGTTCCTAATGTAATATTTTATGTGGAATAATAAATGTGAGAAAATATTAATCTAATAAAAATAATAAGAAGAAGTTATCACATTAGAGAACTATAGAAAACACAACAAGGTTTTAGAGCTATGGTTAAAGAGAAACCCTAAAAATAAGTCATCTAGTCATCCTCTAAGAATTTATTTATCAGTCCTATATTCCCTAGTTCAAGAATCTAGATTTGATCAAGGTCTCTAATATTTTGACCGAAATTTTCCATACCCTAACTAAGGGACTGTTGTAAAGAAAAGGAATCTTAATTCCTTACTAGAGATCTGTTTGTGTTCAAATATGCAACTGCGGTCAAATTCCACTTTTGGAAACTAATTTGATGGATACAATTATTGCATTGGATTCCTCTTTTCAAGAGGACCAAAATCGGTGTAAATATCACTCAAATCAGATAAGGGAATGTGTATTTATGAATAAAATACCACATGTGCATATTTTATAAGGTCGACCTTAAAGTAAAGTGGACCTTCTTTGAAGGATATAAATGAAAGTGACCTCTACCTAATTTGGAAACTACTATGAGACACTTTTTTATAGTGCTTTTCGGATCACATAGGTTGGAGGCTTTTCCATAGAGGAATTGATTCACTCTAAGGTGAAATTTGAAGTCTGCATTCCTAATTGAGGGTTTTGGGCAATAGTCACTTACACAACATAAGAAGAATTCAACCACAGTCCTATGCACAGAGGCTCATCCATGTGAGTGGAGCCTTCTAGTCCCACATAAAACTCTCCTTCCATGCGACTGGGAGTAAGGGCTTCTGAAACATAGTTGTAGTCCTAAGCCACTCGGATTCCAAGATTATACGAGCAACCGAGAATCTATAGTCCCCCAGATATCCTCATCCATGTGGCTGGGAATTAAATATTGAATTTTATTCTTCCAAATATTTTTCTTAGTGACAACAGAGTTCACAGTTAACTGCAGATAGTGATAGTTCATTAAAAGCTTGAGAATTAGGATTTTGAGTAGAAGAATTGTTGGGTTAATTTCATGTATATGTTTTAATTTTTTAGTTGAATATTTTTATGGATAAATATGTGGATCATTGTAATCTCTTTTTTTTACTAGGAATTTTGAGTAAAGAACCTCGGTAGCATTCATGTTTGTTTTTTTCTTCTTGGTTGGTTATGAGTCCCACATTCATGCTTGTAATATGGCACGAGGGTGATTGGATGAAGAGATATTTGGCTCAATTAATCGATGGTTGGATGGAATGTGGAAGTCCCATCTCCTATGAGTTTTTATATCCATAAATGAGGAGTTGATTCATTTGGTATTTGATGTATAAATTTACTATTTATTATGTGGATTTTATTTCTATTGTATCCACTATATTTTTGTTGTTATTATGCTAGTTATAAACATGTATGTTGACAATGATGATATATAGCTCTCTCCATGATTTTACTTGTAAATGAATGCAAAGTGTATCTATGGGAAAATATATTATATGGCATCTAATGATGTAGGGGAGCAATGATTCTTAGATATTACCATATAATTATAAGACCCCTTTGCTCTGTTCTATTGTTTATACTTATAGCTTTCATGTTTGTGACATGTTTGAAAAAATTCTTGTCATGGCTAGGAAGGGTCCAAATGAGTTCTTATTGATGTGAATGATTTTATATCACTGTCCTCTTCTTATTTATCATATTTTAACATTTCATGAAGTTCTGGGCAAAGCATTGGGTTCTAGGCCTGAAAATGTGGCTCAAATCCCATGGTTGCTTGCATAGAACTGAGTATTTGGGGCCTTGGCTGCTAGCATGTATTGTTATGCCTATGACTATTGACTGTTGGCTGCTAGCATGCAATGTTATGCCTATGGCTATGGATCAAAGAGGTCAAAATTTTAGTGTGACCTAGGGGTAAGAGGCCTGAAATGTTGGGTTACCTCCTGGGGTGTTGTTGTTGTACAAGGTTTGTTTGTTGTGTTTCTATTGGTTATACTTTCTTAAGGTCAGCTAAGAGGTTGAGTCTCATTATAGTGGCCTCTTGTCGTATTTTTACTGGGGTTAGTCAGTTACTTAGGAAAATGTGGGAAGAGGGTGTTACAGAGTGGTATCAGGGCATGGTTTCACTTTCCTTGGGTGGTGTCTAGTTTCCGTTCTCTTTAGGTGATGTCTAGTTCCCATTATATTTGGTTGATATATGATAACACATATTGGTATCAGAGCATGTTTCAGCCCTTAGACTGGATGGGCAGTGTGTTGGTCATGATTTTTTATTGGTTGCATATTTGTTTCTCATTCCTAGGGTTCATGTGCTTGTTGCATCCATGTTGTGTCGGCCATGGTAGTAGTGGTGTCACCATGGAAGTGATGATAGTGTTGTTGTTAACATGGTTTCATGAGAGTATGAATGGTTATGTGTTGCTCATGCTTGTGTATTTTTTGTGCATTCTTTATTACATATTATTACATATTGTACATGTATTTATTGATTATGCTAGGGTTACATATTGGTCATGATTCAATATTATCTGTGTATTCTTTCTTGTGTGATTTCATATGTTGAACATGCATTGGTTGTTCATGATTGGTTATACGTGTCAAGTGGGTGCATATGGTCAAGTTTGCATTGATTTGATTCAGGTTGTTGTGCATAAGGTCAGTGCATGCAATTAGGTCATGATGATGATATTTTTATGTTATGATACTAATTTTTTGGCTAAGATAGAGCAGAAGATGCTGACGATAAAAGTGAAGTTGCAATATCGGACCTCAAGGCAAGAGCATGTTGTCATATATGTTTCGATGTTGGGCATGTAGGTATGTTTGTTAAGGATTTTTATACGCATTATGGTTATGAGTATTCATTTCATTATATTGATGTTATGGTTACATACATTATAGATTCTAGTTGATTAGTGTGGTTATATGTACATGTGCCAGATAGTAATGAATGATAACGACTTGTGGTGGTATGCATTTATATTTTTGAATGATGTTAGACTACTTATATGTTGTTCATGAGCATGTTATGGGTTAATTTATTCTTGTTGTATGATAGTTAGCTTGATGATTAGGTTACATCTTGTTAATGAGCATGATATATAACTTGTTCTTGTTACATACTAGTGACTTGATGGTTAGCGTTATGACATTCAGGCATGAGTCAACTTAATTATGATAGTGTGTTGTATGTCTAGACTGACTATGCATATGTGATTGTATTCATGAATGACAACTTTTTATGATTTTAGGGTGTTACATAGTGCTACACCAGATAGATAACATAATCAAACAATGAAGCATTAAGTACATGACATAAGCAAACTCATACCTTAACGTATCTCAGGAGAGTCTATCTTGACTGCACAATCAATCTAGAATGGAATGATATAGCTTCAAAACATATGCACTAAGATATAAAAAAGGTCATGATATCATTAAAGGTAACTAGCTAAAATGGTACGTTTATATTGTTTTTGAATGTTTGACTAATCGCATGATCTGAGTATGTGTTTGTAAGATTGCATGCAGGAATGATATTTCTTTATGATGGTTGTGCTAACGCATATGTGTTGAGATATCCGGTATATAAATGAGTATAAGTAGGTGATATTCGTAGCATTATGTATTATGACAGATGAATGAGAGTTGATTTTTTATTATTACATGGTTTTTAGTCTTGGAAAAAGTTGATTTTGAATTTATAGATATGTTGTCTTGATGTTTGGTACATATGGCTGACATGTGTGTTTAGTTACGGGTCAGTGTACTTGGCACAACAAGGTATGATAGTTGGTGTATTGTTATACCTTTATATGTGGTTACAGTTATGTGTTTGTGGCGATATGATGCAGGTGATTGCATGGCAAAGAGATGAACATGAAATCTTGAAGATGGCTCGGGTTGAGCTTTCCTTTGGAAGCATTGGGAACCATGGGGTTGAGTCATGGTGGGTGTTTCTAGTCTTGTGATTTTGGTATTCTGTGATTTGTTACACTTGATTTGTAGTGTTGATTGTGTCTAGTACATGATCATACCACTTTTTTTTGGTTTCATAATTCATTGGTTTTCATGGTATTCTTTTTGTTTGTTCTTATTATTTCCCCTCATGTTCTGGGAGTCTTGGGAATTGGATTGGGAAAGTGTAAACTTAATGGATCTTGTGGAGAGTTGTGGGGTACCCAATAGGTAATAAAAGACAGGGATGAAACTCAGTGTATGAGTGAGAGTACTGGAAGGTAATAATATGACAGTAAGTTGGATTGGTTGGGTCCATTGAGGTAAATGGACATTGGCAAAACTATCGTGAGAAAGGTAACACGAAAGGTAAAGTGAATGGATCTAAGTGTTAGATGCCTTGCATATGCTAGAAACTATTATTATCAACATTGTGCATGTTGTACACAAATAAAGGAAGTTCTCTTAATCTATACCTTATAATATCTATAATTGTGTAGTGATCATGATTATTTCAGATTTCAGAATTCTGTGATTAAGTTTTGTTTTTCATGTGTCTTCCGGATCCATTGCATCAGGTGATTTGTTATATCAATGTTTCAAACTTTCTAGCAAGGTTCTTTATGAAGATAGAAATGTGATGTTGATGTTGATTATGTTGATGTTTATACATGTATATATTTATGTATGTCCCATTTGACAGGGTTGTCATGAATAGTGATTTTTTGATGCTGATGTTTATAGGTATATATGTGTGTATGTATGTTGTTTCTGATAAGTTAGTGATTTTCTTATGCTAATGATTTTATATAGGTATGTATATTTGTGTCTATGTCACTGTATGAAAATTTTTTCAAGGATCATTCTTGTGGAGGAATTATTTCTTATGCAGGAGAATGGCATAAAGAGGTCCTTAGTCTTATGAGGAATGAAGTGGGAAGAGTAAGTTTGACAGATCTATGAGGTAAATATCTTATGTGAATGAATTTATATTATATACTTGTATTATGCCTATGTTTATGTTATGGACATGTAATGTCGAGATGAGCATGAATAGTGGAGAGACACTAGAAGCAAGGTTTCTTGTGGGGTTAGTGTATGGTCTATAGATGTGCATTACTAATGTTGTGTATATGTTGTGCATGTTGCATATTCAGTGATTGTACCTATGGTGATGTGTAAGTGTTTCATATGTAGTATTGTGTACATATGATGTTGTATGATTTTTGTATATATGGTGTTGTATGCAATTGGTTCGGTGTGCATGTTCGAAATGTGGTGTTGTGTACATATGGTGCTATGTACATGTTGTATATGTAGCGCTATGTACATATGGTGTTGTGTGCATGGTCTACATATGGTTTGTGTGCATGATTGTATGTGTGGTGTTGTGTGCATGTGGTGTTGTGTACATATTGTACATGTGGTGTTGGGTGCATGTGGTGTCGCGCATGCGGCGTTGTGTACATGTCGTATCATGCAAATGTCATGCATGTGATTTTGTGTACATGTGCTATTGCATACAAATTATACACATTATGTGGTGTACATTTGGTATTGTGTACACGTTGTGTAGGTGGTGTCAGGTACGTGTGATGTTGTGCACACATTATGCATGTAGTGCTATGTACAAGTGGTACTGTGTACCTATTTTTCATATGGTATTGTTCTACATGTAGTATTGTGTGCATGTCGTACATGTTGTGTCACAGGCATGTGGTACTCTATATTTTCATGGTGCAGTCACCATGTCATTACATGTGTATTCGTTGTGTTGTTATATGTATATGTATATGTATCATGTTGTCGTATAATGGATGTAAGTGTCACTATTGTGTTTTATTGTACATTGGGTGTTGTTGTATGTTTTTACGCCTACATACGTATTGCGTTGTATTGTACACGAGGTCTAGGCATATGTGTCATATGTCGGTCTGGGTGTATGTATTGTGTGGTTTTTTACTCCTTGTGTGGATGTATGTGTTGTACACTATGTGTATGTCTACATAGTTGAAGAGAAGGCACTGGTGTTTGTTGGGTGTGGCAACCTGGCTGGTGTGTGTACAAATGAAAAAGGGGAGACGTAAGGACTGATGAAGGATAAGTATAAGTATTTTATTTCAGTCTTATTATGCATGTGATCTGTGATTTTGACTTATGATGGTTACATATGATTTATGATTATGGTTTATTGTGATTTCATGTGATTCATGATTTTAATTTATGATGGTTTCATTTTGAGCTAAGCATATGTGATATGTTTATACATGATGATTTGATCAAAAAACTAGTTTCACTTGTGTGACAAGAAGTAAACATATTTGAAATTGTACCTTATTGATGGGCCACCAATGAGGTATGATGTGAATTTATTTCAATTCATTTTCAGTTTAATGGAAATTATGTGCTTGGTACAAGAATAACATAAATTCTTGGTTTGGTGGTTGAAACCAATTGCAAGAATTAGCAGCAACAAAAAGTAATTGGAACATGCAATAGTATGTCTGTAAAACATTTTAGGAGCATGGCCATTGTGGGACACTGGTACCCAATAGTGTCGATTGATTTTCATGAGCATGCTATGACTGGTATGATGGTTTTTAGGCATATATATTCCTTGGTTTTCTGACCTTGTGATTCGAGGAATCCTTTCTCAGGGATGGGCTACCCGAGATGGGGGTGCCAACAAAACTTGGAAGTTGTGTGACTGCACAGAAAGGGTTGACTGAATTTCCCGAGGGAATGTGTAACAGAGAAGGAAAGGTCGGGATGGATTTATTTTTTTCATTATCATTTCCATATGGAATCAGATCAAAATAAGCTTTCCAGAAAACATTTAGCGAGAGGCCCGACCCCCACAAAATATTCTATATTTCCTATGCCCTAGGAAAATCAGCCGGTAACTTTTCACTGAGTATATAGTGGCATAGGATTATACCATTAGACATTGGATGCAGCTTTTAATTTTACATTGGATTTTGGACTTCCTAGGAAGGAGGTGAATCCTGGTATTAATTTGAGGGTGGAGGTGTGAGCCTCTAGATTCCCTTGTTGTGGATGCAGATATCATATCCTTTTATTCTCCAATTGGAAAAATGTACATATGTATATATGTGTTTGTTATTCGTAAATATCATAAGGAACTATGTTATAAAGCTCTAGTACACGTTATGATTTTCATAATGTTTTTTTCTTTTTAGCAGGTTAGTCATTATAAATAATGCAATGAGTTGTGTTATAAATCTTTATAGGCATTATATTTTTTATTTAGTGGTTTTTTTGTTTGTAGGTGTCATTGAACACTGAGGATAGTGTTCACCTAAGGGGGAGGGTTCTGTAACAGCCCTAGGGAAAATTCCATGTAAAATACAATAAAGGAAAAAATAATAACCATGGTTGATGGGACACTTATTCCAAGTTGAATGCTGGGAAAAAAATCCTAGTGGGTGTTAACTTCAGTTAATATGGATAAGGAAATTAGCAAAGGAAAAGGCAGAGACTTTGGAAAGAAAAAATGGTATTTTTGGCACATTCATTTATGAGAATAATGGAAATTAGGAGAAAATGAGATGAAATTTCACAGGTTTCATATGAGGAGGAAAACGAAAGAAAATTAGGGAAAATAAATAAAATAGAGGCATCATTGATAAAAAGGCTTGCCAAGGATCAGTTGGAAATTTTTTGGCTCAAGCTTTTGTTGGTTCAACCTTTTGTCAATTCATTTTTGGAGCTCTCTCATTATTCTCTCTCTGTCACTCACTTTTGAACAATTATATTTTCTTGGAGAGCTTTGGCATTGGAGAAACAAGGGAAATAAAGCATGAATAAGGAGGAAGAAATAAAGGAGGAGAAGGAATCAAGCAATTACAACAAGATTCTTTGTAGTTATTGATTTCCATGCATTATTTCCTTCCTATATTTGGCATGCATGGTATTTCATGTGGTCCTTTTCTGTCTTGGCATGGGTTTTTTCCAGGTGTCATGTTATCTTCATCCTAGCCTTTACATTTCCAGATAGCTATGGTGTAGGTGGAGAACATCGGTAGCATTCATGTTTTTTTGGTTCTTTTTGGTAGGTTATGAGTGCCATATTCATGCTTGGAATATGGCACAGAGGTAATTGTATGAAGAGACATTTGGCTCAACTAATCTATGGTCGGGTGGAATGTGAAAGTCCCATCTCCACTTGGTTTTTATATCCATGAATGAGAAGCTCATTCCTTCGGTATTTGATATATAAATGTACTATTTATTATGTGCATTCTATTGCTGTTGTGTCCACTATATTTCTATTTTTATTATGGTTGTTGTTAACATGTATGTTGAAAGTGATGATATACTGCTCTCTCCATGTTTTTAATTGTAAACAAAAACACATTGTATCTATGGGAAAATAGATTTTATGGAAGCTAATGATGTAGCGGAGAAATCATTCTTAGCTATTCTCATATAAGTATGAGAACCCTTTGCTCTGTTCTATTGTTTATACCTATAGCTTTCATGTTTGTGACATGTTTTAAAAAATGTCTGTCATGGCTAGGAGGGGTCTAAAAGAGTTCTTATTTATGTGATTACTTCCATATCATTTTCCTATTTTTATTTATCATCTATGAACGTGTCATGAGGTTTTGGGCAGATCCCTACGTTATGAGCCTAAAACAGTGGCTCAAATCCTAGGGCTGCTAGCACAAAACTCAATATTTTGGGCCTTGGGAAATGACATGTAGTGTTATTCCTATAGCTATAGCCTCTTGGCTTATCGGATGGAGTGTTATGCCTACAACTATGGCTCAAAGAGTTTAAAATGTTACTATGACCCAAGGGTAAGAGGCATGAAAGGTTGGGTTACCTTGTGCAGGAGGTGTTGTTGTTGCTCAAGGTCTGTATGTTTTGTTTCCATCGGTTCTACTTCCTTAAGGTCACTTAGGAGGTTGAATCTCATTATAGTAGCCTCTCATCACATATCTACCCCAGTTGGCTGGTTAGTTGGATAGATGTGGGTGTTGGTGTCCCATTTTTTGATAGTTTGGCAAATCAAAAGACAAGGCAACATCAGAACCAATATTTAGAGTTACAAGATCTAGTCCTCATGTTCTTAGAGAGGGATCTCTCAAATGTTTGTTTGCAAAATTTTATCTTGTGTGCCTAGAGTATTGATTTTAGACTAGTTATTAAGTGCAGGTGTTTTTTTGTTTGTTTGGTTCAATTGAATTGATACAACAGAACATGAAACATCTAGGAAAGATACACAGAATGGAGAAACATCTAGATGATTGGGCAATGGAGTCTAAATAAGGTCATGAAAAGCTCATTAATGGATATGGGATATCAAAGGGAAAATCTAACTTGGCCACATGATTCTTTGGTTTTTTGGAATGGGATGAACATTAATGATTTGCAAAGAGAAAATGAATTCTCAACAAAGGGAACCTGAAAACATAATTTAAAAAATAAAGAGAAATTTGATAGACAGGGCTAACCATAAATTCTACAAACATTCTTTAAGAAAATAATGACTTCAAGAAAACTTTCAAAATGAAATCTAAGATTCGGGGAACACCCTATTTCCTCAAATATTTTATTCTAAAGGACTTAGAAAACATAAAAGATTTACTGATAATTACAGTCATAGAAGAGGGAACACCTAAAAACATCTATGATCTTAATTATAACGACCTTTAAGTGAACTGTTTAAGTGAGGACAAAGGGCAAGATCAAAAAATACCTCTTTGATTCACTATAAGCAAAGAACTTCAAAGGGAGACTTCAATAATAGTTTTTAAGTGGCAGCAGACTAGCAGGGAGAACCATAAATCATGTTCTAACCAACTATTTGAACTATTAAGGAAATAAACAAGTATGAAGACTAAAGAGAAAGATTAAAGCTTCTAAAATACTTCAACAGAAGAAAACATAAAACATTGAAGGATGAACAGGTCTAAGGTGCTTCCAAGAGTCATTTCTTAGCCTAAAACTTTCAAACCTACTATAGTAAGAGATTATGGAACATAATGAAAACAAGGGAAAACATAAAACAGTTCAGAATACTTCACCAACAGCCAAGCTCATGGATCCAATGATAGAGACTTCTTAGGAACAATCATGCAACAACAACATCAAGGTCTTAAAGACTTCAATTTGTTCTTCAACTTCAATGGACTATGTATTTACTTCAAAGAGTTTCAGTATTACAACTTGTGATCAAAAAATAACCAAAAATTTATCGTCTTCTGCAGAAGTATTTATAGAAGGATGAGGAGGTGAGATCTGATAAAATATCTCTCAAGGAAATTAATACAGATTCAAGACTTCTTGGCCTTTTGAGGGGCTCAATGAAGAAGTTTACAGGTGGTTATGCATTAACTGTTTTACAATTAATATTTAAACTCGGTGGGATATTTGTTGACTTCTAGGCTCTGCATAACGTGGAGTAATCCTGAAGATATTTGTTGTATTAGCTTCCTGTGGCAGAATTAACTTCTTAGCAGTGCTGGAGGCAAATATTTCTTTAATCAATAACTTCGGCCTCCTTTTTGAATGGTTTGAGGCAACATGTGGCTCTTGTAGTAGATGAGGAATAAATTCGCCTCAAATGCAGGTGGTGGAAACCTTTCTTCCATTTTAAACAATTATGATTTCTCTTTACTGTGTTTTAATCCAAGGAATTAGGTTTTTGATAATTATTCTTAACCGTAATTCCCTAAGTTTGTCTTCAATCTTCATCTCTGCTGCGTTCCGTTCTTCAAACTTATACTCTTTTAAATCACGTTTAAAACATAGTTTATTCTCAATGTGCAGAGCCACGCAAGGCTTTAAAGGCATCAATGCCCATGAGGCATTGATAAAACAATGGAATGAAACCCCGTGAATGGTTCTCTTTAATAGCTCAAAGGCGCGGAAAACGTTTTTCCTGGCCCTTAGCTTTCCTTCATTATACAATGGAAAACCATTAAAACACCTACAAAACATAGAAAAATTAAGAAATCCTGTGTTTTTTGGGTTAAACTGCTTAGAAGGTGGGGAAGGAGCGTAACCGTTGGATCTGGACACGTGGACGGTCCAGATCTAATCGGGGGATTGCAATCGGCTGGAGGAGGAAAGGGGTGTGATGAAAAATCTCCGATGTGATTGCGCGATTGGGAGGGCAGAAGCGATTAGGCGATGGTCGTTTGATTTGAGGATTAGATCAATGACGGGGAGCGAATCGGAGGGATAGGCAGTCAGGGGAAGAAACAAAATCACGCGATGAAATCCGCGTGATGCGATTTAAAAAACTCCGACGCGATGGTGCAATAGGAACATCGTAATCGGAAGTTTCAAACAAACATAATCGGAGGAGCCTTACAAAAGTTTCCGATGCGATCGGGCTATCGCAATCGGAGGGGTGGAGATTATATATAAAAGACTTAATCGCATCGGAAGTTCCGATGTGTTCTTTTTAATCAACCCATTTTTAAATTTCCCGATGCGATTGCGCGATCAGCTCTTTTCAATCTACCCATTCATATTTAACACGTGACTTTGGTTTTTAGACCAAAACTTTAGAAAAGTGGGTTTTTGCATTTTAAAAAGGAAAAAATGAATCGGGATGGATTATTTATAAGGTTTTAATTACGGAAGGCGGGCCCATGGGATATTTATACAACGGTTTTAATCGCATCGGGTTTTTCAATACAAAACCAATCGCATTGGAGTTTATATGACGCAAAAATAATCGCATCGGAACTTTCAAATATGGCAAGGACTTGCGCTCGTTGGTTTTTTGCAATGTGATAAGCACCTGGGACTATAACTCTTGGTCTTGGGCATAGAGTATATGAAACAAAAAGTGGTGGGGCAGGATTATAACACAGGGACTTAATTGCATCGCAAAATTTCGATGTGGTCTTCTTGATCAACCCATTTGTGTTTTCTCTAATTGTGATTGCGCGATCGGCTCTTTTCAATATAACCATTTTTTTTAAACACGTGACTTTATTTTTTTAAAACAAAATTTGGATAAATGGGTTCTTCGTTTTTTATAAAATAAAAACGGTGATCAGGCAGGTTTATATACAAGGGTGATCACATCAGAAATTTTTAAAGCGACACGGCAAAAGACTTGCGCTCGCTTGAAATTTAGCGATGGGATGAGCACCATGAGGGGCTTAGCACTTGGTTTTTATGGTAAGGGCATATGGGGGAAGTGGTTAGTGGGCTTACCCAAAGGGGCTAAAGCCTGTAATCAAAACATGAATTTTCACGATTTTTTCAATGTTTTTTAAAGGATTTCGAAGGCTTTGGTAAGGTTACAAAATGGGTTTCAAACCTTATAAAGTGAATTTTTATGAATGGAAGAAGGAAACTCATAAAAATAGAGGATTTTTATGGAAGAAACGGGTGCAAATGAAGGTTATTTTTGAGTGGGGAAAAGGGGAAAATGATGGTTTTTCAGCAGTCTTTCTCTTGGAATTTGGCAGAATTCTCAGAGTATAAAATGGAAACAGCAAAGGAAGATTTTGGACAGAGGCATGAGGCCTTCTAGAGTCTTCAAGAGCCAACAATTTTTAACAATGAAATTTCTTCCTTGAAGGCTAAAAAGTCTTAGCCACCTTTTTCTATAACAAATATTATAGGTGGCTAACAGTGGCTCCACTTGGGGATGGTACCTTCTTGAAGGCATCAAGAACTTCAAACTTGCTTTTTCTGGGAGGCTGATCAATTGTCTCATCCATTGGGCTATCTTTATTTCATTGAATGATCTTCTTGCGTTCTGGAAATGCTAACAGCCATGGAAAAACAATGGATCTTTTATCAACAAGCTTTCTACCTACTCAATCCTACAGGTCTAACATATTTTCTTCATTAGAGTGCAATTGGATTGGCAAACTCTTTTCACAACATTTTATTCTTTTGAAAGCAGGAAATCTAATCTATTTCTACTCATTATTTCTCCATGGACTCAGATTAAACAGTTCAGTCCATAAAATTCTCTACCTAACCTATCATCTGTTGGGATTGAACTGTCCAACAGTTTTTATTCTCTAAATTCTACAACAGAAATTAAAGAAGCATACAAGTTAGGATTGAATAGCCTAACTTGATGCTGATCTATGGCATAAAAAAAAGTTGCACATAGATTATTATTTGCAAAAAAGTAAATCAAAATGATGAAGGCTTAAGATCTGAAAATTCAAAGCACTTCCTTCATCTTTTTACAGCTCTGTTTTGACTCTTATGTGAGCTATTTCTTCCTTGCTCTCTGGTTCAGATTTTGAGCTAATTAGAACCCGATTTTCTTCTTTTTGACTCAGAAAAATAAAATACATTTGAGTCATTTCTCTTTTGGAAACTTAGGTTCAGATTTTGAACATGTTTTAACCTTTAATTTCTATCCTAAACTATCTACTGATAAGCCAAGATTACACAGTTTGGCAAATCAAATTCACTATTCTATCAGCAGAAAATTTAAAGCTAATTAGTCAAGATTAGGCTGTTTGACTAACTAGAAGTGTGTTATTCAGGAGTGGCATTTAAGCTTGCACACTTTCAGAATTTGTTTCTCTTTTTTGGTATGGGGCTTATACCTTTCTTGTTTTGACAACCTGCCCTCCTTTATTTCTTTCTTTGTTTTTGTATTTTTTATTTTTCTAGCTTTGAATGCAATGGTTAGACTATGATATTTACAATGAAAAATAAAAAGCTTTAAAAATTAATATTCTTGGCAGAAGTAATGCTTGAGCATCCTGCCATTTACTAGACCTCCATATAGATCTTCTCCATTCAATTCCTTCAAGAAAAATGCATTGTGACCCCTCTCAGCATGAATAATATAGGGTCCTTTCCACAAGTTCTCAAAATTGCCATGTTTTCCCTTCTCTTCTCTTCTTGAATCCCATTTAAGAACAACATTTCCAATTTGGAAATTTTTTGCCTTAGTCCTCTTATCAAAAAGCTTCTTCATTTTTTCTTGGACTAACTGTTTTCTTTCATAGACTTCCTCTCTGGTCTGCTGCAAATGGATTGTTTGGTCGATTCTTCTCTGATATCATTTTCTTCAATCTGCACTTCTTGAAGGAGTTTCATGACTAGAACTCCCAATGAGGTAGGAAAAAATACATCCATGCCATAAAAAAACTAATAGGGGGACATATTTATTGACTTCCTTGTAGTTAATATATCAGCCCATAAGGCATGAACCAGCATACTGTGCCATGATTTCTGATTTTTCTCCAACAGTTTTTTGATTATATTGAGGAGACTCTTGTTGGAGGATTCAGCTAAGCCATTTCCTTGGGGATAGTAAGCAGTGGAATGGCCCAAGGTTATGTGGTATTTGTAACAGAAATCAACCATTTTCTTAGATTTAAAAGCAGTAGCATTGTCTGTTATGATTTTTTTGGGACAACCAAATCTGGATAAGATGTTTGTTTCAAGGAACTTGATAATGACAGAGTCATTAGCATTTCGGGAGGGTATAGTTTCTATCCACTTGGTAAAGAAGTCAGTGGCTGTGAGGATCCACTTATGCTGAGCTGAGGAGGATGGATGAATTTCCCCAATGAAGTCCAGCCCCCATTGTTGAAAAGGTGCCTCAAATCTGATAGGATGTAAAGGTAAGGGAAGGAGTTTTCTTTTGCCATAAAATATTTGACACTTATGGCAAGACATGACCAACTTCTGAGTGTCTGGCAAAAGGGTAGGCCAATAGTAACTGGATCTAAGAATTTTGTTGGTTGTGTCCTTCCAGTAGAGGTGACCTCCACATTCTCCATCATGCAATTCATGCATGATCTTTCCTGCATAATATTCAAGTAAAAATTTAAGCAAAATTCCAATAGCGTTTTTCCAATATAATACTCCATCTAAGATACAAAAACTCAAGGCCTTTTGTTTCAAGAATCTAGCTTTAGTTTTAGACAAAGAAGGAGGGGTATTTAAATATAAAAGCACATAAATAATGTCAGCATACCATGGAGAATTTAGAAATGTTTCTTCAGTAACAGGAGCATCAGATTCTTCTATTTCTTCCAACACATCTACCATATTCATGTCTAGTGCTTGGAAGTTAGATTCAGCCATAAGTTTTGCTAATCCTTGCCCTCTAACTAGTTTGGTGGGCCTGATTTCTAAGTCATATTCAAGAATATTTGCAATCCATTCTCCCCTTTTACCATCAGGGTCTTGACTCAGAATGTCCTTGAAAACAGTATGTGGAACAAAAGCAATTATGTGAGAGTGTAAAATATAGACCCTAAAGTCTTTTAATGCTTTCACTAATGCTAAGGCTTGCTTCTCCATGATGTTATATTTTAGAGGAACATATCTTAAGGCCCTACTAAAGAAAGATATTAGTTGTTCTTGCCCCAAATCATTCTTTTGAAGTAAAACTGCAGCTATTGTATGCTCAGATGAAAAAGAAAAGATGTAAAAATCTTTGGTAAAATCTGCACTAATCAGGACCAGTGTTTGGGTAAGAGCTTGTTTGACCAGTTCGAATGATTGTTTAGCTGGTAAAGTCAATTTTACACCCACATCTTTCTTAAACATGTTTGTAATTTTTTTTAACATCTCAACAATGTTGGGGATAAACCTTCTCAAAAAATTAATCTTTCCAATGAAAGATTGCAATTCTTTGAGGCTTCTTGGATGGCTAATTTGCAATATGCCATCTATCCTTGTAGGGTCTATTTTGATTCCTTTTTCTAAAATTATGTGACAAAGAAGCTTACCTTCTGTTGAAGCCCCGAAAATCGGCTCTACAACAAGGGGGATACCCACCCGGTCTGGACCTTGGTTAGCATCTCCTTTTCCGTTTGGTGTAGTGGGTCCGACTGGGGATAATGGGACCAGTTTCCCAATATGTGTGTGTGTGTTTGAGATTTGATATTTCTTTTCTAAAATTCCTAATTAAAATGCTTTTAATCTATTTCTAATCTATTCATATGCAAATTGTATTCTAAGAAATATCTAATTCTAAAACTGACCCGGGATATAAATCTTTCTATTTATGCGATCTAAAATGATTTCAAATAACAAGCAATAATAAAGATCATTCAATTATTATTAGAAAAGAATTTAATAAAGATAAACCATTTCATATAAAAATTTAGATGAAACAGTTGTGAAAAACATATCGCATAATAAGTTATTCATACATCAAGCACAAATAAATAGTTATGACCATACAAAAGTGCAAAATGATAACTCAAGCATCAATATATAAATAACTGAACATAAGTATCACTTTTAACACAGAAACAGAAACAGTTAAGAGATAAAAGTACCATTTATAACTGGTTCTACTCATGAGCTAGAAGCAATAATGATTTATCTCTTCCTAATCCAACATCCATTAACAGTATAGAAATGCAACATCAGTAACAGATATTAGACACAGATATCAATAAATCTCGTTCCATTCATTCATCAAAACATCCTCTGAGGGTGTAGAAGTGCATGTTCTGAGGATAAGTTTTTGACAAATTTCAGGACCCTTCTCTAAATGCACGAGAAGGGTTTAAATACTACTAACTAAATCTAAAAATAGTTTATTAAAAAAATTTAGGATTCGGTTTAAATGACCGTCCTTTTTCTAGGCAAAAATAAAGTAAAACTGAAACTAAATCTAAAACTGAAAACTATCAACTAACTACTTATGAATTTGATCTTTGAACTTGCAAGCATCCAGCATTGTTTTGAGAAGAGGTGGCTGGCTGACTTCAGATTTCAACTGTCCCGAAAAGACAGAATCGACAAGTGTAGGCACAATCTTCTCAGCAGAATTAATGATGCAATTAAGAGTGGTGCATTAACTGTGTGGTTTTACTAGATATGTCCAGTAAGAATCCCAGTTTAATCTTGTCAATCCTTGAATTGATTTTTCTTTTTCCTCCACCTTTTGTTTCCACTCTGTTTGCAATTACTGTGCTTGTGGAAGGTATCCCGGAATAGTTTCTGAAATCAAATTAGCTTTGTGCAAATTTTCATTTACACAATCAGTAATATTCCTTGCTGCTGTAGCTGCCTCCTCTACCGCTTTTTCTCCTTCTCTGATTTGTGCATCCCAATTATTGAAAAGTATTTCTTTATGACTGTTAATGATAATTGGTGCTCCAGCTCTTTTTCCTTCCTCTGTCTTTTGCCATGCCAAATAATTAGTAACTCTTTCATTAGTTAAATCATAATCATGTCGTATTTATACGACATGATTAGTAATTCTATCACTTTCTTGACAAAAAGAGTTCCATTGTGTGATTTTCTGGCATAATACATCTTGTTGTTGTAGTAGTTGATTGTTCAAAGAGATGGATTCTGAGACAAACTCTACTAGTTTGGGGTCATCTTTATGCTCCTCTTGGATAATCTGTATTTGTTTCTCTTTATCGGCCAAAATTTTCTGATATCCAATTTGCATCTGTTGAAGCTCTTACTGTAACTTTTCAAGTTTTATCTGTGCTTCACTGTTAGCATGGGCTTGTTGTAATTGTTGTTGCAGAACTTGTATCTGATCTTATTTTTCATTTAATAATAGACGTACCTCAGATTCTTTGTCAATAGTTGCAGAGGCATAAGCTCCTATAATTTGAGATAAACTGGTAAGATTATCAGTAGGATCCGTAGTAGGATTTTTAGGATCTTTCCATAAGATATTTAATTGTTCTGCATTAGTAGAGATTGCGCTCTCTAACTTTCTCTTTTTCCTTTTCTTCCTGACTACTGCTTTATACTGCGGGTTGTAGAATACATCTAGAGGAGGAATGTCCTCTATATTAAGTACAATTTCAGAGGAGGGAGTGATAGGTATATGCTCAGTTTCTGTGACATTGTCACTTATTCCCGTGCTCAAAAATTTTGTTGTCTGTACAGGGGTCTGTATATTCTGTCCTTCGACATTAAGCAATTCATTAAAAGTTTCCCATTCTTTGTCTAATTCAATTTTGACTAACTGTTGCTGTACATTGGGAGGAAGAGGATTTATCTGCTGAGAAGTCAAAATTTGATGTTGTGAAAGCTCTTTTGATTGAGTAGTATCCTTCACTGATTCTTCATTTTTATCCTGCTCTTCATTAGACTTATTAGAACGTTCAGAAGCTTCTCTTTCAAACTTTGACTTAGACTTATCTGTACCTGAACTGCCACTGAGACTGACACTAGGAGTTGGTTCCCTTGCGGGTTCCACACGCAAAATATCCAAAGGAATAGTGGTCAATCTTCTTTCTCTGTACATTTTAAATTCTTGAAATTCTTCTGAATGTAAAACTTCTTTAAATGTGTTTTTTCCTAAGAACATATCATCAAAAGGATCTTCTTCTCCGGAAAATACCCTTACCTTGATTGTAGTGGTAAAATTCTTAGCAACATCATTTGGGTCAAATAGCCTTTTTGGAAATTTAAACAATTGTAAGCATGTAATGTTGCTTACTTTTTTAAATGAATGACCAACATCAAATAATGAGAATACTCCGCATGCTACAGGAAATTGTGGCCAGATGGCCTTCTTTTTATCTTTTAACTCTTTGGTCAAACCACCTTCTCCACAGGTTTGATATGAACCCTCTGCTATAAGTTTATCCGAAACATACAAGGGTAAAACATGACGAGAAGTAGAGCTTCCAAAAACCCTTACATAGGTAAAAAACTCTTCGCCAAACCACCATGCGACAGGGAGAATGTCGACTTCTGCTTCAGGAGAAAACCTTAGAGCATCCTTATTATACAATATTTTGTACAGCGACAACATTATGCCATGGAAAATCTTGTAAAAATGAGGAACAAATTTTTATTCCCACAGTTCTTTGTGATACACATGAATAGGCAAAGGATCATGAATTGTCCATTTCCAACCCATTAAAGGGAATTTAGAAACAAAGCAGATAGAATCCATAACATAGGCAGACAGATAAAAAGAAGTATAAATCCTCTGAGAGACATCCCGTTTAGACCGGTAATTGAAAATAGCAGTGGCTAAATTATCAGACAGCATTTTGGCCCAGTCTACAATGGTAGCGTTAACAGCATCATTTAATAATGGAAGCCAGTCAGGAAAGACCTTATTTATGTCAGCCTTTCCAAAAAGCTTACATAACATAGCAGCAAAAAAACAATAGGGAGAGGTGAGTGAACCAGTACTGTACATACCGTGTTTGTCTTTCTTCAATGGTTCATGTCTTTTGGTCCATTCCTTTGTGCATTCTGCCAAATTTGCATTTTCCCTGGTAAATTTCTCCATAAATTGTTTGTTGTAAGTCGCCTGAGTCTCCGACAAGTGATACATAAGCCTCAAATATTCTGTAGTGAATGACCCGATTAGCTCTTGATCTGGAGTTCTAAATTTCCTGTCTGAAATATCGGTGCTATCCAGCACCCATTTTACCATATTTGTATACAGAAGAATTCTCAGTCTTTCTGCTATCCAGTGCAAAAATGAACAGGCCAATTCTGTAAGAGATGCTTCAGATGAATTACTTGAACCTGCAGTAGCCACGACTTCCATTACCCTGGGATTTTCTTCTTCGAGTAGATTATGCATTCCCTCCCAGGTGGTGATACCAGCATCCTTGTTGCAAGCAGTATCTGCATACAGGGAAGCCATCTCTTTTTTTCCAGAACTTGGAGTTTTCTCTTTATTTCCCATAATACTCTGTGAATGCTTTGTATAGTCTTATGCTCCTTCGCGCCTGCGGTTTTACGAATTAAGTGAGAGTAATGACATGAGAAAGGTGACGGGATGGTTTTAAATGCTAAAGGAGAATGAAAAATATTATTTAAATGTGAAACGACCTTTCAATCAAAAGAAAATCCTTTTTTTCAATAATTGACAATCCATTCATTAATTCAATCATTAAAGCACATAATGGATATTGATTTATGAAAATATTTTCTTTGGACAACGAGCTCTTAAGAATCTATGACATTGCAATCTGCGATTTGTTATGCAATATCGCAATATCGCAATATCGCAGATCACAGTTTTCTCAAATCGAAATCATCGCAAGATCACAATTATCTCCAATCGCAATCATCACGAATCGCAGTCTCATAGCATCGCGAAATCACAATGTCGCAAAATCGCAATATTTCAAAATGAAAAGTATTCATTAAACATCCTTTCTATGATATGCGATTTTGCAATCAATATTTTTAATGCGTAGTTTTTAGAGATCGCGCTATCGCAATATTGTGAATTCGCAATTTGTGCTTTTCAAAGGATATCCATTTTTTGAGATGGATGCGGTATTTTTCTTCAAAAAAAGATTATATTCTGATCTATCATAAACTTAAGTTTATTTAAATATTTTCAAAGGAATTTCCCTAAGTTATGATAGTAAGTTTTATTTGAAAAAGGAAACAAGCACTAATTCATTTTTTTGGATTTTATGACTAAGGGTCCCCACTTATTTAGTATTATTATTAATACTAAATAAGAAATGGGGGTTGTTGCTGGCCACAACACTTGGCGATTCACTTGGAAGAACCAATTATCGCTGCTTTTCTTTTGAATTTTCTAAATTTTTCAAAACAAAAAAATTTCTAGAAAATCAAACTTTATTATAAAAAGACAAAGTGCATTATGCTTTAATATAAAAATGATATTTCATTTCTTCTATATTCAAATTTTATTATTCACTTCCTCCAGCTAGTTCTTGTATTTACATCAGTCATTACTTGGTTTATAAAGATAAAAACAAAGGCTCCTCTGTAAATTAGTTTTAAATATGCTCATTTGTCGTAGGTAGAGCCACTGCTGCCAACAAGCGTTTATAGCCTCGACATGGTTACCTATTACCCAGCAATGATCTTGTGTCCTACTTAAAAAAATGTACAATTTTCAAAGAGAAATCCATATTACACTTATTGCTTTTATTTTTCTTTTTATTCTTAAAGAACAATGTCTTGGTTTGGTAGCCAATTTATGACAGTGCCATTCACTTGATTTATAACTTTGCTGAACAAGTTGGCTCATGATGAAACCCCTTGTCTTTTGATTGCAACAATCTTGAGTCATTGCCCTGTTATGGTATGCAGTATTGGCAAAGTCAGCAAGCTATAATATCTATGATCATGATAAGTCGGCTCGTGATGAGACCTCTTACTCTTTAAGTTAAAAGTGTATCATTGGATGATTCCTTGAACATTGTAATTTCCCAAGTAGGGAGAATATCATTGTTTCCTTAAGATATCTCTAGACGACAATGGTAGAGTTTTTGGAAATAACTTTTCTACAGAGAATCTTTGTTTTGTTGTTGATACTTTTCATTAAACTGATATAAAACAATCTTTCACTAAAATTTGCTTTTCATCAAAACTTTCAAAGTTAAAACTAATATCATTTCTAGCCTACAACGTTTAACTGTATCTTTGAACAATAATGATCAATATTCTAGAAGAATTCTATTTATAAAAATAGAAAGAAAAACAAAATCTAAAAAAAGAATTCGTATCTTTTTCATGAATTCCAAATGTAACCATTAACAACTCGTTTTATTACTACAATAAAGAAAACTAATATACAAAATAGAAGAATGATCTCCTATGGAAAATATTTTTTGAGAATTTTTCCATTAACAGGTAAAGATTCTCTTTTGCATGTTAAGTCCTGTAACATAAAAGTAGATGGACCTATGATTTCTGCAATTTGGAAAGGACCAAGCCACATTCATTGGAATTTCGTATGTTTTCCTTTTTCCTCATGAGCCTTGTCCCATTTTAAAACAAGATCTCCAATCTGAAATTCTTTTCTGGTTATCATGTTTGAATCAAAAGAAGCTTTTACTAATGCTTGATGATGAGCATGAGTTATTTTGGCTTTTTCTCATTGTTCTTCCAACTTAATTATTTACACTTGTCTTAGTTGTAAAGAAGAAGTTGGTGCTTCATCAATATATTGAAGTAAGGCCAAATAAGGAATTTCTAAATGAGTTGGAAGAACTAATTCTTTCCCATAAACTAAATTAAAGGGAGAAGTGCCAATAGAAGCCTTCTGTTTTATTTGATCTGCCCATAAAGCATATATTAAAGACTTATGCCAATTTTTATGATTTTGATCAATGGTTCGCTTAATGATTCTGATTAAGTTTTTATTTGTGGATTCAGCTAACCCATTTCCCTGTGGATAATAGTTGGCAGAGTATTTAAGTTTGAAACCTCTCTTGAGTGCAAATTTAGTCATAGAATTACTAGAAAAATATGATGCATTGTCAAACACTAAAGCAGAAGGTAAACCAAACCTGGTGATTATGAACTGATCTATGAATTCAATGATGTGCTCAGCATTAGCAGTCTTGAGAGGGACTGCTTCTACCCATTTCGTAAAATAATCAGTTGCTGTAATGATATACCTATGTTGCTTAGAAGAGTGAGGAACGATCTCACCTATTATGTCCAATCCCCATTGATCAAAAGGTTGTTCAATGTTTACTGGTTGTAATGGCAATGATGGTTTCTTTTGTCTTCCAGTTGCGGTTTGACAAATTTGACATTTTCTTACATAGCTATGTGAATCTTTGAATAAAGTGGGCTAGTAATAGCCTGCGTGAAGAATTTTATGTGCAGTAGCATCTCCGGCATAATGTCCACCTGCTGGCCCATCGTGAAGTTCCTGCAAGACTTTTTCAGCTTCAGATTTCTCCAGACATCTAAGAAGAACATAATCGTAATTCATTCTAAAAAGAACATCGTTTACAAGCTGATATTGTTTAGCCTTCAACCTTAGAGCTCTTTTCTTGGTGTGATCGAGATTTGGAGGATCATATCCATTCTTTAGATAAAAAATGATATCAGCATATAATGATTCAACATCGTTTAGGCTTACCTCATACGTTTGTATCTCTTCAGATGATTTTTTAGAAATCTGTGATGCTCCAGCTAGTATTTTGCAAAAGCCTTGACCTCTTACAATATTTGCTGGTTTGATCTCAACATCATATTCTTGTAAGGCAGTAATCCAATTAGCTCTTTTCTCACCCACATCTTTTTGGACTAAAATATTTCTTACCGCTGGAAACGGTACAATGATTTTTGTATGGGTTTTAAGTAAAAAGGGTCTGAAATATTTAATTGCTTTGAAAATAGCGTAAGCTTGTTTTTCCACATCTGAGTAATTCAACTCAGCTCCCTGTAAATTTGAACTGAAGAAAGCAATTGGGGCTTCTGCTTTGTCTTGATTTGCTTGAGTGAGAATCGCAGCGTAAGATTTATCAGAGGCAAATGTGTACAAAATAAAAGGATTGGAAAAATTTGGAGTTGCTAAAGATGGAGCATTAATGATTTCTTGTTTGATTGGATTGAATGCATCATATTCATTTTGGCCCCATTTGAAGTTTGAATTCTTTTTAATCATTGCTTGTAAAGGAGATACAATTCTTGAAAAATATGGTACAAATCTCTTTACAAAATTGATCTGGCCGAGGAAAGATTGCATAGCTTTCTTATTATGAGGTAAAGATATTTCAGAAATCTCCTTGATTCTATCAGGATCAATATGAATTCCAGATTTTGACACTATGAATCCAAGAAGTTTTCCTTCACTTAATGCAAAAAAGGATTTTTTCGGATTAAGTGAAATTCCATACCTTTGACAACGTTGGAAGATCTGCTTCAAATCTTTAAGATGATTGCTTCGTTTTTTGGAATATACAGTTATATCATCCAAATAGATTACCACTGATTTGTTAACTAATCCCTTGAAAGCGATGTCCATGGCTCTTTGAAATGTGGCACCAGCATTGATCAAACCAAAAGGCATCTTTTGATATGCATAAGTGCCCCATTTGGTTCTAAATGTAGTTTTCAATTGATCATCAGGATGGACTAACACTTGATTGTAGCCAAAGAAACCATCTAAGAAAGACATTAATTCTGATCCTGCAACTGCCTGTAATATTTGCTCCATGGGAGGCAAAGGAAAATTATCTTTTTGGCAGGCTTTATTAAGATTTCGAAAGTCAATGCAAATTCTAATATCTCCGTTTTTCTTTCTAACAGGAACCATATTGGAAACCCATTTAGAATGTCGAACAGGAAAAATAATTTTGGCTTTCAATAACTTATTGAGCTCAGATTTGATTTGATTTTCTAGATTGGGATGGATTTTTCTCAGCTTTTGTTGTATAGGTTTCTCATCATTTATCATTGGGATAGTATGTTGGATGATAGAAGTGTCATAAGTTTTGAGTTCATCGTAGTTCCAAGCAAAGACACTTTTATATTGTTTCAAAAGATGAACATATGCTGATTTTTCTTCAGGAGTTAGACCAAGGCCTAGGTTGATATTCTGTGGTTTGGTATCAGTTCCTAGATTTACTAATTCATAATTCAAAGTTGAACTTTGTAATTTTTAATTGGTAGATCTTTTAAATCGGTCTTTCAAATCATAAAGGTCTTCTAACTTGACTATTGACTTTGGAATAGCATTATTAGTGCTATCATGTTGTAATTGTTTGTCATGTTGGTCTTCATCAATTATCTAATTGGTATAAGATCCTTCAGATTTGAGGAAGCTTACAATATCAGGATCATCGTTGAAAATTTTCCAATTGGTAACATTATCAGGAATTGAAGGTCTAAAGATTAATTCAATTGAAAATCGATCAGGACTAAAGTCTTCTGCAGGAATAAGCTTAGAGGCTACATTGGCTAAGAGGTCTGCACTAGCATTCTGGATTCTAGGAATTGGTGAAATATTAAATGCTATAAAATGTTCAGTAAGATCTTGAACTAAAGATTGATAATGCTTTAAATGACCTGATAAACAATGTATAGTATTGCGTACCTGTTTGATTACAATTTCAGAATCTCCGAAAACTTGTAGATATTTGATGTCTAATCCGATTGCTTTGTATAATCCTTGGACTAAAGCCTCGTATTCTGCAGTGTTATTAGTGCAATCAAACTCAAGTCTACAAGTTAACATAATTTTGTTTCCCTCTGGACTAACCAAAACGCATCCTGCTCCTGCTCCTTCATTAGACTTAGAACCATCAAAAAATAATTTCCAAAATAAAGATTTATTTACAGGAGTATCTACAAAATTAATACATTTAGAATTATCTGTTTGAGAAAAAATTTCTATTTGAGATAAAACAGAATGTTCTAAATAAGGTGAAGTATGAGCATTGAAATTTCCTAAGAAAGAATCAACTGAATAATTGCCAATGATATTACTGCTGTATGCAACTGGTTCATTCTCTCCTTCCAATTCTGTTACTATGTATTTCTGATGCTTTTCTCGTTCAACCTTTATCTAATTTGGTTTACCATTGTAAGGAAGCCACATGTGCGACCAATCGGTTGCAAAGTATCCATGAAGTTTTTCTGACCAATCTCTGCTAAGAATTAAGCCATAAAATTCTGGAATATCTACAACTAAAATATCAATAACTTGACATACCTTTGGATTTGATGACAACCTTATGGTAACCTGGTTTAATTCGCCAATCACTTCAACTTGCGATCGATCTAACTGCACTATGCGCACAGCAGATTTTTGTGGTTGAACGTTCAATTTTGCACATACTAATTTTGGTAGAATATTAGATGAAGCTCCGGAATCCACTAAACAGTTATGCAAATTTTTATTAAAAACTTCATAAGTAAGAAGAAATGGAGGAGTATGAGATCTGGACCTTCCTCCAATTAAAGCGATATTTTCAAGATCAACTTTACTAATCGAATTAGTTGGAGGTCTTCCCATGTCATTGGAAGCTTGAGAAATTACAAGATCGGGCAAAGGTTTTTCTGGTACAGCATGTAATTCTTTCAAAAGTACCTTTTGCTGGTGTTTTAACTTGCTCAATTCATAAAAAGTGATGTTAGCCCTAGTCTTCTTCATATCTTCTATAATGTTATATTCCATTTCATCTGGAACAATCAATGTTCTTGATGGAATTGATGAATCTGTTTGGACTGGGCTAGTTTGAATTGCTTTGGATGTCGTTTTCTTGGGTGCAACTTTATCCTTAGCCAATGAGCTTGCGCTCTTTGGTTTAGGAGTAGTTTGAGGAGGATCAAGTTGATTTCTACTTCTAGTGCTAACCGGGGATGCTTCTTGGTCTTCCTCATCTGGGAGGATGAAATCCCACATACCTTGGACTTCTACCACCTCTTCTTCATCAGTAGTTTCTTCAGTAACAGTCTCTTCTTCATCTTCTTCTGATTCAACATTTGTAATAGCATTTGGTGGTTTTGAATCGGATGAAGGATTTCTTCTAAAAGGCTTGAAAGACTTTTTAGAAGATGTTTCTGCTACTTGTTTCTTGATATCAACCATTTCATTGGACATGGTTTTCAAAACTTTCTGCAATCCTTCTAAATCAAATGGATCTTTTGGTTGTTTTTTCTTGGGATCTTCCTTAAAAGTGACCTTCTTGGATTTCTGTTCTTCTATTGCATTTTTCTTTTCTAAAGCAATGATTCGTTTCTCTACTGCTATTGCTTCCTTCGTATTGTCTGCTAAATTTTTTTTATTAGCCCTATCAACAAAGATTGCTATGTTTGATGGCAAAGCAGAAATGTACCATTCACTTCACACTTCTTCGCTAGGCTTGGAAGCAGTAGGAATTTTGTTTAACAATTTATTGAAACGTGAATTGAAATCCTTGACAAGTTCTTTTGAATCAGCTCTAAGATTAGATAAATCATTGATCAATGTTGCTGTAGACCTGTCGTCACCAAATTTAGTTAAAAATTGATCTTGAAAGATATCCCAAGTAGTGATAGATCCAGATGGTAACGAGAAATACCATGATCCAGCTGCTCCTTGTAGGGTATAAGGAAAGAGTCGGACAACAAAATCTTCATTAATAACTCCATTGAGGTTTATGGACAACATAAAGTTGTTGATATATTCTTCTTCTAGCATGCCTTCTTCAGGATTAAACTTAGGCAGCCATTTTTCAGGATGGGCTGGTAATTGACTCAAGGGTGAAGGCATTAAGACCGACCCTGGATTATTCCATGGCATTTGGGCCATTGCTGAACTACTAACAGAGGAAAGTGCAGAAGATGATATTTGTGATTGAGAAGATGAAGATATTATGATTTGAGAAGGAGATGTGGAAGATTGAGTGGATTTATGGACAATAGTCTGGGGTGGAGGAGTGGGTGGTTGACTTCACGATGAAGAGTTTGAGATGGATGATGATGATGAAAGAGTCTCACTATCAGACCCTTTAGGTGATTTCCTAGCTCTTTTTCTTGTAGGTAGAGGTAACTCAGTTGGCTGAATGCCAAGCTTTTCACTCTGTAATCTAGTGAGAGGATGAGCAGGATTATATTGCAAAGTCACACTGCCTTGAGATTTATCAGACCTTTGAGGTGATATTGAAAATCTCTGAAGTTTATGAATCAAAGATTCAACTTCAGGAGGTTCAATAGCAGATTCTTCTGAAAAGTCAGGATTTGTAGCAGTGTCTGTTCTTCTTTCGACTTCTGGTTCTAGATTTAAAATTTCTGAGTATGATGGAGAAGTCGGGGAAGATGGTGAGGGTGATTTACTCTTAGAATGGTATTTAGATTTAGATTCACTTGCCATTCATAGTTCGAGGCCCTCCTTCTAGCGCCAAATATGTTGAAGCCCCGAAAATCGGGTCTACAACAAGGGGGATACCCACCCGGTCCGGACCTTGGTTAGCAGCTCCTTTTCCGTTTGGTGTAGTGGGTCCGACTGGGGATAATAGGACCAGTTTCCCAATATGTGTGTGTGTGTTTGAGATTTTATATTTCTTTTCTAAAATTCCTAAGTAAAATGCTTTTAATCTATTTCTAATCTATTCATATGCAAACTGTATTCTAAGAAATATCTAACTCTAAAACTAACCCGGGATGTAAATATTTCTATTTATGCGATCTAAAATGATTTCAGATAACAATCGATAATAAATATCATTCAATTATTATTAGAAAAGAATTCAATAAAGATAAACCATTTCATATAAAAAGTTAGATGAAACAGTTGTGAAAAACATATCGCATAATAAGCTATTCATACATCAAGCACAAATAAATAGTTATCACCGTACAAAAGTGCCAAATGATAACTCAAGCATTCAAGCATCAATATATAAATAAATGAACATAAGTATCACTTTTAACACAGAAACAGAAACAGTTAAGAGATAAAAGTACCATTTATAACTGGTTCTACTCATGAGCTAGAAGCAATAATGATTTATCTCTTCCTAATCCAACATCCATTAAGAGTACAAAAATGCAACATTAGTAACAGATATTAGACACAGATATCAATAAATCTCATTCCATTCATTCATCAAAACCTCCTCTGAGGGTGCAGAAGTGCATGTTCTGAGGATAATTTTTTGACAAATTTCAGGACCCTTCTCTAAATGCATGAGAAGGGTTTAAATACTACTAACTAAATCTAAAAATAGTTTATTACAAAAATTTAGGATTCGGTTTAAATGACCGTCCTTTTTCTAGGAAAAAATAAAGTAAAACTGAAACTAAATCTAAAATTGAAAACTATCAACTAACTACTTATGAATTTGATCTTTGAACTTGCAAGCATCCAACATTGTTTTGAGAAGAGGTGGCTGGCCGACTTCAGATTTCAACTGCCCCGAAAAGACAGAATCGGCAAGTGTAGGCGCAATCTTCTCAGCGGAATTAATGATGCAATTAAGAGTGCTGCATTGACTATGTGGTTTTACTAGATATGTCAAGTAAGAATCCCAGTTTAATCTTGTCAATCCTTGAATTGATTTTTCTTTTTCCTCCGCCTTTTGTTTCCACTCTGTTTGCAATTGTTGTTCTTGTGGAAGGTATCCCGGAATAGTTTCTGAAATCAAATTAGCTTTGTGCAAATTTTCATTTACACAATCAGTAATATTGCATGATGTTGTAGCTCCCTCCTCTGCAACTTTTTTTGCTTCTCTGATTTGTGCATCCCAATTATTGAAAAGTATTTCTTTATGACTGTTAATGATAATTGGTGCTCCAGCTCTTTTTCCTTCCTCTGTCTTTTGCCATGCCAAATAATTAGTAACTCTTTCATAAGTTAAATCATAATCATGTCATATTTCTATGACATGATTAGTGATTTTATCACTTTCTTGACAAAAAGAGTTCCATTGTGAGATTTTCTGGCATAATACATCTTTTTGTTGCAGTAGTTGATTGTTCAAAGAGATAGATTCTGAGACAAACTCTGGGAGTTTGGGGTCATCTTTATGCTCCTCTTGGATAATATGTATTTGTTTCTCTTTATCGGCCAAACTTTTCTAATATCCAATTTGCATCTGTTGAAGCTCTTGCTGTAACTTTTCAAGTTTCATCTGTGCTTCGCTATTAGCATGGGCTTGTTCTAATTTTTGTTGTAGAACTTGTATCTGATCATCTTTTTCATTTAATAATAGCCGTACCTCAGATGATTTTTCAATAGTTGCGAAGGCATAAGCTCCTGTAATTTGAGATAACTTGGTAATATTATCAGTAGGATCCGTAGTAGGATCTTTCCATAAGACATCTAATTGTTCTGCATTAGTAGAGATTGTGCTCTCTAACTTTCTCTTTTTCCTTTGTTTCCTGACTACTGCTTTATACTGCGGGCTGTAGAATACATCCAGAGGAGGAATGTCCTCTATATTAAGTACAATTTCAGAGGAGGGAGTGATAGGTATATGCTCATTTTCTGTGACATTGCCACTTATTCCCATGCTCAAAAATTTGTTTTCTGTACAGGGGTCTGTTTATTCTGTCCTTCAAGATTAACCAATTCCTTAAAAGTTTCCCATTCTTTGTCTAATTCAATTGTGACTGACTATTGCTGTACATTGGGAGGAGGAGGATTTATCTGCTGAGAAGTCAAAATTTGCTGTTGTGAAAGCTCTTTTGATTGAGCAGTATCCTTCACTGATTCTTCATTTTTATCCTGCTCTTCATTAGACTTATTAGAACATTCAGAAGCTTCTCTTTCATATTTTGACTTAGACTTATCCGTACCTGAACTACCGCTGAGACTGACACTAGGAGTTGGTTCCCTTGCGGGTTCCACACACAAAATATCCAAAGGAATAGTGGTCAATCTTCTTTCTCTGTACATTTTAAATTCTTGAAATTATTCTGGAGATAGTTGCATCCGTGTTGAATGTAGAACTTCTTTAAATGTGTTTTTTCCTAAGAAAATATCATCAAAAGGATCTTCTTCTCCAAAAAATACCCTTACCTTGATTGCAGTGGTAAAATTATTAGCAACATCATTTGGGTCAAATAGCCTTTTTGGAAATTTAAACAATTGTAAGCATGTAATGTTGCTTACTTCCTTAAATGAATGACCAACATCAAATAATGAGAATACCCTGCATGCTACAGGAAATTGTGGCCAGATGGCCTTCTTTTTATCTTTTAACTCTTTGGTCAAACCACCTTCTCCACAGGTTTGATATGCAATTTCTCTGGCTAGAAGTTTGTGTGGAACATACAAAGGTAAAAAATGGGGAGAAGCAAAACTCCCAAAAACCCTCACATAGGTAAACAATTCTTCCCCAAACCATCATGCAACGGGGAGAATGTCGACTTCTACTTCCAGGGAAAACCTTGGAGCATCCTTGTTATACAACATTCTATGCAGAGGCAACATTATGCCATGGAAAATCTTGTAAAAATGAGGAACAAACTTTGATTCCCACAGTTCTTTGTGATATACATGAATGGGAAAAGAATCATGAATTGTCCATTTCCAACCCATGAAAGGGAATTTAGAAACAAAACAGATCGAGTCCATAATATAAGTAGATAGATAAAAAGGAGGATAAATCCTCTGAGAAACAGTTCGTTTGGACCGGTAATTGAAAATAGCAGTGGCTAAATTATCAGACAATATTTTGGCCCAGTCCACAATGGTAGCGTTAACAACAACATTCAATAAGGGAAGCCATTCAGGTAAGAACTTATTAATTTCAGGCTTTCCAAAAAGCCTACATAACATAGCAGCAGCGAAACAATATGGAGAGGTGAGTGAACCAGTGTTGTACATACCGTGTTTGTCTTTCTTCAATGGTTCATCTCTTTTGGTCCATTCCTTTGTGCATTCCGCCAAATTTGCATTTTCCTTGGCAAATTTCTCCATAAATTGTTTGTTGTAAGTCGCTTGAGGTTCCGGCAAATGATACATAAGCCTTAGATCTTCTATAGTGAATGACCCAATGAGCTCTTCACCTTGAGTTCTAAATTTCCTGTCCGTAATATCTGCGCTGTCCAGCACCCATTTTACCATATCTTTATATGGAAGAATTCTCGGTCTTGCTGCTATTTGGTGAAAAAAAGAACATGCCAATTTTGTAAGAGATGCTTCAGAAGAATCACTTGAACCTGCAGTAGCCTTAACTTCCATTACTCTAGGATTTTATTCTTCAAGAAGATTATGCATACCTTCCCAGGTAGTGATACCGGCATCCTTATTGCAAGCAGTATCTCCATACAGGGAAGCCATCTCTTTGTTTTCAGAACGTGGAATTTTCTCTTTCTTTCCCATAATACTTTGTGAATGCTTTGTATAGTATTCTGCTCCTTCATGCCTGTGGTTTTACGAATTAAGTGAGAGTAATGATATGATAAAGGTAACAAGATGGTTTTAAATGCTAAAGGCGGATGAAAAATATTATTTAAACGTGAAACAACCTTTCAATCAAAAGAAAATCCTTTTTATCAATAATTGACAATCCATTCATTAATTCAATCATTAAAGCGTATGACGGATATTGATTTATGAAAATATATTCTTTGGACAACAAGCTCTTAAGAATCTGTGACATTGCGATCTGTGATTTGTTATGCAATATCGCAATATCGCAATATCGTAGATCATAGTTTTCTCAAATCGAAATCATCGCAAGATCGCAATCATCATGAATCGCAGTCTCATAGCATCGCGAAATTGCAATATCGCAAAATCGCAATATTGCAAAATGAAAAGTATTCGTTAAACATCCTTTCTGTGATATGCGATTTTGTGATCAATATTTTTAATGCGTAGTTTTTAGAGATCGCGCTATCGCAATATCGCGAATTCGCAATTTGTGCTTTACAAAGGATATCCATTTATTGCGATGGATGCGGTATTTTTCTTCAAAGAAAGATTATATTCTGATCTATCATAAACTTAAGTTTATTTAAAGATTTTCAGAGGAATTTCCCTAAGTTATGATAGTAAGTTTTATTTGAAAAAGGAAACAAGCACTAATTCATTTTTTTGGATTTTTTGAATAAGGGTCCCCACTTATTTAGTATTATTACTAATACTAAATAAGAAAGAGGAGTTGTTGCTGGCCACAACACCTTATTCGAGACCGAAGAGTGTCTTCTTGGGATTCAATGACAAGCCAAATCTCCCACATTTTTTAAAAACTTTTCTCAAGTGAGTCGAATGTTCTTCATCAGTTTTTGAGAAGACAGTTATGTCATCAAGGTAAATAATTATGAAAAATCCAGTATCTTTAGAAAATTCTATGTCCATTGCCCTTTGGAAGTCGGCCCCTGCATTCATTAACCCGAAAGGCATTTTGACATACATAAAGGTGCCCCAAGGTGTGGTAAAAGCAGTTTTGATTTGATCACTTGGGAGCACTAACACCTGGTTGTAACCCGAGAACCCATCTAAGAGTGATATCATTTTTGACCCAACTACCTTCTGAAGTATATGATCCATCTTGGGCAATGGGTAGTTGTCTTTTAGGGATGCTATGTTTAAGTTTCTGAAGTCGATACAGAGTCTGATCTCCCCTATCTTTTTTCTAACAGAAACTAAGTTTGATACCCATTCTGAAAATATAACAGGTACTATAATGCCAGCATCATGCATATTTTCAATTTCGGCTCTAACTAAAGGTAATAAAAGTGGGTTTATTCTCCTCAGTTTTTGTTTGAAGGGCTTTTGATTTTCCTTCAAGGGAATCTTGTGCTGAATGATGCTGGTATCGTAAGACTTCAGATTTGTGTATGCCCAGGCAAAAACATCTTTAAACTCCTTAAACAGATCAATGTATCGAGATTTTATGTGAGTTGGAAGAGTGCTGGACAATTTAATCATCTTGGGTTCCGTTAGGGAGCCTATGTTGTGTTCTTCTACGTTTGTTTCTACAGGCTCCATTTTTGGTTCTTTGGCTACATCATTAAAGTTGAAGGTGTTCCAAAGGTGAGAGACCTCTTGGAATTGAACTGTTTTTACATTCTAAAAATTCCAAGTCTTTTTGGTCCACGTTATCAATTGACTCTGCTTCAAATGTTTTCTCATAATGACTTATATCAGCAGAGTGTGTTCTTTCAGCTTCTGGGATTTCTTCAATATATGGACAGTTCTGATTATGGCTAGAATTTGATGTTGGTATGGTGAAATCATTTTCTGACTTCAAGAAATCATCTATGTGTTGGTCAGAATCAAACACTTGCCAGTGATCTACATTATTAGGCACTGCAAGCCTATGTTTTACCTTCATGCTAAGTTGTTCATTTATCTTAGGTATTTGACAATTGCTGGCGTTAAAAGCGAGTTCATTTGCTAAATGATTAAACACTCTAGGAATGAAAACAAGTTCGTATTTTTCAAATGTTTTCAATAAATCGAGATCAGCGTTCCGATATTCCCTAAGCCTCAGATTTCTGGCTGAGTATTCTCCTTTGATTTTTTTTATGATAAGTTCAGAATCTCCTAAGATTTTTACCTTTTGGGCCTGTAATTGTTTGAGCAATTGTAAACCTAGGAGAAGTGCTTCGTACTCAGCAATATTGTTAGTGCACAGGAAATCCAATTTATATGAAAAAATTTGATTCGTATTCTGGATCCATACGCCTGCACCTTCGCGTACTTTATTACAGGATCCATCAAATTTTATTGTCCAAATTATGTTTGACTCATTTTCGTTTTCTTGTTGATGTTGATTGTCGATGTTTTGAAGTTGATTTGAGAGAAGATTTGATTTTTTTGGTGAATCAATGGGGTCTATGTTCTCTTTATCTTGTTGAGTAAATTCATCTTCGTTACATAAGATAAAGGAATCTAAACTTGATCGAGTACAATAGATTGGAGTGTTGTTCAGTTTGTCTAAGTTTCTCACCATGTACTTCATGTGAGATTCCCTGTATAGTCTTCTGTTTTTGTTAAAAACAGGGATGGTGGCATAAGACATATCCATTTGAAGGCTTCCCTAAAGTTTGGCTCCCCAAGATCTTGATAAGAGCATGCCATACTTAGGGGGAATGTCAGCTACAACTATATCCATAACTAGATTTTTAGTAGGGATCTGAGCTAGATTAACACATAAATCTTTGATTAAACCCAAACATTTGACTCGGCTTGAGTCAAAAGAATACAAATCTTTGTATGGTTTAGTAATCTCTAAGCCTAAGCTCTCCATTACCACCTTGGGCATTATATTGTGTGAAGCTCCTGAGTCTAACATGGCATTGTGTAGAATTTTCTCGTGTATGTTAAAGCTAACATAGAAGGGAGGGACGGCCCCTTCTTGATATTCTACTTCAACTTCAGGACCGAATAACAACTCAAGTTTATCATCTGTCAAGTTTAAAGTGTCTGTATCACTTTCTAAGTTCAAAGCTTTCAAAACTTGGTTTTTGTACACCTCTTGGGTTACTAGTTCAGCTAGGGGGATGGTAATTTTTATCTTGGCAATCTCTCCCTCAAGGCTGAAAGGAATAATTGACTTGTTGATATTTACATCTGCTTTTTCAATTGAATTCTTTTCAGCAACTTTGATTTGCTGAACCTTATTTGGACTGGTAATTGGGACAGTTTTGTTAGGACCACTAGCTGAAGTGCTAGGGGTACTTTTTTCAACATTTGGCTGAATATTTTTGTCTTTGTTTAAGTTTGGTTTTTTGGCCAAAATGTTGGTTTTCTCCGCTGTCTTTTTGGGCTGAGTTTTTGTGTTTTTCTTGACAGTGGTATTAGTGTTCTTGTCCTTTAAGTTATCTGCATTCCCTTTGCTCCTAAGATCGTATTGTTTATGCACTTCCATAATTGCATTTTCAAAACCCAATCTATAGTCATTAGAGTCTTCATAGGTGTTTGCATTTTGATCATAAGAGAAGAATCCTTGTTCTTCCTCAGTGAGGAAAACATCATCTCCATTTTCTAATCCAATCAAGTTTACATGATCTTCTTCCAACATTTCCAACTCCCTATCTTCCTCATATTGATCTACATAGTTTTGTTGGAAGGGAGGTCTAATCTGTTGGTCATTCTCGTTCTGTTTGTCTTGATTGTTTTCTCTTCTATAATTCTGATTTCTATTTCGAGGAGCAGTTTGATTTTGATTTTCTTGTGCTTTCTTAATTATGCTCATCTCTTTCATCATTTCTTTCAACATCCTCTCCATTTTTGAGCTTGAAGTAGAAGTAGTGGACTCTTCTATAAAAGACACTCTCTTCTCAGTTTTCATTCTTGCTCTCTTCTCCATCAAGTTGACTTCCACATAAAGGGCACCCTGTTGCATATCTTCCAGAGTTGCAAAATTTCTTTCTCTCAGCTGATAGGTCATGTCAGAGTCAAACCCTTCAGGAAATTTATTTAAAGCTGAGCCCTGTGGAGGTTTTAGTTCTGGGGAAAGTGCATTATACACACTATTGAACCTAGTGCAGTAAGCTTGAACACTTTCTCCAGTGTTTCTATGGAGGTTTTTGTAGTCAGAAAGGACTTGGAGAGGGTTTTTCTTTACTTCCCATTTATTTAAGAACGTTTGATGGAAGCCTTGGAGATCATTAATACTATGGGGGGCTAAACCTTTGAACCATTTTCTTACTTCTCCCCCTAGGCTCTGAGCAAATAACCTAAGCTTGACAGAATCATCATCAATTTCATTTCTGTCAAAGTAGTCATTCATTTTATCTACATGTTGTGATGCAGTTATAGCATTGTTAGCATCATATAATGGAATTTTGGATTGATAGTCCTGTGGAAGATTAACTAATGGTACAGGAAGGACTAGGGGAGCATACCATGCTGCCATGATAGGTGGTGGGGGTGGATTTACAAGGAGCAGATTTATAACAGGAACAGTGGGCTGAGGTGTAGTGGTTTGAACAGTGGATGAAGGGTGAGCAGAAGTGGATGGACCAGGAATAGACTGCTGAGCTGATCTTGGATGAGAGACACCTAAGTTGTGAAGAAAATGTAAGTCAGGAGGTGTTGTTTCTCTGCTACCAAGAGGTTCACTTGTTTCAGGAGATGATAGTGAAGACTCAGAATCTAACTGATCTAAATCACCAAGAGACCTAGTTCTAAATGGATTTACTAAGTCAACTTGAGATTGTTGTAGAGCTGAAATATTTTCAGGAACTGAATTAGCTCTCAAGGGTGATCTGAAAACAATTGATAATTTTATCTTAGGAGACTTCCTAAGAATACTTTCAGGGTTGTCAACTATTCCCGGTGGGTTTGGGTCAGGGTAGGCTCTAGTATGAATCTTTCTAGGAGCCACTATGCTATGTTTTTCAGACCCAGTTAAAAAGAAAAGTTTAACCAAATATGACAATTTTTAATAGGCTAACTGATCTTTTCAGAAGAAGGAAAATTTTTAATCTTAAAGCCTTCTAGCTGAGTTTGTAAGATGCTATTAATACTTGGGGTCTTCCCAGTGGAGTCTTAAGGTCTGAATTTAGGATTGTGGAGTCCCCAGGTGGGAATTTTTAGCTCTTTTGGAGGTAAAAGGTTTTATGGTCCACCACCAAGTTTATTATGAAGCCAAACTGAAATGTTTTGGGTTTTTCTGAGTTATTTTGGTCTTATAGGTTAAGAGAGTGTTCTAAGTCTGATTTAACACTTAGCTAGGGTGTCAAAACGTACAGAGTTTACTCTTATGGCTTGGTAACTGAAATCTTTAAGGTTTGACAAGGCTTTATGAGAATCCTAAGGGTTACTTAGTTTGTCACTGATTCAAAGGTCCTATCATGATTACCATTATGCTTGGTAGTGCTTGAAGAAGGTTACTTATGTTATGCTAGACAGTGAGTGTTTAATTTTTAGAGGTTTTACTCACGTCCCACTGTGATCGCCATTATGTTGGTGTCCCGTGTTTTGATAGTTTGGAAAATCAAAAGACAAGGCAACATCAGAACCAATCTTTAGAGTTACAGGATCTAGTCCTCCTGTTCTCAGAGAGGGATCTCTAAATGTTTGTTTGCAAAATTTTATCTTGTGTGCTTATAATATTGATTTTAGACTAGTTATTAAGTGCAGGTGTTGTTTGTTTGTTTGGTTGGATTGAATTGATACAACAGAACATGAAAGGTCTAGGAAAGATACATAGAATGGAGAAACATCTGGTTCATTGGGAAATGGAGTCAAGAAAAGGTCATAGCAAACTCATCAAAGGATATGGGATATCAAAGGGCAAATCTAACTTGGCCACAGGATCCTTTTGTTTTTGGAATGGGATGAACATTAATGATTTGGAAAGAGAAATTGAATTCTCAACAAAGGGAACCTGAAAACATAACTTAAAAAATAAAGAGATATTTGATAGACAGGGCTAACCATAAATTCTACAAACATTCTTTAAGCAAATAATGACTTCAAGAAAACTTTCAAAATGAAATCTAAGATTCGGGGAACACCCTATTTCCTCAAAGATTTTATTCTAAAGGACTTAGAAAACATAAAAGATTTACTGATAATTACAGTCATAGAAGAGGGAACAGCTAAAAACATCTATGATCATAATTATAACGACCTTTAAGCCAAATGTTTAAGTGAGGACAAAGGGCAAGATCAAAACAGACCTCTTTGATTCACTGTAAGCAAAGAAATTCAAAGGGAAACTTCAATAATAGTTTTTAAGTGGCAGCAGACAAGCAGGGAGAACCATAAATCATGCTGTAACCAACTGCTCGAACTATTAAGGAAATAAACAAGTATGAAGACTAAAGAGAAAGATTAAAGCCTCTAAAATACTTCAACAGAAGAAAACATAAAACAATGAAGGATGAACAGGTCTAAGGTGCTTCGAAGAGTCATTTCTTAGCCTAAAACTTTCAAACCTACTGTAGTAAGAGATTATGGAACATAATGAAAACAGGGGAAAACATAAAACAATTCAGAATACTTGACCAATAGCCAAGCTCATGGATCCAATGATAGAGCCTTCTCAGGAACAAGCATGCAACAACATCATCAAGGTATTCAAGACTTCAATTTGTTTTTCAACTTCAACAGACTATGTATTTACTTCAAAGAGTTTCAGTATTACAACTTGTGATCAAACAATAACCAAAAATTTATCATCTTTTGCAGAATTATTTATAGAAGGAGGAGGAGGTGAGATCTGATAAAATATCTCTCAAGGAAATTAATATAGATTCAAGACTTCTTGGCCCTTTGAAGGGCTTGATGAAGAAGTTTACAGGTGGCTTTGCATTAACTGTTTTACAATTAATATTTAAACTCGGTGGGAGCTTTGTTGACTTCCAGGCTCTGCATAATGTGGAGTAATCCTGAAGATATTTTTTGTATTAGCTTCCTGTGGAAAAATTAACTTCTTAGCAGTGCTCGAGGTAGACATTTCTTTAATCAATAACTTCGGCCTTCGTTTTGAATGGTTTGAGGCAACAGGTGGCTCTTGTAGTAGCTGAGGAATCAATTCACCTCAAATGCAGGTGGTGGAAACCTTTCTGTCAGTTTAAACACTTATGATTTCTCTTGACTGTGTTTTAATCCAGGGAATTAGGTTTTTGATAATTATTCTTAACCGTAATTCCCTAAATCTATCTTCAATCTTCATCTCTGTTGTGTTCTGTTCTTCAAACTTATACTTTTTTAAATCGTGTTTAAAACACAGTGTCTTGTCAATGTGCAGAGCTGCGCAGGGCTTTAAAGACATCAATGCCCATGAGGCATTGATAAAACAATGGAATGAAACCCCGTGAATGGTTCTCTTTAATAGCTCAAAGGTGCGGAAAACGTTTTTCCCGGCCCCCAGCTTTCCTTCATTATATAATGGAAAACCATTAAAACACCTGCAAAACACAAAACAATTAAGAAATCCTCCGTTTTTTGGGTTAAACTACTTAGAAGGCAGGGAAGGAGCATAGCCGTTGGATTTGGACACGCAGAAGGTCCAGACCTAATCGGGGGATCGCAATCGGCGGGAGGAGAAAAGGGGTGCGATGAAAAATCTCCGATGTGATTGCGCGATCGGGAGGGCAGAAGCGATTAGGTGATGGCCGTTTGATTTGAGGATCAGATCAACAGCGGGAAGCGAATCAGAGGGATAGGCGGTGGGGGGAAGAAACAAAAGCACGCGATTAAAACTGTGCAATACGATTTAAAAAGCTCTGATGCGATGGTGCGATCGGAACATCACAATCAGAAGTTTCAAACAAACATAATCGGAGGAGCCTTACAAAGGTTTCTGATGCGATCGGGTCATCTCAATCGGAGGGGCAGAGATTATATATATAAGACTTAATCGCATCGGGAGTTCCAATGTGGTCTTTTTAATAAACCCATTTTGAAATTTCCCGATGCGATTGCGCGATCTACTCTTTTCAATCTACCCATTCATATTTAACACATGACTTTGGTTTTTAGACCAAAACTTTGGAAAAGTGGGTTTTTTCATTTTACAAAGGAAAAAATGAATCGGGATGGATTATTTATAAGGTTTTAAGTATGGAAGGCGGGCCCGTGGGATATTTATACAAAGGTTTTAATCACATCGGGTTTTTCAATACAAAACCAATCGCATCGGAGTTTATATGACGCAAAACTAATCGCATCGGAACTTTCTAATATGGCAAGGACTTGCGCTCTTTGGTTTTTTGCGATGCGATAATCGCCTGGGACTATAACTCTTGGTCTTGGGAATAGAGTATATGAAACAAAAAGTGGTGGGGCAGGATTATAACATAGGGACTTAATCACATCGCAAATTTTCGATGCGGTCTTTTTGATCAACCCATTTGTGTTTTCTCCGATTGTGATTTCGCGATCGGCTCTTTTCAATCTAACCATTTGTTTTAAACACGTGACTTTAGTTTTGAAAAAAAAACTTTGGATAAATGGGTTCTTCATTTTTTATAAAAGAAAAAATGTGATCGGGTAGGTTTATATACAAGGGTGATCGCATCGGAACTTTTTAAAGCGACACGACAAAAGACTTGCGCTCGCTTGAAATTTAGCGATGCGATGAGCGCTGTGAGGGGCTTGGCACTTGGTTTTTATGGTAAGGGCATATGGGGGAAGTGGTTAGGGGGCTTAGCCAAAGGGGCTAAAGCCTGTAATCAAAACATGAATTTTCACAATTTTTTCAATGTTTTTTAAAGGGGTTCAAAGGCTTTGGTAAGGTTAAAAAATGGGTTTCAAACCTTATAAGGTGGATTTTTATGAATGGAAGAAGGAAACTCATAAAAATAGAGGATTTTTATGGAAGACAGGGGTGCAAATGAAGTATAGTTTTGAGTGGGGAAAAGGGGAAAATGATGGTTTTTTAGCAGTCTTTCTCCTGGAATTTGGCAGAATTCTCAGAGTATAAAATGGAAACAGCAAAGGAAGATTTTGGATAGAGGCATGAGGCCTTCTAGATTCTTCAAGAGCCAACAATTTTTAGCAATGAAATTTTTTCCTTGAAGGCTAAAAAGTCTTAGCCACCTTTTGCTATAACAAATATTATAGGTGGCTAACAGTGGGAAGAAGGTGTTACACCAATATTAGCGTCCTTATGTGTGAATGTTTTTTTTTCTATGTTCCTTTATGTTCTGTTGCATTGATAAGGATGATATTTTTCTTTCTACATAGTTGCATATGTTGTTGAATAATGCTGTAAATATCAATAATACTATGATGTTATTTAGTTAACTTAAAGTGTTAATGATTAAATTCAATTATCAAAGAAAATAACAATATAACCCTAATAAAAATTAACATGGAATGAGAGATGGGCTGAATAAAAAGTTGTTGGGTCTCAATCTAGTCTCCTAAACTGAGCTCATTTAATTGTCAACCAGGATTTGTAAACTGCTGAAGTGAAGTGTACCATATGTACCTAGGTGCTTGTTTCCTAATGCGTTGTGTGTAGTGTTTTGTGATTTTTTTGGTCTTTTATGTTGATTTATGATGTTTTTGGTCTTTTGATGTTTTATGCTCACAATGAAAATGCCTAGAAAACTAATGGAAAGAAGTTGGTGGTCAAAAACAGAGTTAAGCCTAATGTATGGAATGGCAAATGCAATTGGAAACAATGAAGCAGAATCTGAACTATGACTAAATAAAAGCAAAAGCTTGATAATGACTTTTTAGGCAAATGACACAAACTAAACTTGAGAAATGATCACTAAATATGCAAATCCTCTAACTAAACAGTTAAACACTAATCTTACCATGATGCAACATTTTGTTCTAAGCTCATCTATTCTATGACTAATTCCTAGTTCTATTCTGCAATTTAATTGAATATCACAGAACCTTTACTCAAAGAGTTATTGGTTTCTTTTTCAAAGTAGTTCTTTTGAGGAAGAGCTCTATTTATAAAATGATAAGGAAATTGCAGAGAGATTTCAGACCTTTTAGTGATGTTGTCTTCTGTTCCTATGGCTATGGATCATTTGTAGAATTTAGAACAAGAAGATATTTGTGAATAATGAAGGTTGTCTTGTTAATCCTAACAACTAAAGTAATCTATTGTGCAATGGATAACAATTTGAATATGAGATGCAAGTGCAATGAATTAATCTAAGAATGAACCTAAGATGCCATTAATCTAGAACAATGCTGAACTATAAGTCATCATCAAACTTGAAACAAAGTAATTGAACATGAATTAAATGCAATGAAACTCCGGAGTATTCTAACTATACTAACATGCATTATTCTATGAAGTTACACAATCTGTTTGTTCATCATTAGTGATATTTTGGAAGAGTTCCTTCTTTTGGAAGGGGTAGAACAATTCTGATTGTGTAATTAAATGCAATTGTAAGCAAATGGACTGAAAGAAAATGAAAAACTAAGTTATCATACCCATACCCTACTCGTCATTATGATGTCTTGGGCAAGCGTTTAAGAGCAAGAACAGAGATGATACTTAGTAAAAACACACAACTAAATCATTCATTATCACAGTCATGTCTTGAACTTCTTAAGGATGTCTTGGAAGAGTTTCTTCTTGTGGAAGAGTGATTAGAACAAGTGTAACTTATGATAGTGAATAGAAAAAACTACAACTAACTCCTACAGTACTATAGCTATTCATCATTCATCATTATAATCTGTTGGAAGAGTGTCTTCTTGTGGAAGAGCTGGAATGAATATAACTACAGTAACTAGTTAAAACAACTACAAATTCAACTCTTAATCCTACAATACTATAGTCATTCAACATTCATCATTGTGGTCTTTTGGAAGAGTATCTTCTGGTGGAAGAGTTAGAATGAGTACGACTACAGTAGCTAACAAAAACAACTATTAATTCAAATGCAAAGCGTAAAGGCAGCTAGAAAAACTTATCTAATTTACGCAAAAGAAATCCGTGCAAGAGGCAGGGGCCCTCTACCACTTGACGGCATTCAACTTCAAATTAAATCACGCCTTCAAAATAACTTTGTCTGCTCCATTAAAGATGAAATATTTTGAACATAACACTCTGCGTCTTCAGGAATGTAACACAGAGTTTAAACAAAATCTAGCAGCAAATCTAACATAAAATCTCTAACATAGCTCTCGGTCTCCCAAGAGTTTATAAAGCAAATGCACGTAACAATAATTACAACAATTTAGGAATAATTTATTTCCTTATCCGAATCATGTTAGGACTCTTTGAGGTGGCTGCGTGAAGAAGAAAAGACATCTGGACTGAGACAGTCCTAATAGAAGTCTTCCTTCATAAATGTGTTCCCACGTGCATAACCGTACCCAGAATCCATTTCTTCCTCCATGATGAGCAACGAACCATGTAGACATGACATGGATCATGCCCATATGCGGTTTTTCTCAAGAGGCCACCTGGAACATACTCAAACGTGAAGGCAGCTGCAGAATCGCCGGTTAGCTACGGAATGTCTGCATTCTGCAGCTAGTTCCGGTCAAAATGCTTTACAATGGAAAAAATCACAAAACTTAGCAAGTCATTCATGTAAATCATTCTAGAAGTAATTTTAACTATATTCATTGATCAATTGGGTCTAAGATAGCAATGGACAAGGGAAAATGAGGTAAAATGAAGTGAAGGAAAGCACAATTTTGAGGCTCAACATACCCCCACTGTTGTCTCTTTGCATGTCCTCATGCAAATTATCCTATGAATTCAGAGGCTTCTGCAAGGACATCTAATCCCCTTCTTCTCCTTTGTCTGAAAGCTAGAGGCCTTCTGGGTTTCCTGATCACAAGTTTAAACCTGAGGTTGGTGAGTGCCCTGATTAGCTTTTTGTTCTTTGTCTTCAACTTCTCATTGGTCCTCTCCACTTTGTCTATATGCGGGGATAAGGTTGAGTTCATATCAGTCTTGAGCTTGATTTGATCTTTGAGAATTTCATTCTCATTTTTGATGTGTCTATTCAGAAATTCCAACTCATATCTATCCCTTCTTAATATATCAATTTCAGACAGTGGAGGACTGGGGGTTCTCTCTCTGCTTTCTGAAGCTGTCCTCTCTAAAGTTTCCACATAATCATAAATTTCCTGTTGAGCAGGATCAACTTCAGGGGTTCCCTCATAAAAATCTTCTTCATCATCCTCTTCAATGGGTGTTTCTTCATCTTCTATATTGATTACCCCTGTTTGTTTGATTAGTGTTTTCTTCAGTTTTCCCTTTAATCTGTGGCTTCTCCTAGGCTGAGAGGATCCCTCTCCTTTTTCTATGGCAGATTCCTTGATTATCTTCTCTTCCTTAAGTTGCCTCTTGATTCGAGTCAACTTCTCTAAAATGATTTCTTCACTGCTCTCTTGGACTGGTTTGTCAATTTCAACTTTTGAAGCCCTCCATTTCCTACTTCTCTTCGTAGGCTGTGGTTTAGGTGATGGTTCTTTTGCTTCTTCAAAATGATTTCTTATTAAGAAATCATCTAATGTATCATTTGTTTTAGCTAGATGATGCTCAATCAAAATTTTGACCAAACCATGATGATACAGGGTTGTCTCTAAAAATTGAATTCTTCTCTGAACACAGGAAGCCATCTTCTTCAGAATTTGATGCAAGAAATATGGTAGGTTTAAGTCTTCTCCCAGAAAATGCATCATTATTCTAATGTGGTAGACATAAAATGTCCCATATCTACCCTCACATGTAACAAATTTTTGCAAAAGAAGTAGTATGTTTCTCCATTTGTTTTTCAATGCAGAACTGGGAATTCCTTTCTTGAATACACTAACATCCATATTTGGTGATTTTAAAATTTGTTTCCATGAGTCATTGTGGAATTCTCTATTTTTAAACCATCTCTCTCCAGTTCTGAGCAATCCTGTAGCCTCTGCAATAAAAACTTCAGTGACAGTAAACTTGACATCCCCTACTTCAACTTCGGTTCCTTGAAATGATCTGGCAAATGTTTTAGTGACTTCCTTATGGAAGCCATTAAATTTTTCAAAAAATTGAAGCCATCCTATTTGTTGTAACATTTCCTTGCATTGTGGGTAACCTTCTAAATATTTTGAACCCAATGGTTCAGTCCTTACGATGAAACCCATGATTTTTCAATATCAAATTAACACTCTTCTACCCACAAAACAATGTCTTTCACTTTCGGATTGAAATGAATTCAAGCTCTAAATGAAAATGGCTTCAATTTTGGAATGACATACATTTGATTGATAATAAAAAATGCCTTTAAAACCTCGGACTGATATGCTTCTGTTGACAATTGAATGTCGGAGTGCTATGCCTTTGTTTGATGATGAAAGCAGTTTCAAATTTCGAGCTGAAATGTCTTTGATTGAAAATGGCAGATGGCTTCAAATTTCTTTTCGTGCAATACCTCTGGCTCTTAGTAGCAAAAGACTTCAAATTCAACGCTGCAACATCTCTGTCTCTGGTAACAACAGACTTCAAACTCAACACTGCAACGTCTCTGTCTCTGGTAGCAAAAATCTTCAAACTGCAACACCTCTGTCTCTGGTAGCAAAAGTCTTCAAACTGCAACACCTCTGTCTCTGGTAGCAAAAGTCTTCAAACTCAATCACTACAACACCTCTGTCTCTGGTAGCAAAAGACTTCAATTTTAACACCTCTGTCTTTTGGTAACAAAAGACTTCAAACTCACACTGCTACAATTCTGAGTTTATAGTGAAAATGCTTCAAACTCCGTCCACAGTGATATTTTATCTGCCCACGGAATCAAGTAGCTTCAAGTCCTCACACTGTTATACTTCCAAATTTACCCTTCTGCTCTGCTCTGCGTTTACAATGCTCAATGCTATTCAAACTGATATCCTTTGGCTCTGCTCCTGGTGATAATAATATCTATGTCTTCGGAATGGAATGCCGGCTACGGAATGAAGTTATGGCAGTGGTCACGGAATGGAGTAGTGGAGTGAGGTGGAGGGATTGTATTAATGATTGAAGAGACGACGGAGGATTTTACGACGGCAGAGGGAATCATCATTAAATGATTTGGTTAAGAGACGTGGAAAATTCAAATACCTTGGCCATTTCACCGCTTAAATGCTATCGGATATGAAATTTGAAATGGAAAATTTTAATCCAAAGTCTATAGAGTGTTTGTTGGTGTTTGATCAATAAAAACAATTAAAATAATCTTTTCGAATAATCCATAACTAAACTATGCTAAAATTTTATGAAATGCCATTGTAATTTTAAACTTGTTACCTCTGCCCTTTATTTGATTTTTGTAGCCTTTGTCTTCTCTGCTCATCTTTGGAGGAATCTTTCATAATTTTCTTGATGCTTTTGATTCATGAATTCACTGGGTCACTTTGTTGCAATTCTGATGTCTGCTAGTTGATGCCTTCAGGATTTGTAGCTGCGGAAAGACTAACGGGCTGCAGAAAGGCTGATCAGCTGCAGAATGTCTACTGAGCTGCAGAATGTTCCTGTAGAACACTTTAATCATGAAAATGGAATGTTTTTGGAGTATGGGTGAAATGTTATGTGGTATAAATGAAAATGGATGATGGATTATGATATGTATGAAGTGGATAATGGAATGGAATGGATTCAGTTCATGAAATGGAGTGAAAGAACATAAGGACTATACTGCAGTTCATGACATGTTTTATTCACTTACAGCAAGATATCAAATTTTGTGTTTTGATATGAAAATGAGATGGATGGAAGATGGAATGAGATGGGTGAAGTGTGAAATAGAGTGAAATATGAATGATGGATGAGATGGAGTATGGATGAATAAGTAAATGGAGTGAGATGAAATGAATCATAAGCACTATGGAACTGAACTTATGATTTTTATAACAGCTGCTTAGAAACAAAAATGGGAAAAGTTAGAGTGTCAGAGAGACTCTGATTTTCACCCTATCTTTTCTGTATAAACATGCCAATCAATGATTGGTTTTCATGTTTATACCTTTATTTTTATATATATATATATATATATATATATATTTTCAAAAGAGAAATGCTTCAGAAAATTTAATCAAGTTGATGAAGAAGAGAGACTCTTCTTCATTAACTTCACATCATTGTCTTCTTGGAACTTCTTGACAAACTCTTCTCTTGAGAGTGGCTTATGGTATAGCTTCAGTCTATGACCATTCACAAGAAAAGTGACCTCTTCTTCATCTATAGTTCTGATTTTTACTGCCCCATTATCAAAAATTCGAACAATTTCATATGGCCCAAACCAATGTGTCTGAAATTTCCCTTGAAAATCCTTGAATTTTGAATCAAACAAGAGAGCCCAATCACCCTCTTTAAATTTCTTCTCTTTGATGTACTTGTCATGCCATCTAGCCCTTTGCTGTTGGACTAGACTTGTTTTCTGAAATGCATCTTGTCTGATCTCATCCAATTCATTAATTTGCTCCAGTCTATGCTTTTGTGCCTCCGTTAGATCAAGTCCTAGCTGAACTGCCATCTTGAATGTTTGGATTTGGAACTCTATAGGAAACAAGACTTGCTTTCCATAAACAAGCTCATAAGGAGTATGGCCTGTTGTGTTTCTCCATGTAGTTCTATAGGCCCACAAGGCTTCAGGAAGCCTATCTACCCAATCTCTTCTATGTAAATGAACAGTCTTTGTTAGGATTCCTTCAATGACCTTATTAGTGGATTCCACTTGACCATTTGCTTGTGGATGATAAGGAGTAGATGTTCTATGTCTGATTTTGTACTTCTCCATCATTTGCTCCACTAGCCTTGATGTAAATTGAGCTCCTTGATCTGTAACAATTTCCCATGGGACACCAAAACGAGTAAAAATATCCTCAAAAAGAAAAGTAACTACAGATGATTCATTAGCAACAAGTAATGGTTTAGCTTCTACCCACTTAGTAACATAGTCAGTGCAAACTAATATGTATTTCTTTTGTCTTGATGGAGGACTAATAGGTCCTACAAAATCCAAAGCCCATTTTTCAAAAGGTTCAATGTGTACCTGAGGTTGTAATGGCATCTCACATGAAGGAGAAGGTTTCCCTACCCTTTGGCAACTGTCACACCTTTTTACATACTCCCTTGCATCTTTAAACAAAGATGGCCAATAATATCCTAAATTAAGGATCTTATAGGCTGTCCTCTTATCTGCAAAGTGTCCGCCACAAGGTTCATCATGACATGCCTTGAAAATTTCAGGCATCTCATCTTCACGAACACACCTTCTAATAATCAAATCTGGACCTGTCTTGTACAACTCATTAGCGACCCATGAATATCTTGCACTATCATTAATGATTTTTCTTTTATCCCTTGCATTCATAATTGAAGAAAATTTTCCTGAAACTAAATAATTGGCAATATCAGCAAACCATGGAGTTTGAGTAGAGATTGCAAAAAGATATTCATCAGGAAATTGATCTTCAACCGGAGTGTCATCTTTGATATTTTGAATTCTAGATAGGAAATCAGCCACAGTGTTTTGTTTTCCAGGCCTATCTAGAATAGTAATGTTGAATTCTTGCAATAATAACAACCATATTATAACTCTACCATTAGTGATTGATTTATTCATTAAATATCTAATGGCAGAATGATCAGTGTGAATAAAAGTTTCATAGCCTGTTATATAGTGTCTAAATTTGTTAATGGCATGAACAACGGCTAAAAACTCTTTTTCAGTTACAGTATAGTTTAACTCTGCAGGAGTCAAATTTTTACTGATATAATAGATGGCATAGGGAATTAAATCTTTCTGTCCCAATACTGCTCCCAGAGCTGTATCGGAAGCATCTGTCGAGATATGAAAAGGTAACTTCCAGTTAGGTCACCTTAATATAGGTGCTTCAGAAATTTTGGTTTTCAGGGTTTCAAAAGCTAACTGGCAATCAGAAGTCCACTTAAATTCACAATCTTTGGTGAGTAATTTGAAGAGAGGAGATGCTATTTTGGTGAAGTTTTCTATAAATCTCCAATAATACCCTGTAAATCCTAGAAAACTTCTAACATCTCTTTGACAACTTGGAATGGATAGGTTAGAAATGACTTCAACTTTCGCCTCATCAACTCTAATCCCATCCCCTGAAATGTGGTGCCCTAAAACAATACCTTCAGTGAACATCATAAAATTTTTTTCATGACTAAGTGAAAGGTTTGCTTCTTGACATCTTTTTAAGACTTTTTCCAAGTTTTCTAAAGCCTCTTCAAATGTGTCCCCATAAACTGTGAAATCATCCATATACACCTCTACATAGTCATGTATCAGATCAGAAAAAAATCCTAATACTACCCTTTGGAATGTTGCAGGTGCATTGCATAACCCAAATGGAAATACTCGGTAGGCATAGGTACCCCAAGGACAAGTAAATGTGGTTTTATCTTGGTCTTCAAGTGCTACTTGGATTTGATTGTAACCAATAAACCCATCTAGGAATGAAAAGTACTTTTTGCCAGCTAATGTATCTAATACTTGATCTATGAAAGGTAAGGGAAAATGGTCTTTAAGAGTAGCTTTATTCAGTTCTCGGTAGTCAACACACACCCTCCATTTTCCATTTTTATTAGGCACAATCACCAAAGGAGAAACCCACTGACTATCTGAAATAGGATAGATGAAATTAACATTTAACAATTTTTGTAATTCTTCCTTGACAATTTCCCTAAGATTTGGATTCATCCATCTTTGAGGCTGTCTGATTGGTTTGCAATTTGCCTCTATATAGATGTGATGAGTACAAGTCTTAGGACTTATCCCTTTCATGTCAGTGTATTCCCATGCATATGCAGAAGAATGTCTCTGTAATACTTTGACTAACTCTTCTTGTTGAGATTTTTCTAGGCTTTTGTTTATATTCAAGGTTTTGCCTGGAAAAATTTCACTTGTAGAGCTGCCAAATTTGTCCATGGAATGAAGAGACATCTGCCTAGATGACAAGAACTCAATATTGGATCCCTCTTGAAATGATTCATGTTTGTGTTCTGGAGAAGATTCAAAGTTTTCTAGAGTATTCAGAATTTGATTATCTTCACTAATTTATGAAATTGTGAAGAGTGGTGTAAATATTCTTCATCCTCTATCCATTGAGTGTCATCTAGATCTGTAATTGTCCTAGCTGGAGGATATAAAGTGAATTTCTTTGTTGAAATATCATCAGAAATATACATATCACAGGACCTACAACTAATAAAGGCATTAGCTGTAGCCAACCAAGGTCTTCCTAGTATAACCGGATGGCCTCCTAGATTATTCTTGGGTGTTAGGATCATGAAATCCACAGGGTGCCCCTAATGGTTTTCAACAAAAGAGCTTTTAAAGTGTCTTGATCTAGGTTTTCCATTTGTGCCCTTTTTATGTTGTATTTAAATATTTCCAACAAATCTTCTAAGTTTTCATCTTATTTTTGTAACATCTTGAACACTTCTTCATTATGATTAACCGGCATACAATAATCCAAGTATCTCTCTAGAAATGCTTGTTTCATGTCTTCCCATGTCCTAATGGAACTACTGTTTAAGCTCATAAACCACTTCAATGCTGCTCCTTTCAGAGTTGAAGGAAATAATTTCAATTTTTGAGCATCTTGAAGATAGTCATAAGTCCTACACAACACTTCAAATTCGAATAAGAAAGTTTCAGGATCCTCAGTTTTAAGTCCATAGAAGTTCGGAAGGACAGAAGGTGAAATATTTTTCATGGTTGTATTGGTTTCTTCATCAAGTATAGGGAACCCAAAAGAGCTTCCTATTCTACCTCTTCCTCCATCTGCACCTCTACCTCCTTCTCCTCTTCCTCCTTCTCCTCTACCTCTACCTCTACCTCCTCCTCCAAATAATGTGTGTTCTCCATTAACAACTCCTCCTCCTCCTTCTTTTGCCATGGTTGACTCTCCTGTGGAAGTAGAAAGATTTGTGTCCCTAACAGGAGTCTTTAGATCTTCTTCTATAGCAGGTTCAGTGGATGAAGTGGAAGGTTTCTCTAATGGAATATGTGACCTTAGATCTTCTAGAAGTCCAGGATCAGTAAAGGATGGAAGATGGGTTTGAGTTGAAGGTGTACTAGTTCTAGGTCTAGATGAAACAAGTGGTGTTCTAGAAATCAAACTTCTGCCTCTGCTGCTTATAAATCTTCCCCTTGAATCTCTCTCCCTATGCATAAAATTGTTTTTGGATGCTAAGAAACAAAGGCTACCTAGTTTTCACTTCCCCGGTAACGGTGCCAAAATGTTGGTTCTCAATCTAGTCTCCTAAACTGAGCTCATTTAATTGTCAACCAGGATTTGTAAACTGCTGAAGTGAAGTGTACCATATGTACCTAGGTGCTTGTTTCCTAATGCGTTGTGTGTAGTGTTTTGTGATGTTTTTGGTATTTTATGTTGATTTATGATGTTTTTGGTCTTTTGGTGTTTTATGTTCACAATGAAAATGCCTAGAAAACTAATGGAAAGAAGTTGGTGGTCAAAAACAGAGTTAAGCCTAATGTATGGAATGGCAAATGCAATTGGAAACACTGAAGCAGAATCTGAACTATGACTAAATAAAAGAAAAAGCTTGATAATGACTTTTTAGGCAAATGACACAAACTAAACTTGAGAAATGATCACTAAATATGCAAATCCTCTAACTAAACAGTTAAACACTAATTTTACCATGATGCAACATTTTGTTCTAAGCTCTTCTATTCTATGACTAATTCCTAGTTCTATTCTGCAATTTAATTGAATATCACAGAACCTTTACTCAAAGAGTTATTGGTTTCTTTTTCAAATTAGTTCTTTTGAGAAAGAGCTCTATTTATAAAATGATGAGGAGATTGCAGAGAGATTTCAGACCTTATAGTGATGTTGTCTTCTGTTCCTATGGCTATGGATCATTTATAGTTTTTAGAACAAGAAGAGATTTGTGAATAATGAAGGCTGTCTTGTTAATCCTAACAACTAAAGTAATCTATTGTGCAATGGATAACAATTTGAATATGAGATGCAAGTGCAATGAATTAATCTAAGAATGAACCTAAGATGCCACTAATCTAGAACAATGTTGAACTATAAGTCATCATCAAACTTGAAACAAAGTAACTGAACATGAATTAAATGCAATGAAACTCCGGAGCATTCTAACTATGCTAACATGCTTTATTCTATGAAGTTACACAATCTATTTGTTCATCATTAGTGATATTTTGGAAGAGTTCCTTCTTTTGGAAGGGGTAGAACAATTCTGACTGTGTAATTAAATGCAATTGTAAGCAAATGGACTGAAAGCAAATGAAAAACTAAGTTATCATACCCATACCCTACTCATTATTATGATGTCTTGGGCAAGCGTTTAAGAGCAAGAACAGAGATGATACTTAGTAAAAACACACAACTAAATCATTCATTATCACAGTCATGTCTTGAACTTCTTAAGGATGTCTTGGAAGAGTTTCTTCTTGTGGAAGAGTGATTAGAACAAGTGTAACTTATGACAGTGAATAGCAAAACTACAACTAATTCCTACAGTACTATAGCTATTCATCATTCATCATTATAATCTGTTGGAAGAGTGTCTTCTTGTGAAAGAGCTGGAATGAATATAACTACAGTAGCTAGTTAAAACAACTACAAATTCAACTCCTATTTCTACAATACTATAGTCATTCAACATTCATCATTATGGTCTTTTGGAAGAGTATCTTCTGGTGGAAGAGTTAGAATGAGAACGACTACAGTAGCTAACAAAATCAACTATTAATTCAAATGCAAAGTGTAAACGCAGCTAGAAAAACTTATCTAATTAACGCAAAATAAATCCGTGCAAGAGGCAGGGGCCCTCTACCACTTGACGGCATTCAACTCCAAATTAAATCACGCCTTCAAAATAACTTTGTCTGCTCCATTAACGATGCAATAGTTTGAACATAACACTCTGCATTTTCAGGAATGTATCACAGAGTTTAAACAAAATCTAGCAGCAAATCTAACATAAAATCTGTAACACAGCTCTCGGTCTTCCCAAGAGTTTATAAAGCAAATGCACGTAACAATAATTACAACAATTTAGGAATAATGTCTTTCCTTATCCGAATCATGTTAGGACTCTTTGAGGTGGCTACGTGAAGGAGAAAAGACATCTGGACTGAGACAGTCCTAATAGAAGTCTTCCTTCATAAATGTGTTCCCACGTGCATAACCGTACCCAGAATCCATGTCTTCCTCCATGATGAGCAACGAACCATGTAGACACGATGTGGATCATGCCCATATGTGGTTTTTCTCAAGAGGCCACCTGGAACATACTTAAACATGAAGGCAGCTGCAGAATCGTCGGTTAGCTACGGAATGTCTGCATTCTGCAGCTAGTTCCGGTCAAAATGCTTAACAATGGCAAAAATCACAAAATTCAACAAGTCAGTCATGTAAACCATTCTAGAAGTAATTTTAACTATATTTACTGATCAATTGGGCTTAAGATAGAAATGGACAAGGGAAAATGATAAAATGAGGTGAAGGATGCCACAAATTCTGAGGGCTGAATAAAAGTCATGGAGATCACCCCTATGATGACACCATTGATGGAAGCAAGAATATGATGGTGGAGACCTAAAAGAATTCTAGGGTTGGAAGAAAACCCTAGGAATTTTGTGTATAAGGGTTTGATGGATATTATGAGGTTAGTTTTTAAGTCAAACCCTAGATTATGAGTAAGATTTGAGTTATGAAATCTAGAAACCCTAACATGGTTAATGTGAAGATGCTTAAGAACTTGTGACAAATTTAGTGCATATCTAGATGGATAGTCTCTATTAGGCATCATTGTTGAGAAAGTTGGTTGAAATAGTAAAGGTCCAAAATTGATGTAGAAATCAAGCCTTTATCATATCCAGGATTTTCACACTCTCAAATTTATTCCAAACCCAAACCTTATATTATCATCCAAACCAGGTTTCCTAAGGTTACCTTCAAACCGTAACATTCTCTTAGGTCTGGAACATATACACTCAATTCCATCAACAATTTCTTTACAAGGGTCCCCAGTAATCTCAATGACCATTCTTCATCCTAGCTATGATACCATGTTAATTTTTTCTTAGGGCTATATTTTTATTTTCTTTAGATATTTACATTACATATTTTACATATTATATTCACCCCACAACATCATATCATTGTCACATCATTAATAATTATGTAGAAATAATAATATCATCAACAATGCAGGGGAATAGTAAAAGGAACATGAAAACAAAAGCATGCAAAAATAGAAACACCACAATTTGTTCTCAGGCTAGGAAAAAATCCCATGAGGAAAACATAGAATCAATTATTCTTCTTCTATTATATATTCATTAATTTTTCAGCTGAGATACAAAGTACCAATATCATGAGACATAGTCCAACACATCAAGCTACCTAGGGCCTATACATGAATTTTTTAGATTTTCATTTATGAACAAGATTTATTGTCTTGGATCATACATATTATGGGCACTACAAGCCATACCACTAATCCTTCTGAGCCATATGTCGTTGGGCCATGTTGGGCCATATTGGGCCATACCAATTGCGCACGAGCTAAAACAACCAGACAATGGGCCACAAAAACTGACCACTGGCTATAACAATAGGGCATTGGGCCATAAAAACTAAGCATGGGCCATACCAATCAGGCATGGGACCATATCAACTTAACATGTGCCATTCAAAGAGGAAACTAGGCCATTTAAACTGACCATGAGCTATACCAACCGATCGATACCAATTAGGCACTAGGACGTACCAACTGAGAACAAGCCATACCAACTGATCCATACCAATAGGGCACTCTACCATACAAACTGCCCATGGGCCACACCAACTAGGCATTGGGACATACCAACTAAGCATAGGCCATACTAATCAAACCATAACAATAGGGCAGTTTTCCATACAAACTAACCATAGGGAATACGAACAAGGCCATACTAACTAGGCACTGGGCCATTCCAACTAGATACTAGGCCATACAAACTGAACATGGGCCATACCAACCAGATACTTTGTTGTACCAACTGAGCATTGGTCCATAGAAAATAATACATGTATGTTTTGAATACTATTATAAATTATGAGTAGAACAACTCTAAGACTCCATACAAATATCATAAAATGATTCCATTAGAATAATAATCTGAGGCACATAATTATTATATTATGTGAAAGAAATAAACGGGTGTGAGATCAATGCGAGAGAGTATATCGAGAGATGAGATCTAAAATCTATCATGTGAGACTATAATACCGAAGAAATGACTGTAGTGTGATGAATGTAATAATAATGTGATCACTGTAATAAGAGTGAGATTATAACCTCAGTAACGGTGTGAGAGACCAATGTGATATCACTGTGAGAGATAGATGAAATATATGTGAAATTATAGTCTGCAAATAATAGTGAAAGACGTGTAGCATATTAGAGCAAGAGAACTTATGACATATGCGAGAGATCTGTGACACTTGCGGGAGATTGACACCATGGCAGAGACTATATCCATATGAGAAGTAATAGTTCTGAAAGACAATGTCCTAAGGAACCTCAAACCCCACCTATGATCTTTTCAAATGATCTACGTAATAGAAATGCACTTTTTGAGATATTTAACTAATTTAAATAGATTCTTCTAGGGCCAGGCCAAATTTGAAATTATTGAGGGAGACTTTAATTGAAATTTATTTTTCAATATATATATATACCATTTTCTTCCAACATAAATATTAATAATAATTTATTTTTTCTACCTTTAGGGTAAGAATGGCTTGAATTAGGGCAACGGGAAATTTGTGCCTAGATGTCAAAATTTCAATAAAATATCTCTTTCCCACCCTCTGTCCCTACCTCCCTTTATATCTCCTTTCTCTCTCACATTCATATCTCTTTCTCTCTTACAATCTCTCCCTCCCTCTTTCATAAATTTGAGTTTGTAATTTAGGATGCCACTTTGAAGTGAAGTGAACTTTTAATAAATAACTCTGATTAGAAATGTAAAAATCTCAATTCAAAAAACTTGAGTTTTCATATTTTGGTATGAAGTTGAAGTGAAATGATAATTTCTATTAAATAAATTAAATTAGAAATGCTAAAATATCAATTTTAAAGGCTTGAGTTTTCAATTTCAAATGTCAACATGAAGTAAATTAAGAATATTTGTCATTTTCCTTTTGTTCTTTGTAAAACGTTCTTTAGGGGAGTGGTCTTTTACATCCAAGTATGGCGGAGTTGTAATTTCAGGGAATAAGTGTAAGCTGTTCAATGTAGAACCAATAGGAAAGAGATGTTATATTGTTCATAAAATAATAATAATAATAATAATAATAATAATAATGTCTTAATTAAAAAATAATCAAAATAATACATCGATTCACTTAAATTTATTATATTGTATTTTTTTTTAATTAATAAAATTACAAAAAAATTCTTCCACATATATATACATATATATATAGATATAGTCATCAATACTTCATATTTATATTTAATTAATAAAGGTATAAAAATTAAATATTTACAATGAACTCTCTTATTTATATATATAGACACACACATAGTTAATGTTATACAATTCATATTAAAAGAATAAATTAATAAAATTATGAAGCATGTGAAAGAAAAATGTGTATATATAATGGTGTTAATAAGATTAAAATTAAAAATATTTTAACTTTTCAATTTCAACTCTATATTTAGCAAACGCCTCAAGGTGAAAATGTTTTCTTATGTTTTTTAGTCAAGAGGAGACTTTCATCTTGAGAGATTTGATCATGCTAGAAAATATCATGATAATATAAAATAATGGAAAGTATGTTATCAAATATATATATATTTACTATAAAATAGAATAAATTGATTTGTTTTCAATGTATTATGCAATTTGTATGGGGAATTTGGATAAGAGAATGAGGACAATAAACTTCTAGGTGGCCCCTTGTCTTTAAAGTAGAAAATTGTTTACACATAATGAATACTAAATTTGCGATAGGGGTGGCGGGAGTTAATACGAAAACATAATGTTTGCATAGTATTTCCCTTAATATGAAAACATTATGTTTTCATATTAACTCCTCCGACCTCCACCATCCTCATGAAAGTAAGGGTAAGAGGAGTTAATATGCGAACATTAACAAAGTTTCAAGTTTAAGAATTTAAAATTTGTAAATAAAATATGATACAATATATCAAATAAAAAGGTGAATTTAAATGTAATTAAATTTAGTATTAAAAAAGAAAGTGTATAAACAATAATGTAAATTATACTTTACAAATAACACTTAAATTCTCTTTTATAGGAACATTTAAAAGGGTTTAATGTCTATTTTAAAATGAACTAAAAATAGTTATGAATTATTATATGGAAAATACATATTTTTTTTAGTGTAAAGAAGAAAAATAAATATATAAATAATTATTTAATTTTAATTTCAATAGTTCATAATAAACTTTAGACATACTAGTTAAATATCTAAAATAGTATTGATAAATGTAGAATAAAATGTTGTTTAGGGAATAAAATAAAAAAGCTATATTAAGAAGATATTATTGTTTTTTAAAGCAATCAAAATCACATGACTAATATGGAAAACAATCAAATTATTATATTTAGGGATAATTAAACTTATGCTTAAAATAAATTTAAATGTGGTGTAAAACGATGAAATGTACCCAATAAATTAGTTTTTCTAAAATATAATTTTCAATGTGGTGTAAAAAGATAAAATGTATACAATAAATTTATTTAATGTATAAGACTATGAAATTTTAGTTTTTCTAATAATGATATTTTATTTTTGTGTATATTGTGTATGCTTCATTAGTGCTAAATTTAGTTACCTAAATAATGGATTTCATGTAAAAAAATTATAAAATTTTAGAGAAACAATATTCTTGTGCACAACTATTTTTTCAAAGTATATAACCTTAATTTCAAATATTTATTATATTATAAAAGTAAATATATCCTTGAAATGTAAGGCCTTCAGTCTTTGGAAGGTATAAGGACATTAAAAATATCAAACATTTTTTTTCTTAAATTGTAATCTCAATCTATATTATTCAACATACAACTTATTTTTCAAAATTTCTAAGACGAAGAAAACTTATAGTAAAAAAAAAAGTATGTATCTTATGATATATATCATGAAAAAAATTAGAGGAAATTTCATGCTAAAATTGGTCTCGTGAGGAAAAATAATAAAATAATAATTTAAATACTAAAATAAGAGTTATGAATTTTTCAAGGAAAAGAAAGAAAACTATTTTTTTAAACTTTTTTCACTTATCTCCTTATATATTTACTAGAATTTCAAGTGTAGAAACTCGTTGGATACATCCAACGAGTGTCGATTATGCATACATTTGAGAAGACTCACATTGATATAAAATTAAGATAGATTATAAAAGTGTATGAACATGTTAATGTAATGTATCTTCAATTTTATCAATGCGGGTCTTCCCAAAAGTATGCTTAATGGGTATTCGTTGGAAGCAGAATTTAATTTCAGATCAAAAGAGTGTCTAAATTTAAAATTTGAATAAACCTATAAGGAGATCAACCAAAAATAAAATTAAAAAAATATTCTCTCTCTCTCTCTCTCTGTGTGTGTGTGTGTGTGTGTGTGTGTGTGTGTGTACACACACACACACGCACAAACACACACACACACACACACACACACACGCACGCATGCGCACACACATAGAGAATTTTAATAATCGAGTTTATATGTGTGTACAGTTTCCTCAATTCAATGCATTTATTTATATTATAAAGAGATCAAATCAACAATAAAGAAATTGGGCAGTTTTCATATTAATGGAGATTTCAATGGACTTTTACTTAAACCACTAGGCTTGTCATCTAAAACCTATATCCAAGACAATGTAGTTAGAAAAATAGTATGTTAGACTCATCACTCCCATGCAAAGAAGGATTGAATTGAAAATAATGTATATGACTTAGTAGTGTGCACATTTTCCTATAGTGCATGTGCATTATTGTGACTGTGCATGCATTCTTGGTTGCATATGTGCATTGTTAGGAATGCACACACATCCCTAATAACTTCTAAAGCTTTGAATACCATCCCAAGATTTCTTATTTGCTAGACCCCATCCCAAACCTTGAATAGTGGGGTTCCTAGTTGGCCCTCCCTATGATCCTCCCTACACCATTGATTAATACATATATCTATTGTATATCATTTCAAATAACCTAAGAAACATGCCTATTCTGTAGAACCACATAGTGGCAACAATATCCCCAACCAGAGATTGAAACATCAAATAACACATTTAACACACATAAGAACTTGAACTACAGAACATATCTTTAAATCACATGGAAACTTGAAGTAACCACAACAACTTGAACAAATTCACATAACTTCCCATATATTTAATTTACCTCTTAGTGATCATATTCGTACCATTAGGTTTATTGGAGTAGTAAGTACAAATCTCCAGATTCAAACCAAGGCCAAGTCTTAAAACTTTCTCATCGTGCTTACAACATAGCTTCTAGGGTTTAATAACCATCAGTGAGTCTTGAAATTGTAAATGACCTCTATAGAATATTATTCCTCAAATTTTCAGTGTGAACAACATTAGAAAGTTTTGAGCACCAATCATTGGTGATGGGGAATTATACATGGTTGAGGTGGAGGGGAGAGGGGGGGTGGGGGGTGGGGGTGGAATTGAGAATTGAGATTTAAGCTAAGCATCCAAGGATTGAACTCTAGGAACAATATCTTTTACCACCACATATAATGTCTGGACAGAATAATGTCTCTACTAGTTAGATTATCGGTACCATTATAAGTTTTTTTATCTATACATGAGCCTTGTTTCTTGGAGCATGATTGGGTCAAGAAAAATGTATTTCAATCCTTTCATCATACACCTTTTTCTCCCCCTTCCAACACACATTTGTGTTTTTCTATTATTTCCCCTCTATCTCTCCATCTGTGTCCTACTTCTCCCTCTCTCTATTTCCCTATCTCACTCACTCACTCTATTTTGTTCTCCCCATCCACTCTATATTCCCATTCTCTTCCCCCCAATCTCCATATACCTTTTCCCCATTCTCTGTCTCTCTACACATTCCATACTCTCCCTGAATCTATGATCCATCCTCACACCCCTCTCTCCCCATCTCTATATCTCTCTACCCAACTAAATGCTCCCATGTCTCTCCATATTTCTTACTTTTTGTCCCTCCCCCATGCTCTCTCTCTCTCTCTCTCTCTCTCTCACACACACACACACACACACACCAATTGTTCCTCCCCTCTCTCCCTCCCTCCTTATATCTCTCTACCCCATTCACTCCATTAGAGGAATTTTTCGGTCTAAAATTGGTCTCCTAAATAAAAAATAATAATTTTTAAAGGAAAAGCAAAAAAGCTACATTTTTCCTTGCATCGTTGACTTATTCACTTATAGGTTGAGTTTAATTTAAATTTTTAGAATTAATTTGATGAAAATTTACATTTTTCATCTAATGATTACTATATATACATAAATTTTAGTAGTCCCACACAAAAAAAATGAAAATATATGGAAAATTTATGTTTCTATCAAGAAACAAATTTATCTCTCTCTCGTTATCCCTCTCTCTCCCCCCACCACTTCCCTCCCTCTTTCTCATTATCTATATCTATCCCCCACCTACCTTCCTCTTATAATTCTTTCTCCGTCTCTTTCCACTCTCTCTTTATCACCTCCTGCCCCTCTCTCCCCCTCTACCCCTCCCTCTTTCTCCCCCTCTCTCTACCCCTCACCTCTACACCAATTTTCTCCCCTCTAATTCCCCTCCCTCTTTCTCTCTTCCACATTAACTCCATTATGGGAATTTGTACGTCTAAAATTGGTCTCCTAAATAAAAAATAATAATTTTTAAAGGGAAATGAAAAAAACTACATTTTTTCTTGCATTGTTGACTTATTCCCTTATAGTTTTAGTTTAATTTTAAGTTTTAGGATTAATTTGAAGAAATTACATTTTGCATCTAGTGATTACTATATCTACATAACCTTTAGTAGCCCCACACAAAAAGATGAAAATATATGGAAAATTGTGTTTCTATCAAGAAACAAATTTATCTCTCTCGTTATCCCCCTGTCTCGCCTCACCACTTCCCTCCCTATTTCTCTTTCTCTATATCTATCCCCCACCTAACTTCATATTATAATTCTCTCTCTATCTCTTTCCCCTCTCTCTCTCTCTCACCTGTCCCTCCTCTCCCTCTCTCCCCCTCCCTCTTTCTCCCCCTCTCTCTACCCCTCTCCCCTACTCCCATTTTCTCCCCTCTAATTCCCCTCACTCTTTATCTCTTCCCCTACCCTCCCCCCTCCCCCTCCTCTATCTCTCTCTCCCTATATTCCTCTATCTCTCTCTATCTCTCTCTCTCTCTCTCCATATCTATCCCTTTATACCAACTTTCCCTGTCCCTATTCCTCCATCCCTTTATACCCAAATTCCCTTTGTCTCTCTATATGTCCCTTTCTATCTCTACCTATATATATCCCTATATATATAGCCCCTCAAACGCCCCCCCGCCCCCCCCCGCCCCCCAAACTCTCTCACCTTCATTCCATCTTCCTCTTCCTCTTCACACATCCCTATATCTCTAACCTCCAGCCTTGCTTTCATTCACTCTATGTATTCCAACCTTCTTTCTCTATCTATTTCCTGAAATCTTTCTCCTCTCCAAGTATTTTTATCTCCTATGTATCCTCCTATAACTCCGCCTCACTTAATATATCTCTCTTTTCTCTCTCACTAACCCCTTAATGACACTCTCCCCATTTGTCCCTTCCATATTCGCTCTTGCTCTTTGTATCACCATTTTTCATTTTACCACTTTCTCTCACTCTCTCTCTCTTCTCTTTACTTCTTCTTACCTTGTTCGACTCCATATTTCCCTCTCCCTCCCTCTCTCTCTCTACAACTCACTCTCCCTAAATATCCCTCCCTATCCCTATGTCTCATCCCCTATATCCTCCTCCCTCTCCCTATCTCTAATCCCCTATATCCTCCTTCCTCTCTTCTCTCCCTTTATTATATCCTCCCTCTTTCTATCCCCCGTCTATCTCTTCCTATATTTCTCCTTCTCTCTCCCTCTCTCCCATTATGCCTTCATTCTCTCTTACACTTTTCACGTCTCTTAATCTCTAACATTCCCTTCAACCTATTTCTCCTCACTCTGTCTGTCCCCCTTTCTCTCTCTCTCTCTCTCTCTCTCTCTCTCCACCCTTAATTTCTCCTCCACTATCTCTCTCTCACACGCCCTCCCCCTATTTCGCTTTTTCATTCTGTCTCTCATGCTATATATCCCTCCCTTTCAATCCGTTTCTCTCTTTCTCCCCCCCCTTATCTCGCTTACCCTTTCTCTCCCCTCCTCTTTTTTCCCCATCTCTCTCTCCTCTCTCTCTCTCCCCTAATCCATATCTCTATCTTTTACTCTCTCACTATCCCTCAAATTCCCTCTTTCTATCTAACACTCCCTCTCTCTCTCCCATTTCCTATCTCTATCTAACACTACATCTCTCTCTCCATATATTCCTCAATTTCCCTACATCCATCTATCTACTTTATTCACTTTGTCTGCCTCTCTCTCCCCCACTTTATCAATCAATCCCTCTCTCTCCCCCACTCGCTCCCTCACACCACCTCCTCCTCTCTCTCCTTTTACATTCTCTCAATCCCTCCCTCTCTCCCCCTCCCTCTCCCCCATCTACTATTCCCTCTCTCCCCTCTATCGTCTCTCTATGTCTCACTATTAAATTTTTCCTCTCTCTCTCTATCTCTCTCTCCCTCTCCCTCTCTCTCCCTATCCCTCTCTCTCTCTCCCCCCACTTATACCCTTCCATAATCTCTCTCTCTCCCTCCCATTCTATCTACCCCTCCATTTCTCTCTCTCTCTCTCTCTGTCCATCTCCCTCTCTCACCCTCTCCCTCTCCCTCTCCCTCTCCATCTCTCTCCCCCCTTACATCCTTCCATAATCTCTCTCTCCCTCCCTTTCTATCTCACCCTCCATTTCTCTCTCTCTCTCTCTCTCTCTCTCTCTCTCTCCCCACCCCCTCCAATTCTCTCTCTCTCTCTCTCTCCCCTCCCTCCTCTCTTTCTCTCCCTCTCCACCCTTCCATAATCTCTTTCTCCCTCCATTTCTATCTCCCCCTCCACTTTTCTCTCTCTCTCTGCCACCCTCTCTCTCTCCCCCCTCTCTCTACCTTTCCCTCTCCATCTCACCATCTCCTCTCTCTTCTAGAACCCCTCTCTCTCTCTCTCTCTGCCACCCTCTCTCTCTCCCCCCTCTCTCTACCTTTCCCTCTCCATCTCACCATCTCCTCTCTCTTCTAGAACCCCTCTCTCTCTCTCTCTCATTCTTTGTCCCTCTTTACCTCTTACCCTATTTCTCTACCTCTCTCTCTCTCTCTCCATTCTCTCTTTCTCACTCAGATTATCTTCTCTATCTCTCTCACACACTATCCCACCTCCCTCTCCCGCCCATCTCCATACTCACTGCCACTCACTCTCTCCCTCCCTTTTTCTCTACCTCTACCTCTCTATTTATTTCTATGTTTCTGTTTCTCTCTCTTCATCTACCTCCCTTCCTCCCTTTTTCCTGCCACACTTCTCTACCTCCCCCCCTCACTCACTCTCCCCTTCTCTCCCTCTCCCTCCCCAATTACCTCTCTCTTGTCTCTCACTCTCTCAACTTATATCATTCTCCATCCCTTTGTATCTCTTTCCTTATCTCTCTCTTCATCTCACTCTACCTCTCTCTCTCTCCCCTTTCCCTCATTCCTTCTCTCTCTCTCTCTCTCTCTCTCTCTCTCTCTCTCTCTCTCTCTCTGACCCCCTCTCCCACTCTATCCCACTTTATCTCTTCTCCATTATGGCCCTCCTTTTGTCTTTCTTTCCCTCTCTATCCCTCTATCCCTCACCCCCCCTCTCCCTCTCTCTCCTCTCTCTATGTATCTTCATCTCTCTCTAAATCTCTATCTCTCCTCCTCCCTCTCACTCTCCTTCCCTCTATCTCCATCCCTCTATCTCCCCTTTCCTCGCTTACTCTCCCTCCCTCTCTCTCCATCACTCTCTCCATATCTCTCTCTCTCTCTCTCTCTCTCTCTCTCTCTCTCTCTCTCTCTCGTCCCTTTTCTCTCCCTATTTCTCTCTAACACTGTCTCTGCTCTGGCCTTCCATACCCCTCTCTCTCTCCTTCCCTCTCTCTCCATCCCTCTCTCTTCCCCCCTCTTTCTAATACTCCCTTTCTCTCTTCCCTATCTCTATATATCCCTCCACTCTATATCTCTCTCTCCTCATTCTCCCCTGCCCCCCCACCCTCTCTCTCTCTCTCCCTCTCTCTCTACATATCTCTCTTCTCTCTCTCCCCTATCTCTCTTCCCCTCCCTCCATCTACCTCTCTCTCCCATACCACCCTATCTCTCTTAATGTCACTCTTTCCATATATCTCTCTCCCCCTCATTCACTCTCGCATTCGCTTTCCCTTCCTCCCTCTCTCCCTCCCTCTCCTCTCTTCCACCTCACTCTCTCCTTGCTTCCCTCCCACCCTCTCTCTCTCTCTCTCTCTCTATACCCTCTTTATCTATCACACTCTCCCCATCCCTCCATCTCCAACTAACTCACTCCCTACCTTTCTATCTATTTTACCTTATGTCTTCCCCAAGTCACCCCCCACCCCTCCTCCTCTCTCTCTTTATATACCTTTCCTCTACCACCTCTCTTATCCCTCCCTTTATACTTTATTTCTCTCTCTCCCCCAATTTTCAACTCCACCCCTAGACCCCACTCTGCACCCATTACATTCACTTTATTTACCCCATTCTTTCTTCTGGCACACACCCCATCTTCTCATTCATTTACTTTCACTAGTGTATGTTTCTTTCCCTTTGCCCCTCTCTCCCACTTCTATTTATTCCTACATTTATTGTCAATTTCTCTTTTCCCTTCTCTCCCGCCACTCTCTCTCTATGTTTTCCTAATCCCCTCTCCCCTTCTCGCCCACCTCTCTTTCTATGCTTTTCCAACCCCTCTCCCATTCTCTATTTCTATCTCGTATAAGCAATAATTTAAAGACTTACAATATCACATGAGTATAAAATGAAATAATATTTGAGATAAAATATGAAAAAAAACTACATTGTATATGATCTTAAAAAAAGAAATACTAATCATATATTTACATTTGAATTAGGAAAAAGAAAGAAAAATAACCACCTATAAATATTATATATTTGGAATCTGTCAATAAAATAATAATCAAAACGTCTAACCTATAATAAAAATGTTTATAAATATAATTAGTATAACATAAATAATTACTAAATTTGAATAAAAACTATATAATTTGATTTTTATTTTATAATAAATATGGTTTAAAACAAATTTGATTTTAATAAAGAAAATATCATAATTGAAAAGGAAAAACAAAATATATTCAATAAAAACTAATTAATTTGATATTTATTTTATAATTAGCCTGGTTTAAAACCAATTTTATTATAATAATGAAAATATCATAAATTAAGAGGAAAATAAAATATATTAAATATTTATGATGGTTTAGAAATAAATGTTAAATACCCAAAACCAATACAAATACAAGGGGAAAATGGCTTGAATCTGTACATGTATTAATTTATATACGGAAAAGATAATCTATATTTAAAAAAAAAAAACAATTGTTTTTCTAACTCACAATTTCTTAGAGCACTCTCTTCTCTTTCTTACCCAACTCTGATCGGACGCGACAGATTACCAATAGATTTTGGTTCAGGTAGTAATCTAAAACATGTAACCTATAATAAGAATGTTTATAGGTATAAACATGGTTTAAAATAAATTTTATTATAATACTAAAGATATCATAATTTAAAATAAAAAATATATATATGATTGTTTAAAAATAAATGTTAACTACCCCCATACCAATACAAATACAAAGGGAAAATGGGTTGCATCTGTACAAGTATTAACTTATTTACCGAGAACATAACCCATATTTAAAAACAAAATTGTTTTTCCAACTCACAATTTCTTCATAGCACTCTCCTCTCTTTCTTACCCAACTCTCATCGGATCTGACAGATTACTTATACATTTTGGTTCACCATAATATTTTAGAGAAGAAAATTAATATAAGCTAAATAATCATTAAATCATAATGACAATTTGGTAGATATATGATATTTAATATATAATAGAAATTGTGTAAGAGATATTATATTATGTTACTAAGCTTATATGATTAAAATAATTTATATGTATCAAGCTATGGGTAAATTAATGTTTAAAAACAACCAAAAGGCGTAACAGGGTATGTATCTAACTAATAGAGCGGACATATAATCAGCTCTAGGCTACTCGTAAAAAAATGAGCACCGCCAAAATGTATTCACGCGACAACCATTAGAAGGCTATCCAGTCTAAGAAACCTACAAAGTCGGTGGTTACTCACTACGCAAATAAAGTTTAAATTTATTATCTCTATCTGGTTCAATGTATTGCAATATTATATGATGAACAGACATTTTAAAAAAACAAAATTCAATTTGAAAAATATTTGATTACTATTTTACTTAATAAAAACGTAAATTCAATTTCATAGGATCTTTTATTAGGATTTTATTGGGACCCAATAATAGTGTGACTATCAACATTATTTTTTAGTGTAGTAAAGCTGGGACTATAAACCTCAGGATTGCATAGCTTTTAACGACCCCGCCAAAAAAACTAGCGGTTTATCAAATATTGCGGAGACACGGAACAACACTAACAGTTTATCAAATATTGGGGAGACCCGGAACAACACCAACAGTTTATCAAATAATGCAGGGGTGACAGCAGCAGGATTTGAGATTGAGATACACACCTGGGGTGAGAGTTTGAGCAACACTCACTTTAAAAGATGACGATTACTATATATCTGTTGTTGCCAATTTATTTCATCCCACCATTTCAAATCTTTAAATCTCTCTGTCATAGCTCAATCCTAAAGGCAAAGGCAAAGTTGAATAATGAATAAAAGGAATGTGGTGAATGAATAATGAATAAAAGGAATGCGGTGAATGAGATTTAAATTTCATTGAAAATTCATGAAACTAATATACATAAAAGGAACACAAAGAAATGGTTGGCCCCTGGCAATAATGAAAAGAGCATAAATTAAAAAAAACGTTAAGGGTAGAGAAATTAATTTACACCCTCGATTGCTTTTTTATTGGATTCCGGGTGTTTATGTTTTTAGATGCTATTTATTTTTATGGGATGCCACAGGCATATGTTTCTGGATGTGCTCTTTTTTTTACGACTCACGCAAAGTTGAGATTATGTCGTCTGAGTTGGCTGTGCTGGTCGAAAAAGTATACCTCCATCCATTTACTTGATTGGGAGGGTGGCCTAGATATAAACAATTACATTAAATGCTTATTCGCTGTCTTTCAAACTTAAATTTGCCCATTTCGAAATACATAGCCATATTTTGTTTTATATATATATATATATATATATATATATATATATATATATATATATATGCCTCATCCGTTTTAGACGTGTTCACCTTTTGCGAGTGTCCAGAGTTTCATTTATTTTTTTATTTATTTATTTATTTTTGATATGTTCACCTTTTTACGAGTGTTTTATTTTGTTTTGGTTGGCCGTCATGGTCGAAAAAGGTGCGTCGAGAGACCTATTTGTAACCAAAGTGACTGTAAATTAGGTAACCATGTGTATTCTCAGTTATCTCTCCGTGGTGTTCAACAAATAATTTAATCATATATGTATTATTAATTTTTAAATCTGGTTATTAACTTAGATTTTCTGTTTTATTTTAAATTTCTTATTTATAATAAATTTCTCTTTAGGTTTTGAATCGGCTCTGTTCCAATTGAAAGGATACCTAGAAGATCGAAGAAAAGACACCAAATAAGTTACGTAGTTGATTAGACGGTAACCATTTGCATCCAAGTATGTTACGTCAAGCTATACCTTATAACAGTTTTAAAAATTGTTTTAATTTTTTCACTGGTTTTTCCCTCTCAATCGACAATTCTTGCTTAGCATTTAATCCTCTTCGTTGTGTTTAAAAAAAAATTAGTCACTTTTTGTTAAGTTCAAATTTCTTTTGGTTATTTTGGGAAATTTTAATTGGTTATTAATTTTATGTTTTAAGTTTCTTTTTAAATAATGGAAGTATTTAGAACTTATTATTTTAATATATATATATATATATATATATATATATATATATATATATATATATATATCTTTATTATTAATTTGTAAATAATGATACACATTTAGTATAATTAATGTCTTTTTATTACCATATCCTTATTATTATAATAAACATTTTGAATACCATGTTTATTATAAAGTAAATGTTATATTATATTTAATATATCTATCGAGACTTAGAAAGTATTTGAGTTTTGTGATAAATATTTTTATTATAGGTGTAATGTTATATAAATACAAACATAATCCACATATTTAAATTAATTATTATGTATTTGATATTAGAATGTGATTATTCTAATATAGATATATAATTAGTCATTTGTTTGAAATTATGTATAATATAGTTTTTTTTGTTTTGTACCACATATATATATACGATATTACAAGTTTTCTCATTATTACTTATAAGAGAGAACTATAGTATAGAGGGAAGGAGAGAGATAGGAGAGGGTGGGATGGGAGAGAAAGGAAAAGAAAAAGGGGTATGAGAGGGGGAGAGAGAGGTGAGAGAGAAAAGAGTGAGAGGAGAGGGTGTGGATGAAAGAGTGAAGGAAAGGGATAGACTAAGTGAGAGTAAGGAGGGGGAGGAGGTGTCAAGAGGGGTAGAGAGGTGGGAGAAGGAAGGTATATATATATATATATATATATATATATATATATATATATATATATATATATATATATATAAAAGGAGATATAGAGTTGGCAAGAAGGAGTGAGGTAGAGAGGTGAGAGAGGAGATTGAGATATGGGGGAGAGAGAGAGAGAGAGAGAGAGAGGTTGGGAAATGTATGGAGTGATAGGGAGAGATCAAGAGGGGCAGGGATGGAAGGGGGGAGAGAGGGAGGAGGGAGGAAATGGAGGGGCGAGAGAGAGGAGGGGAGAGTGAAAGATAAGAGAAAATAAAGGAAGGATATAGAGGTAGAGAGAGAGAGAGAGAGAGAGGGACTGAAAGAAAATGATAGAAAAAGAAAAAGGAAGGTAGAGAGGCAGAGAGAGATAGGGATGGATACACAGAGAGAGTGAGGAGCGAGAGATAGATAGGGAAGGGTACAATTAAATAGAGTAGTGAGGGAAAGAGAGAGAGAGAGAGAGAGAGAGAGAGAGAGATGAAAGGAGAATGATAGATAAATCAAAAGGAAGGTAGAGAACAAAAGAGAGATAGTGATCGATACAAAGAGAGAGTGAGAAGCGAGAGATAGATATGGAAGGTTATGATTATATATATATATATATATATATATATATATATATAGAGAGAGAGAGAGAGAGAGAAGACATAGTGGAGGAGAGGGATGGAGGGAGAGAGTGGGAGGTACGAATGTAGTAGGAGGGAGTGGGAGAGAGATAGGGAGGGGTACAAAGAGTGATAGGAAATGGTATTATGAAATATATTATTGAGGGTGGGAGAGATAGAATTGGAAGGAAGAAGGGATGGGGAAGGAGGAAGAGAGAGAGAGAGAGAGAGAGAGAGAGAGAGAGATGGGGAGAGAGGGAGGTTGAGGGAGAGAGGTGGGATAGAAGGGGGAGAGAGGGGAAGAGGGAGAAGGAGGGAGTGAGAGAGTGAGGACAAGGGAGGAAGAGGGAGAGACTGGGAGAGAATGGAAGAGGATGATAGAGTGAGGGATGGAGATGTAGAGAGAGGGTGAGTGAGAGTAATATGGAGGAAGAGATATGGGGAGAGAAAGGGGTGGACAGAGGGAGGGAGGAGAGAGATGGAGTGAAGCAGAGAGAAAGAGAAAATGGAGAGAGTGGGAGAGGGCAGAGAAAGAGGAGGTGGAGTAAGAAATATTTAAATGATGGGAAAGAGTGAGAGAGGGGGAGCGGGGGGGAAGGGGGGAGAAATATGGAGAGATATGGAGGGAGAGAGTGGGAGATAGTGGGAGAGTGACAAAGGGAAGGAGAAAGACTGAGAGAGAGGGAGAGATAAAATTGGAGGAAGAGAGTGAGAGAGAGACGACGAGGAGGGGAGGAGGAAGAGAGATAGAGAGAAAGAGAGAGAGTGTGTGTGTGGGAGATGGGTAGATAGAGAGAGGGATAGAGTCATGGGAGAAGGTGAAAAAAGAGGGTAGGAGATATATACAGAGAGTAAGAGAGGAGAGATAAAAAGAGGAAAGAGAGGGAAATTTAGATAGAGAGGTATAGGTAGGAAGTGAGGGAGGGAGAGTCAGAGAATAATAGGAGGAGGGAGGGATAGATATGAGAAGGATAGAGAGAGGAAGGGAAAGGAAGGTAGGGAAGGAGAGAGAGATGAGGAGGAAGGATGGACATATACGAGGAGAGATGGAGGGAAGGAGGAAGGGAAAATGGTGGGATGGAGGGGGGGAGAGAGGAGGAGGAGGAAGGGATAGATATGAGGATGAGGGAGTGAGGGATAGAAAAGAAGGGATGGAGGGATATAGATTTGGGAGGAGGAGGAGGGAGGGACATATATGAGGAGGAGAGAGAGGAAGACACTTAGTAGAAGGGGAGGTAGAGGTTTATTTTTCTGAGTTGACCTTTTTGAGTGAAATTCCTTAATGATGTTCATATATCATTGGGAGTAATTACTAGATGTAGAAATTATAATTTTGTAATTAGCACTACAAAATCAACATTTTATAAGAGTAGTAAGGTTTTTCAAGGAATTTTCCAAGTGGCACAAGTACTTAATGATGTCAAAATATCATTAAAGGTAATTACAACATGCTGAAAATTGTGCCTGTATAATTAGAACTAGACACTCAACATGGTATAAGAGCAATGAGATCTAGCAAGTAAAAATACCTGTTAATTTTTTTGGTTGTTACAATCTTTATGGTGGGAAGTAATTCCTGGTAAATTTGTTTAATTATCGTACATATTTACTTTTTACTTATCGTAATTTTATGCAAATAATCACGTAAATTATGGAGGAGAAATTTAAAAAATTAAAACACTATGTGGCTTGATTATAGCCTAATTTGAGTTGAGAAAAATACAAATTTTAATATGAACATATATTTAACCTCATAGCACGAACTAGTATATGTTTAAAGAATATGTTTGGGGTGAATTGTGGCGTACATCCATTAGTGTTCATAAGAAATTTACGTAGGATATTTAAAGGGTGGAGAGAACTCATCTAAAGTATACCAAGAAGTATTCTCCATGGTAGTGCCCCTTGAAGTTGGATAATTTTTTTCAAGAACAAAGTCTAACATTGTTCAAGAAGAATCAAGAGTGTTGCTCATGTATGTTTAAGAGATGCCTTGTATATGCTGAATTTTGCATTAGTTTTCTTGACAAAACAAATTGAAGGATAGTATAGAGCTAAAGGGAGTTGAGGAGAAAGGTTCCCAATGCTGTGATTCACACGGTGTCGATGAACATTGGATTTCTTAGGGTTTGGAAACCTCAGAATACTAGAAATATTGGATAAGAAATCCCTAGGTTTTGTGGATAAAATCCTAGGGCTAGACCTACATTGATGTTTCTATTGAAATAAGAAACCCTAGCTCATTCCTCAAAGAAAGGGAAGGAAACATGTTGATTATGGGGATAAGGATGATAATTTTTAGCTCGATGAGATTACAATTCATCCTAAACCAAGGCAAGGATCAAGAAGGGGTTGAAAATTCCCTATAATCCTCATATTAAAAGGACCTCCTAATAAAGGTTGTAGGTACATTGTGAAAGTTACCAAGGCTTTGGAAGTAGATGGAAGCATTGATAAGAACAAATAAAATTTTATGACAAGAGGATTCTCCTAGGGTGGAGGACAAACATGGCTATAGAGATTTACGTTTGAGAGGGAGAAATGGATCAATACATCTAGAACCATTCCAAATGACTAGAAGAGCTTCCATTTCATAGGGAGGAGATAGTCATGCCAGCAAGTTTGGAAGAGAGATGTGTGTGAAAATGATGCCAAGAAGTAATGGAATTCAATGCTGACTTCCAAGTGGATCTAAAAGATCTAGCATGCAACAAATGGAAGCATATAGAAGTATAAAGAAATAGTCGTGGCAAGAAGGAACTCCCAAAAAGAGGGAGAAAACTATGGCAAGATGTTTACTCCAGTTCTTAGGTACACTTATGAAAGAACTATTATTCATATTTCTTCTATAGTATATGGATGTAAATACCACTTTCCTCAACACCATTATTGAAGAATAAGTGTAAATATGACCTTACGGAATTGAGGTTCATAAGCAAGAGTCTCATGTTTGCAAATTGAAAAAGAAAACTTTGTATGGGCATAGTAGGTACCTTGGGTTTTGATGAGCCTGTAATATTATTGATGACTTACTCTGGCATTGAGGAAGCGTCACTGAAAGGAATATTTACATCAATGATATAGGGATTAGGTAGGATTACAAAAACAAGCCTTGATTAATTTTCAGATGAGGATGACCTCAAAATGCAAGATAGAGGATCTAGATTTGATGCAACAATTCCATAGTAATGCAAAGTATAATATTGAGATCATTAAGGTGATGAAATAAAAGTCCATCGACACTTCCATAATGAAAAATATGAAGAATCTGAGAGGCTTGAATTCATATTCAGTGGATCGAACAATGTAGAAGAAAATAAAGAAAAATGGAAGAACCAACTGTAAAAGTGGATTTCATGGGATTGGCATTGTGAGACTAGATCCTTAAAGACAAGAGATATCTAAGATAAGTATTCCTTTTATGGTTGGATTATGCAAGACAAAAAATATTCTTTAGTGACTAGGAAACTGTGGTGCTAGGGGGGAACCCAAAATTGAACAACTTGAATTTTTTGAGAATCGAAGATAGCACCTAGTAAGGGTGGCACACCATGTGTTGATGTACTGACATGGTATAGTTGGATATGGATTAAGATATGTATCAAATGACGAAGTAAAACTACTCGGACATATATATTATGATTGAGTAGGGAGTGTCGAAGACATGAAGAGCACATTAGGATGTTTCTTTAGTTTGATCTCTATAGATAACGTCATATATCACATTCACCACTACGGAGACTAAGTATATTCTAGCTAGTTTGGCAAGTTATGAAGTAGTGTGGCTTTAGAAGCTTCTCTCGAAGCTATTTGACCAACTGCAGGAGAGGACCACAATGATAGGTTAAATCACATGGAAATCAAGTACCAAAACATTGTTGGAAATACTGAGAGGGGGATGAATCAATATTTATCTTCAATTAGTATGTTTTTAACACCATATAGCTTTAGTTATCATTATCATTAAATAAACATAAACATTCATCGCATCAGTAAAGAGCATCATTCAGCAATGCAGATACATGAGGATAATATAGAAGATATTTTAGGTGGAAACCCTTCTGTGAGAAAAACCACCTATTTCTTCTTCAAATTTGTCTTTGCTAATTTACGTCAATATCTTTAGCTTTAAATGAAGGAGGTTCCAAACCCCTAGTTTATAGGCTCCAATCTGAAGGACGCTAGAATGCCCCAGGTTACCAGCTTCAACTGAAAGGACACTCTGATGCCCTAGTTTACAGACTGAGACGTAAAGGACTCTCCAACACCCTAGTTACCAGTTGCAACTAGAAGGACACTCCAACGCCCTATGCAACCTCGAACCTACCTTAGTGTAACCATGCCACCCTAATCATCCAATGGACCACGTTTCATAATTTTTAAACTAGATCCACCTGAGATCAATAAAAAAATGAATAAAATCGAAGCAATATAGTCAATTGTGAATCTGCAATACGTCCACAAAGACATCAACAACGATAAAACATAATTTTTTTTAAGTATGCCTGTACTCAATGTTAATTCCAAAACTATAATTTTCAATGTACCATTTCACTACCTCTATTTCTATTCAATGGTCCATAACAAATACTATTATTTTCACTATGAAACCCTAGGAGCAGTACTTCAATGTTGCATATTTATCAAGTAACAACACAATACCAATTCTTACACATATATGAAACTAACTCGGAAACACTCTAATTCAAAGTAGCATATATATCATGTTCTTTCAACACTTATCAACATAATACCTTTCTCTCCTCAAACATTAGTATCATAAAAATTCAACTTTCTCTTTCTCAAACATATCCATAAAAATTACAACCATGCAATAAATTAGCTATACATGGCATTAATGGTTCAGTTTTACCTTTTTCATCAAATCACTACTTCCTCTAGAATTCATATTGATCTCAAACTGAGTCCAAAACCCCCCTCAAAGTATTTATAACCATATAAAAAATGGATGTTCTACAAATTTGATCATTTTAGGGTTTTCTTCTACGAATTTGTGAGTTTCCAACAAAAATGATACACATTTTACAATCACTTGAATCATTTGACAAAACACAAATTCAAATAAATTAAAATATTTTATCCTTCAACTTCTCTTCTGGCTAAGTTTAAAGTAGGGAGCACATTAACCTCAAGAAAGATGCATACCAGATTAATCCATGTACTATGATCACCTTAACTGATCCATATGATAATTCAAATCTTGTGATTTTCATACCATTTAGCATGCATAGTCAATCATGTGTTTCTTCCAATGTCTTGTCAAAAAAAATGGAAATATATATGCAGTCGTTCATGGGTGGTTGCTAAATCATTCACTTCTCAATTTTATCAAAGGAACGATGGTTATATCGAAGGCTTCAATTTAACACATACAACCTTTTCTAATCCGACACATAGCCATTGCACCAATTACAGAGGTATACCTTGTACGCACCATATCTAGAACATCATTTGTTGTACTATTTATAATTCTTAGGTCATACTTGAACACATTTTGAGTAAGTATGCTAACACATTGTTCACTTGGCATCAATCATGTAATTATATAGTGCATTAAATCACATACAATATATGAAGGTGTCAAATACACAAGTGTATGTTATGTTATCATACCCAAACAATTGATTTCAATATTCTTGGATACAATAATGAAATTTCTTCATTAGATATATCCCACCTTCAATATACCAATAAATACAGGAGGACTAAAGGGAATTCACCAATATTGAAGGAATTTCACACCCACATGTATTCAAATATCCCTAAATGGATTTTTTTATTAGTCATGAACTGTTCAAGAACTAAGATAGAATGTACTATATACAAATCAGAAATTACATGTTATATTAGGGTTGAGTAGGCTTCAACTTAGTGAATTAGTTTTAGGAATAACCTCTCAAATTGGTGCCACATAAGTTATATGTGCATAGATGAAGAGATCGCATAACATTTATGTTCAAATTACTACATTAGAAAAGAGATGCCTTATGCCACCTCCACAGAACTGACCAAAAAATTTAGAGGAGGAGAATCCTAGAAAAAATCCTTAGTCATAAAAAAAATGTAAACCTCAAAACGTCATCACACTTTGACCTCATTTAAATGACATTCTATCCTAACATAGAGAGAAAATCACAAGGAATATGTGAGCTTCAAAAAAGGTTATATCACTATGGGTTCATGCCTTCAAATTTTTCCAAGTAATGCCCTCAATAGTCCTAAAAGAAAAACTGTTATACCAAAAAATATTTCAAGAATAAAAACCCTCCATCGAGAAAGTGTTAATTTAGATGTCAAGCAAATTTCAGACCTCCAAAAGTTACAATGTTTCGCAACAATGGCTAAGATATTACAATGAATAATACATGTGATTATTTATTATCTTATGAGGGCATGAGTTAAATATTAATAGGGTAAAATAGGCCTCTTAGAAAGAAAAATTCATCAAGGAGAGAGGAAATTTTTCATATAAAATTTAAATCGTGGAGAAAAATCTTGGTTCTTCCACGCGAAAATCTTCATAAACCTGAGACCAACAACACCATCACTAGCTCTTTCTAAACACCACATTATGCAAAGACTTCACATATATAGGGAGTGGGTTTCCCACGAGTAGCCAATTTTCAGATGATATGATTTTAGTTTTTTGTCCAGCTCACTAGGAATACTTTCAAATTTTTGGGCATAATTTTGATATGATCTAATTATTCGCTTAAGCTTCAATGGAATTTCCATTTTAATTTAGTGGATCTAATAGCTCTCATGACCAATTTTTAAAAAATAAGAATAAAAAAATACATATATTAGGGTCTTCTTTCTTTGACATCTGAGCATATTCATCAATTTTAACAATCGAAAATTATTTATTTTCTATTGACATAACACATTGTATTAGCATAAAACCTTACACTGGCATAAACCTAAATTTTAGGTATGATTTGATTATTATTGACAGTTACGGTCATATGGAACATGTTCTTAATTTTGTTATTTCATGGATGAGACATACATTGTTACATGTGGTCAATTAAATGGTTTTTGACATGTATATATTATAATTCGATCAAGCTTACGATATCGATACTTTAGAAATTTAACATAAAAATTACATATCTTGGTTACTCACACTCGATTCTTAAATAACTTGTGGAATTATGTTTTAAAATTTCATCACTTTACAACCTTATTACTGGATTGGGATATTAAATTCGGTGAGGTATAATTGGCACTAAAACTTCAAGTGATTCACTACTGAAGAAATTTACAAGGAGGCTATTGTTTAAAATTGCTTCATGGTATATTTATTTTTCATGCTCTAAAATGGTCCTCACACTCGATTCTTAAATAATTTGTGCAATTATGTTTTAAAATTTCATCACTTTACAACCTTATTACTGGATTGGGATCTTCAATTCGGTGAGGAATAATTGGCACCAAAATTTTAAGTGACTCGCTACTGATAACTTTACAAGAAGGATATTGTTTTACATTGCTTCATGGTCTATTTATTTTTCATCTGAGGGGTTTGATAAAAAATGTTAACTTAATACAAATGCCACAAACATTTCAGTTTAAATTTGTTAAGCTATGTTGTACTTCCATTCGCATCTTTGAGTTAATGGCACATGGGTTGATACATTATTTTTATGAAATCATAAGGAATGAATGTTGACGCAATGAGGTGATAATATTTTCTTTAAATGTTTCCAATTGTGTAAATATTCAATTTTTTAAACGTTTCATAACAAACCTTAAAATATTATTTATCTTATACTTACGCCAATACCATCGAGATGTCTAGAATAAAATAGGTAATCCCCCTTTTAGGTTTGAAGGAATAACCTAGAAGTGAGGGGTCAAATTGGCAAAGTGACAGTGAGTAATTTTTCCTTTTTGTGTCTATAATTCTTCCCATTTATAACTCTAGGCTTTCTTTTAGGAAGAAATTTTGAGATAACTAATAGTTTGCTCATTTTTTCAGCATGTGATTATGATTATTTGTATTTGCAAATTCACCATGAATTATTGAGTAACTTGGAAGAAAGAAGGTTCATGGTCATGATTGTTTTCCTTCACCTTAAATGAGGGTTTAATTTTTAGTTCTAGTATAGTGGGCCCTCCCATAATGGCCCAAATAGTGTAGAAAGTGCACTAATTAGGAAGCCATGATTGGGATAGCATAACACCATATCTCCTAATTCCATAAGTACCAGTTTCTGTCGTACATTACAAGATGTTATTCCACCTACATTCCTTGGGTTCAATTGACCACTTTTCATTGGGATTTCACACCCACACATCCTTATACTTGGGTGGGACCTCGAAATGTACCCTAGGAGGTTGATTCAGCTAAAACAACTAGAAAAATCATATAATGGAAAAAAAATAGAATAAAAAGAATATCAAAAATGTAATTAATGGTCAAGACATAAAAATTAACACATAGGAAAAATAAAAACATGAGCCCTATCTCACTCTTTTGGCCATCATTGAGTTCTTAGGCCAATGTTTCCCTATCTCATAGAAGGAAATGAACCCTTTCTTGTCCCAATCTGTGATGCGTGATTAATTTCCCCATCCTTAAGGGCATAGTAATTTCTATGAATCATATAAAGGAAGATCTAACCATTTGAGCTATGAGTAGTAATACAAAGAAAAATCAAGAAATAGTAAAAGGTGTACGAGTGGAAAAACAAAGGCCAAGTTGGTATCTCATGCATCCATGATTGCTCCCTACTCACCTCTATATACTCGCGATGAGGATTCCCATCATGTTTCTCCCTTTCACCATGGAACTTGGCCATGAAGTCTTCTCCCCTTAGTTCCATCATTATTTACATCAGACCTATTGTTTAAAGGGTGCACCAAGGACACGTAACATCCCCTTAAGTGTTGAGAAAACTAATGGGATTTTATGTTAAACACTCTTAGCTAGGGATGTAACACTATTGCATCACCAAAGCCATAAGTTTGGGAGGGAAGCCTTATATGCGTTGAATTTTGTAACTATGGCTACTCTTCATAATGTATATTTTTACCATTTATTATAAGCACGTTCTTCATGCTCAAAATAAAATTATATTTGTATTTCTTCAAAGAAAAAATGACAAGGATTGTTTGTGAAAACCTTCCAAAATAAATAATAATTTTTTATTATGTGTCAAGGCTACACAAGATGTCAAAATTTTCCCCTCATGTTTAATTCAACTTTGGAGGAACCCATTCCACTATCCTGGATGACTATATATATATATATATATATATATATATATATATATATATATATATAGGCACTCACTCCTCCATGAGAAAAAATTGAACTCGAAAATAAGAGTATATTTTCCTATTCCCAAGTGATGGAAAGAAGAAAAAGTCAAAGAGAAGTTGATCAAATAAAATAAGGAAGAGAAAGAAATCTCGTACATATGAATTTTATTTTTTTGCGACTTGCACATGTTACCATTCTTAGCTGAGTTTTTCTATGCACTTTCCTATGGTAAAATCGAGCTTTTGCAAACCTAATTGGAAACCTTGACTAATTTTGACTTCGAGGATTCGTGGAAGATGGTTGACTTCACATATTGATGGTTTGTTGGTATTCTCATATTGTTGGTAAGTTTGTCTAACATTTTGACTTATGTAGTGTCCCACCTTGGCGAGGTTAGTTTTGTGACACTTATAGAGGGTGATTTTGAGGCAACTATATAATATTAAGCATGTAAGACTTTTGTATATGCTTGTATCCTATAGACATGGTTTTTGTCACATAGTTCCTACGTGCTTATAACAAACACTAATTTTGGTAAGATTGATTTTATTTAAGTGCATATTATTGATGTTCTCTCTTTTGATATCCTAGTTTGGACATAGGTGTATGACATGGATGGTGATCCAGGATTCAGACACATAGATCCATGGATGATCATGGTTTTGTGGAACATATGCTTAGTTATTATTTATGGATGATACATGATTTTTATTATTATGTATGCTTAATATTTTAGTAAGAAGGATGTGGCATGGTACCTAGTCATTGCCAGCAAGGATTCTCATGCTATAAATGACTACAAAAGTCATTTCTCCAAAACCGAAATGATCGTGGAAGTCATGAAAAATCCTCGGTATAATGTGAATATTGTGATCCTTGCAAGTCTTTAAAAAATACCTTACCAACAGACCATGAAATGGGTATGTGCTCACAATTAGTACAATAGATGATAAGCCATGGAAATTAGGGTGCAGAGTCCTAAATCCATGAAATATAAAGGTATAGAGTCTTGGATATATACTAAAAATGTTGGAACATAGAGTTATAAATATTTAAAAGATAAAGGTTTGGAATCTTGGAACCTTGGAGTAGACCAGGGCGCAAAGTCTCCTATATACTAAGGCACATATATACATGCAATATGGATGTTGAATATCTATTCTTTGAAAGAAGAATACCACTCATGGGAAGCTCTGGGATGGATTTCCTTAATAAAATATCATTTATGACAACTCTGGAGTGACTTTGTAAAAATAGAAACTCATGTGTAGCATGCCAAGTATGAATTTAAAAAGTAAATCACCTTGCATAATTTGGTGATCAAACGTAGTTGAAGGAAAATCACTTAAATTATCATGAATAAATCCTAATAGTTCAATATTGACTTAATCCAGGTCAATATTATTTATATTATTAGTATATTTTATGAGACTATGATATTATTATTAAAAGGGGAATTATAAGTCACCTCCTTCTCATCAATCACTTCACACCTCCCTCCTTGATGATTCTCATGGGCCTATGTAACTCTCTCTCCCTTTTAATACTACATTACACTCTCTTTTATGCACTCATCAAATAATGGCATATTCCTCTTACACTGATTAAAGACATGTAATAAAATATTCTTGTTACGCTCTCTTTAATGAATATGTTATACCGTCGATTTGTTGGATGAGAATTATGAGAAACAGCTCTGCCATACCACTTCCTTGTGTATAATCGACATAGTTTTTTTCATCGGGGTGGCATTGGATCTAGGCTAAGAGTTTTTTGGACCATCGATATTTTTGAAATTTGACGGATGACAATGACCAGGTTGAGGAACATTATCATTATTTTAAATCAAGCCTTTTCCACAAAATCATTTTCTTGACTTAAATTATCGTACAAGATTTGTTTCTAAAATAAATCATGCTTTAGGAATATGTTAGAGACCTCAAATGTTCTTACCTATGTATAATTACATAAGCCCAATAATCATACTCAGTTTGATTATCTAAGATGGAGAGAGAGAGGAACTCACCAACCTCATAATATATCTCTCAAGAGGAGCTTTTCTTGGCTCGTACCAACTCCCACACTATTATGCAGTGATGAAATATACATAATTTATTTCTTCTGCGCAACAATATCTAATAATTACATCTAGAATTTGAGATACTTATGGACCTTTTCACATACAAACATATGCGTACAAAATTCCCAGGAAAATATTGTTAGGGTTTTTACACAAGAAATAATATTAACAATATAAGATTTCCTATGAAATATTTCTTGTGATATGCTCATGTTTTCATTCTTTCAACTCTGGTCATTCAAACTTTAAGCTTGTTGTTGTTTCATAAAGGAAAATATAGTGCCAAGAAATCTCGAAAACAATTTCATGTGGAGCATCTAGTAAAACCTCATCTTTATAAGGGTCGCAATTGTCATGAAACCACAAAAAAAAAGAGTTTCCCCATTGATACCACTTGGACCCCTCAGCATAGGCTTGGGTAAAACATAATTTCCATCATGTATCCTTGTCGCAGATGAGAAGACCATGTAACAACTGGAAGAACGCTTCCAATAATAAATAAATCAATATTTATGGATTGCGGTAGCGTTTGATAAAATAGTGTTGTGGCTACATTGGTATCTCCATTAGGCATATGACCAACAATCATAGAATTATAAATACCAAATCTCGTTGAAGAATTTTTTAAACACTTCTTATCACCAATAAACACAACAAGATCATAATATTTCATTTAACTGACATAATGTACTTATGCCGTTTAGCAATAATTTCTCTCTTGGAAATCCTTAATATATGCATACTGCTTCCAGGCAGTCACCACATAAAAAAAGGTTCCTCACAATATAGGTAGTGGCCATGTGCCCTATGTTGAGATGTAAAATACAAGGACTAACGTCTCTGCTTGATGGTAGAATTTCATCCCTTTCTTCCTCCAAATAATTAAAAACAAAGTTTTTTTCGGGCACAAAAAATTCTTCTCTCTTCTCTCTATTCAAGGTTTCCACCAATGCATATTCTTTTCTCATGCTATTTAATGTTACAATGACCTACCGAGCATTAGTGACTATTGAAAACAAGTAACTATGGTCCTTTGAAACCATTCCACTTTCCAAATATGATGATGGATGGTACTTACTTTCCTTGTAGATGTCCCTGATAACTTCATCTAAGATAACACCTCCAAACTGACTTGAATTGGTTGTTCCACATGCACTCAACATCCCCATTGATAACCAATTTAACCATCCTCGAGGTTTTTTGGATGTTTTCTCTCCACTATGTTTCTTTCTAACATGGTGTCCTCTCTATCTGATTCAGAGTCATGACCATTAGCCATAAGCCACAGATCCACTAGATGCAACTGACATTCAGCAAGAGACCTATAATTGAGAATCTCATCGATATCAAGCTCCTTTTCTATCTCCTCTAGTTCATGGAATATAGTATCATCAAAATTTTGATCCTTTTGCAGACACACCAACATCAGTCTATATAGTTTAATGTATTTTCCTCGAGCATTCAAGTGTGATCCAAAGTAAATCTAAGAAGTGTGACACAAATTTCTATGCACATTAGCTAGGACTGCATTTATAGCATACTTACACCACATTATTTGAAAAACAACACCATTTATAGCCAAAATATATTTATTCCAACATCTAAGCCATCCATAATTTTCCTACAACCTACGAAAATAAATACAAACCCATACAATAAACATTTCATATATTTGGATGTCATCCATAGTAAAAAACAATTCATTAAGGTCTAAATTAACATCATATTGATGAGTTCCACTCTCAAATATTCCTGATTTCTTCACCATTAGAGAAAGAGTTGCACTCAATGGCTTGAGAATGTAATTGAATTCCACATAATCTAGATTAGATTCACTAAATGAATGAACTCCATTCATTTCCTTTGTGGCTTCTTCATTTGAATATATTTCTCTTGAGTTCCAATATAAGCCCATATCATAAATCTGTAATAGGTTTTTCACCTGACGACCTTTCATCCTTCCACCTGAATGTTGTCAATAATCTTGGTTGAAATATAGGAAATAAATGATTTCCAACTTGATTATCTTTGTAGGATATGCGTCTAAAAAACGCATGTTTGTAGGTTGAAGAAGGCATTGTATGGTTTGAGGCAAGCCCTCGTAGCTTCGCACACCTGGATAGAGAATTATCTGATGAAAATGGGATTCACAAGAAGCAATGTCGATCTGAATATCTACTTCAAGATAGTCGAAGGTGTGCCATTTATTTCAATTTTATATTTTTATGATATATATTATTAACAGGTAGTGAGTCCATGATGATCGGATGTAAGAGGGTGATATCCTCAAATTTGAGATGAAGGACCTTTGACTCATGCACTAATTTCTAGGCCTTGAGGTGTGGCAAAGGCCTCGTGATATTTTTATTTTGCAAGGAAAATATGTTGTGAAGCTCCTGGAAATATTTACAATGACAAAATGAAAATCCATAACTAAACCAATGGAAATGAACTTCTAGAAGTAATGTGGAGAAGATGAAGGACCTGATTTGGAAAATCCATTCGAGTATAAACACTTGATTGGGGCTCCCATTTTATATATGAAAATCCTTATAGACATATGCTATGTAGTGAAATATTTGGTTCAATTCATGACCAAACCCCTCCATGCTCACTGGATCGTTGCCAAACATATATTAAGATGTTTGCATGGGACGATAACACTTGGTCTGAGATATTATGTGAGAGATGTTCTACTTCATGGATACACTGATGCTGACTAGGAAGGAAATATTATCGACAGGAAAAGTACATATAGATGTTGTTTGAGTCTTAGATCTCCCATGATATCATAGATGAGAAGGAAACATAAGTTTGTAGCATTGACTACTGTCTAAGCAGAGTATATTTCCGCTAGCATGGCTAGCTACAAAGAATTTTGGCTAAGGAATCTTTTTGGAGAGATATTTCTGTAGGTCCGAGACACTACGGTGATATATTTCAAGAACAAGAGTGGGATCCATTTGGGAGAGAATCTCTTATTTCATGAAAATTCCAAGAACATAGAGATTTGATATCACTTCATTCAATACATGGTACAGAGAGGAGCAATTAGACTCCATCACATATCGACACATTAATTGTAAGAACTCCAACTAACAATTTCTTTTCTTTTTATAATAATTCTGGTCGTGATCAGTGGCCTTTTCTGACATATTCGTCATTGATATTTTCACACTAATAGGGCAACCTCAAATATTGCATGTATTTTATTTTTCTCATCCTCAAACTCTAACCTTATAAAGGTTGGTTTATACCACACGTTCATTTAAAATTTATTTCTTAAGAGCCCTACTTATTTTATTCAACAAGGGATCCTCTTAAGTAAATTAACATACATACAGTACTATGTATTTAACTGTATTAACTATTCCTTTTCCTTATCATTATTCCTTATAGTGTTATAGCTTTCCCTTAGTTACAACATTGGAATATTTTTATACTTATAGTGTTTCTATTGTACTTGATTACTTATAACTTTCTCTTATTATACTTTACGATAAACTAAAATCTTTTGTCTTCAAGCTATAATTTATCAATTATAACTTTCTAACTAATATTATTATTTCAATAATACATATCACTCTGCCCTATGATATTTTCCATTTGTGGTATACAAACTTAATATACATTTCCATATACCCTACGACCTAATTATATATATATATATATATATATATATTATCCACAATATTATCCACAACATATATATATGACTCAACTAAAATTTAAGCTCATACATATCAATGCATTATCCATAACCTATACAACTCATATTAAACTATTGAAATTCCATTATTTTCCACTGTTTAATTTCTCATAGTTTAATAGTTGTATTAATTTAATTTAATGGAATTAATAGTCCATGGTATAAACGATGGGGTGGCACCAAAATTGCATTAAATTTCCCTCTACCCTTATCACTTCATTTACCTCAACCATTAGTTTTTTTCACATTTATTCCTAACCTTCACATGGTTTCAGTCGTTGTGAGGACACATGTATGGTTGAGATGAGAGGTTACCTTGATAGGGCTTCACATTTTCATTTGATTTCATTTGGCCCACATTCCATTTTGAGAGCTCCATGGACAAATATATACCTATCCAGAGGTTTATTCAACGAATTTTCGAGGGCAAGATGAGGGTATTATAGTTATGCCTTATTTTTGTCTAATCTAATGTTGTATAACCTCACGGGTGGCAGAATTTATGCTTATCCTCACGGGTGGCAGAATTTATGCTTATCCTCACGGGTGGCAGAATTTATGCTTATGCTCTCACTACATCATTCGAAAATGTTCCTTACACGTGAGAACCCTCACTTTATCAATTCCCTATGTTCTTTTTCCACATTTCTTTTATTTATCTACATCTCTGTAATTTAATTCAATTTTGTTATGGTCTTTTTAAATTTTAATATGATTATTGATGACAAAAGATATTTTCATTAGTCTCCTTCACACTCCCTTATTTTTTCATGGTATTTCTCACGGCCAGAGATATGAGGTAACTCTTTTACTCCCTCAGATATTTTTAAGACTTTTACATTGTGTTTATGGTAGACAATCAAACCCTGTAATTATAGCACTGGATTTACGTTTTTCTTGAATGGGTTTCATATTATCTGAATTCCACTAATTCGTAATAATTCATTTTCAATATAGAAATTTAGGATTCGTGTTCAGCTGAGTTAGTTTGGTCTTCATACACGAGATTTACAGTTCGTTTTTATAGCTATTACCCTTACAAGTTTATCTATCTGAACTATTTTCAATTTCTTGCTATGTTTAATGTCAATGGAGTACTTTATCATTTTTAATTTAGGAATTGCATGCCTCTATTTTGAAATTAGAATATAATTTACTTTCCTTCTCGAATTGGGAATTTTCCCAAATTTTATGATTCGGGGTTTGTTACCGAATTATACTTACAACTTTGAAATCATGGGTTAACGAAATACGATGTCTCCAACATCTAGATTCCTCTCATATATTTTCTTAGAACCACTAGTTATAAATTTCTTCATAGTATTTTCTATTTCTATATCTCCGTTTTATAAATTTTTGTTCTCGAAATGTGTCAATTTATGTTTAGTGTGGATATGTTTGATTTTGGGTCTCAATGGAAGCTATGTTAAATTTATAATATAGAAGATACACTGTTTCTTTCTCCCCTAGTGTGTATCTTACGAATTCTACACTGGTAAGTTATTATTTTCCTGCAATTACACTCCATTTCATTTTGTCTCATAATTTCTCAGATTACATAAGCTACCTTTAACTAAATCCAACATCTTTATGTTATTTAGTTCGTATTATTTGTGAATGCTGTAAATTTAGTCATAGATGTGAAATTTAATCTCTATGAGGGAGTTTATGAGTTTAGTTTAACGAAATTCCCTTTCGTTTGGCTATTTCGAATACTATGAAATCATGTTACTTGTTATTTGATCCCCAATTGGGATTTTCACTTACTTTATATAATTTAAAATGTTTAATGTTACTTCTAACATCTATTTTATTTATTCTCCTTCGAAATTTCTCTTTTATCTCCTCACAAAAGAGAATTGTCACCACTAAATAATTTACTGTTTATATATGCATAGAATATATATGGGTTCTCTAATATTTATATTACCATTTAAACCACATCATTTTGACTATTTGAAATAGTCCCACTTCTGAGTGAAATTTATCTCAAATTTCATTTCAGAGTTTTATTTATTGTATAATACTCTATATTCTGGAATTGTAGCTATTTTTAACATAGTATTAATTCTGAAATTAATTTATGTCTATTTACATTTCAGATTTATAGTTTAATATCATATTACTCTATCCATTTTGAGTAATAAAAATTGATACTACATTTTACAAAAGTAAATTATGAACTTATTTAATAAAAATTTTGTTTCAAGAACTAATCTAGAGTTCCCTTTTCCAGGTTCTCATAGTATTCCTCAACTATTTATAATATTGATCTGCTTTAGTACACCTCTTCCCTCTAGTCAGTATCGACTTTTCTCAATTTTTCATTTATTTATAGTCACATGATTAATTTTGTTCTTTTTATCCTTTTGTACTTACATTTCTGTTTATTGTATGTACAGGAAGAAACATCCAGCGTGACAGTAATTTCACAAGTATTATTATTACCTGCACAATTTCTACATTCTTTCTTTTTGTTTTGATCATTTTTTTTTTCCTAACTTTAATCTCTATGTTTGTTTCGCATTTGTATTGTTTATATAACTCTCTGACACAAATACTGGCAAAGTACCTGACAAGTAATTCCACCTCTTTCAGGTTGGTCATCCGAGAATTGGAGGCTGTTCCACCATTTTGTCTATTCTACATAATTCATCTTCATACATTTTACTTTGAACTATGATTGATGACCCAGATTAAATTGTAATTAAACTACTGTATAATAAATTTATCTTTGGAAGGTTGATAAAGTTATTGTATCCTCGTCTCCACTAGAGGATTGTAAATAAAAATGACTGATACTTGTAAATAAGTATTTTAATACCTTTTTCTACATTACATGTTTATAGTTGTGTGACTAAATATTAATATGGATAGAATTATAAAATAATTTATAAATGACAACATTCTATATTTCTATTTTTAATTTAAATTTGAATTATATATTCATTATTTAGATATGTATTTCTATTCATGTTATATATCTACACTCTATCTTCTTTAGAATTTCGTTAATGTTTCATATTCTATCTTATTGTTATAGCTGAATTATGTTTGATTTCCTACTACATACACTGTAACTTTTTTAGTGAATTTTCAGATATTTAGATGGACTTAAACAACAGATTTAGACCCTTACCAAGGGTTTAGAGATTTTGTGTGTTTGTCCCTAAATTCAATTAAGTCTATGTAACAAAAAAAATATATTAACTATACTCCTCTATGGTTAATCTTTATCAAATACATATGACACTAAATTTTTTTGAATTAAACACTATACAATAAATATAATTTCTATAAGTTACTCTACAAAAATTTAAGTCGGTATTTACAAAATACTAGTTTTTCTAAAATCCACATTAGAATTAGATAAATATTAGCAATCGTATAAAACATAAAAACTTCATAGAATGTGCATATCACTGATATAAAGACTATTCCCCTCCCATCCTTGAGCTTATTCCATAGCTCTCCCCCGAGCAGATACCAATTATTCCTTAGTGTAGACAACCCTCCGTCTTACTAGGAATAGCTTATTTAAGCTTTCTTTCCCTCAGCATGTTTCTATAACCATGTCCAATTATTTTTGGATGTTGCTTCCCTTAGCCTAGTCTTTGCTTTTGTTTTTTCCACAAAATCTCCTTTTAACACTAGCTTTTCCTCTTTCTAGTTTTATTCTCACATCTTCTCAATAACTTTCCACTTTACTGAGGGTTTTATTAGATTCTTTTCTCCCATCTAATAATTTTAATTTTATTTTATTTTTCTCCAAGGATTTCTGGAGAATTTTGGGAAAGTCTTAAGATTTTATTCCATCCTCATGGATTTGAATTCATGGTCTCCAATTTACTTTGGTATTGATACAATAATAAAAATTCACATTCATTTATTTAATTCTATAGTAATATGTCCACATATAGTTTTCCCTTAGGTCCACTTGACCATTAGATTTAGTAATTGTCTATAAAAGTTGAAAGATCTGGATATTACATAACATATTGCATATATTCTCACCAAAGCTTTACGGAAAGCCAAGGTCTTGATCTTCAGAGAGCAGCGTGGACTAATGGATGTGACCCGTCTTGATAAGGGGAAGCCATGACCGAGGACACTGAGCCAACTCTTCCTCCCCGTTGAGCTCCTAGGGTAAGGAATTGATTTAGAGAGATCGTGGGGTTGAGGGATATCTCGATAATAGGGTATCAGAACTATCTATTACCCATAGGGTTTAGATGCTTCTCCATTATATACGTATGGTGGGAGATGTTGTTCCCCTATCTCGTCTATCCATATTATAGCCTAGTTGTCCTCATGCTCACAAATCAAGCTTGTTGGGAATACCGCTCTCTGTTTGGACAACAAGTTGAGAGTGTACTTGGGGTGTACAACCCAAGTCGATTATGATGCAGGTGTTCTACCTCATAACTCTTTAGGGTCATTTATGGGAAGATCAACATTAAAAAGGACTGGTTTGAGATTTTCTCCCTTTTGTGATTCTGGCTGAGAATATGCTCCTTGAGGTGATTCCAAGGTTGGGATTTTTCCCCCTTTGTGATTCTGGGTTGAGAATATGCTCCCTGATCTGATTTCGGGGTCATTAGAGGAAATTTTAGCATAAAATTTTCCTCCTAAGTAAAATTAATAAAAAAATAATAGTTATCAATTTTGGAGGGAAAATAATAAATCTACTTTTTTTCATTGCATTTTTGGGTTATCTCATTATATTTTTACTAAAATTTTAAGTGTAGACACTCGTTGGATGCAGAAATAATTTTTTCATCCAACGATAATTATGCATTTTTTTGAGAAGATCCACATTGATAGAAATTGAAGATACATTAGAAAAAAAGTGTCAAACATGTATTTTTAATGTATCTCCATTTTTTACCAATGTGGGTATTTTCAAAAGTATACATAATTGGTACTCATCGGATGCGAAATTTAATTATGCATCGAACAAGTGTTTACACTTGAAATTTCAGCAAACCTATGAGGAGACTAGCCAAAAATACAACTAAAAAATGTAGTCTTCTTATTTTCCCTCTAGAATATCTACATGTACCTCTTTTTAAATTTAAAGGATTTTGATTGGTTTACGTATTGTGTACTTGAAAATTTCATGGGCACTTTTAGGATAAAATTTCATCTAATATGAGATGCACTCCCTATGTGTTTAATATCTTATTTCTTGATATGGGCTTGAGATATGCGACTTCCCCATGTGATAGAGGGTGGAATATAATTCTCACTAATTATTATTATTTTATATTCAATAATTTTTCATAAAATAGAGTTGAGCAGAGATGGTCATGGCATGACGACAACATGGCAGGATGATGTGGTGATTAATAGATGAATGTTGTCAGGTAGACTTGTTCCTATTTGAGAGGGAGTGTTAACTTTTTAAAGTAGGGTCAAATTCTAACTTGGACCTCTCAAATGAAAAATATGGTGATTTCATTGAATTCTTCTTTTCGGGAGGACCAAAATCGACCTATATATCACCTCATTTGAATAAGAAGAAGTCGGTTTTTGAATTTATGAACCCACTCATGTATATTTGATCACATCGACCTCACACACATGTACACTTGGACAAGTCAGCCTTAACATCAAGTGGACCCTCTTGGAAGCATATAAATACAAGAGTCCTCCAGCTCATTTGCATATCATAAACAATAATTCTCTTCTCCTTTTCTATTTTTTGGCTTGCATAGGTCTAATGAAGGAAGTTCACACAAGAGTCTAAAATTATAGGTATAAGGCTCACACATGTCTAAGTTTTCTGTTTTCCTCCTGCACACATTTCACTGGGAAGATTTGACTATAGTTGATCACACATAGTGTTTTAGAGTGCGACTAGGAAGGCCCAGTCCCTCGTATCATACCATGAAGGGAGCGACTAGGGTTTTGATGCAATTTTTGGAGGTCTATTCCCTAGTCACTCACTTGTAGTACCTTAGTGAGCAACTAGGAAGGCATAGTCACTTGCACATATTCTTGAAGAGTGTGACTGGGGTATGTGATAGGTTTGGATACATTTATCCTAAATCGATCGCATTTCCGTCTTCAAGGACCAACTAGAAAATTTCATAATAACTCACATAGAGTGGCGTAGAGAGTGATGAAGAAGTTACAGTCTCTCATAGGATATCTTGATGAGAGCGACCAGGGTTTTGAGCTAGGGTTTGATAGTTGATCATAGCTGACGACAAATGTTTGAACACTGGAAAGATTCTCTCTCCTATATAGTGTTTCTGAAATTCAGTTTCTTATTTATATTGGGTGAAATATCTGTGGAATTTTTATGTATTGGGCTCATTGTACTCTTTACTGAAACATTTTATGACAATGTAATAAGAAGAATATTTGAAGGGTTTTCCCCTTGTGGGGTTTTCCCCTCCTCTTTCAAAAATATAGTGTTTCTTCTGATTGTGCTATTGTATCCTTTGATATTTCATGTAATGTTATATATTAAGTTACTATTCATTATTGGAAGCATTGCTAATAATTAGATGCATTTCTTAATGAAGAATTGAATTGGGCTTAAGTAATTGAATCAACATAGAACAACCTGAAAAATTAACATCTCTCTCTCTCTCTCTCTCTCTCTCTCTATATATATATATATATATATATACTCTTTGCCCTCTTTCCTCTCTCTATCACGGTCTCCCCTCTATATCTATCCCCACTCCCTATATCTTCCTATCTATCTTCGTACCTCCCTCCCCTCTTCCCCTTCCTCAAATTATTGATCTGCCTCTCCCTCCCTCCCTCTCTCTATCGCCCTCTCCCACTCTCTCCCATTCTCTCTCCCTCTCTCTCTCTCACCCTCCCTCACTCTCCCCTCTTTTTCTTTTTCCTTCTCTCTGCCATGCTCTCTCTCCCTCCCTTTCTCTACCTATATCTCTTTATCCTCCACCTAATCTCTCTTCTCCTTTCTCTTCCCTATATATCTCCTCCTCCTCTCTATTGCCACATATATCTCCCCTCTCTCTCCCCCCGGTCTTAATCTCTCCCTCTAACTCTCTCACTCTCACTCTCTCCCATTTACCCTCTCTTTCTAAGACTCTCTCCCTCTCTCTCTCCATATATTCCTCAATTTACCTCCATTTAACTATATACGTTAGTCCCTTGTTTCCCCTCCCTCTCCCCCACTCTCTCCATCAATACCTCTCTCTCTCCCACTCTCGCACTCACTCACTCACTCCACCACCTCCTATATCTCCCCTTCCTCTCTCTCACTCCCTATCCCCCTATCTCTCATTTTCCATCACTCCCTCTCTCTCCTCCCTCTCTATTCATCTCTCACTATCCCCTATCCCTCTCTCCCCTCTCTCCTATATCTGTGGCAAACTCTTCCATTCCATCTCCCTCTCTCTCTCTCCCACCTTACTCCCTTCCATCATCTATCTCTCCCGCCCTTTCTCTCTCCCCCTCTCTTTTTCTTCCTCTCCCCTTCGCTCCTTCTTCCCCCCCCCCTCTCTTTTTCTTCCTCTCCCCTTCGCTCCTTCTCCCCCCCCTCTCTCTACCTTTCCCTCTCCCTCTCTCCACTTACTCTCTCTTATAGAGCCCCTCTCTCTCTCCCTCTATTACTTCTATCTCTCTCTTTATTTTTCCCTAATTACGTCTTACCCTATTTCTATATCTATATCCCTCCCTCTCTTTCTCTCCCCCTCTACTACCTCTTTTTTCCCATTTCCCTCAATCTCTTCTCTCCCCCACCTCACTCTCTCTCTCTTTGTCTACCTCTTCACCCTCCATCCCTTTCCCTCCATACCCTCTATCTCTCGCATATTATCTTTTGGTTCTCTCTAACACTTTATCCCAACTCTCCTTCCCACCCATATCCATACTGACTACAACTCACTCTCAGCCTCCCCCGTTTTCCTATCTCTCCCTCTCCCTCATTTTCTCTCTAATTCTATCCCTTTATTTCTTTCTATGTTTGTTTTTCTCTCTCTTCATCTACCTCCCTTCCTCCCTATTTCCCTCCCCACTTATCTATCTCTCCCCCTCCCTCTCTCCCTCCATATCTCTCTCTTTCTCCCTCCCTTACTCACTCTCCCATTTTCACTCTTTACCTCTCTATTTCCCTCTCTCTTGTCTGTCACTCTCTCAACTTATCTCTTTCTCCAACCCTCCTTCTCGCTTTCCATTTATATCTCTTGATCTTAATCTATATCACTCTCTCTCCACCTTTCTATCTTTTCATCCCTCTCTCTCCCTCTAATTCTGTCTCTTTGTCCCCCTCCCTACATCCCTCTCTGTCCCACTTCCCTCCCTCCTTCTCTTTCTCTCACCCTACCCCTCTCCCACTCTCTCCACCTTTCTCTCTCCTTCATTATGTCCCTCTCTTTGTCTCTCTTTCCCTCTTTGTCCCTATATCCATCACCCTCTCTCTCTCCACCTCTCTCTCCCTCCTCTCTCTCCTCCCTTTATGTATCTTTCTCTTTCTCTAAATCTCTATCTCTCCTCCTCCCTCTCCATGTCCATACCTCTTTCTCCCCTTCCCTCTCTTACTCTCTCTCCCTTTATCTCCATACCTTTCTCCATCTCTCTCCCTCTCCCTCTACCTCTTTCATCTCCTCTCTCTCCCTATCTCTCTCTAACACCCTCTCTTCTCTCCCATTCCCTCCTTCCCTCCCTCTCTCTCTCATTCCATGTCTCTCCATTCTTCTCCCTTCCCCCTCTCTCTGCCACACCCTTTCACTCTTCCCTATCTCTCTATCTCCATATACTCCCTCCCTCCCTCTCTCACTCTCTCTCTCCCCTCTCGTTGTCTCTCTATATCCCTCTCTCTCCTTCCTCTACCCTCTCTCTCTTCCCCTCCCTTCACCTACCTCTCTCTCCCACACCCCTCCTTGTCTCTTAATCTCACTCCCTCCATCTATCTCTCTCCCCTCCTTCACTCCCACATTCACTCTCCCTCTAACACTATATCCCTCCCTCCCTCCCTCTCCTATCTCTCCCCGCACTATCTCCTTCCTTCCCTCCCACCCTCTCACTCTATATTTATCTCTCTCTCTCTCTCTCTCTCTCTCTCTCTCTCTCTCAAACTTTCTCTCTCGGGCCTACTCTACCTCCATCCCTCTATACCCCCTTTATCTATCACACTCTCCAATCCCTCCATCTCTAACGCACTCCCTCCATAACCCTTTTTCCGTCGTACATTATGTCTTCCCCAAGTGCCCCCCCCCCCCCCCCCCCCCCCCTCTCTCTTTTTATATACCATTCCTCTCCCACCTCTCTTATCCCTCCCTCTATACTATATTTCTCCCAATCCCTCTCTCCTGAATTTCATCCCCACCCCTACGCCCCCACTCTGCACCCATTACTTTCACTTTATTTGTTCCACCGATTCTTTCTTTGGCTTGTTGTAACATTATTTCTTTTTGATAAGTTAGCATGGTCACTCACAAACCAATATTATATCACGTGCGTTCATATTGGGGTAAAAAAAATCAAAAAATCAAAAAACATTATATTGCCTTTATAACTAGAGGGGAGGGGTTTTTTTTATTTATTATATAAAATATTTATATTTTGAGGTATTTTTTTTAAATTTTTATGGCCAAGCGGAGTTAGGAAAGTCGTGGAAAGGCGAGAAGGCAAAGACCGCGAGGGGGAAAATGTGATTTTTGGTTTGAAAATGCGATTTTTGGTTCGACTGGTGCATTTGGAGCAGAGCAAGGTTTTGGTTCGACTGGTGCATTTGGAGCACAACTCACCTTCCCTTTTAGTCTGAGGTGCTGTCCACCTTTTACTCGGCATCTACACTTTCATCTCTATACACTTGGAGATCTATAAGCTTCTTGGAGATTGTGTAATAGATGCATTTCATTATCATACAAAGGATGGGGTGCCAGTTAGCTGCCGTGGATGGAGCCGGATGCACGCATTGATAGATTCATTCATTCAGGGAAGCGTGCCTCACCAGCTTTTGAAGTCAATAGCCTTACCACGGTCGATAGCCTACTGCTTTTGTCTATTTGGTCTATGAAGGTGCATTTGGAGCAGAGCAAGGTGGGAAGACATTGAGGGGTTTTGGTTCGACTGGTGCAGGGTTCGGAGCAGAGCAAGGTGGGAAGACAGAGCGCGGAGGAGCACGGGAGAATAGGAAAATCTGATTTTGAGCTTTGGTTGGAGTTTTGGTTCGATTGGCTTGGACTGGAGGAGCGGGGTTAGGGAAGTAAACACGATTCTGAGTTTTCAGCTGCGATTGCTTCAACTGGTATGTGAGATATTTGTAGAATTTTTGAACTTTGCTCCTATACCATAGAATGAAGCTTGCTTTGATGGGATTGATTAGCCTTTCGCTCCATAGAAACAGACTTATTTATGACCTTGATCTCCAGTGGATAGGTCTGCAGCTTATAATCAGAGATTAGAGCTAATGGAGAAGCAAAAATACTTTCCAGAGAGTGCGGTCTTGAGAGGGTTCTTCCCTTATTCATTCAGTCTCTTGAAACAAAGCTAAAATGCTCTTTCAGTACCTTTTCTATCCTTGATAGGACCTGCAGCCTAATCTCTGTAATTAGGGCTTTGTAAAACTGCCCAGAATTTCTACTTCTTTCTTCCACAATTTCGGTCTAGGGAACTCGATCTTTCTTGAGGTATAGTAATGCCAAACTGATTTTCTTTCTGCCCATTTTCCAAAGCCTTACCTCTGATATCATGTTGAGAAATCTAAGGCAAAACATATATAGAATTTATTACTTGATTTCTTTGCAATTCTTGACACTTTCTTGTGAGTTAACTTGGAGCATTAGTATTGTTATTTAGTTCTGTTTTATCATCAAGACACTTAGTTACTAGGTTGAATCAGGTATAAAGAGTATTTGACACTTCTTCTAGGGCATAAAAATGCACAGAACCATACCATAGATGATTTTGTCTCTTTCAAGGGATTCTAGATAGGCATTTGACACCTTCTAATGCCCAAAACAATTTGTAACAGAAACAGGATATGCATACCAGATATTTGGAGATATTTGTAGACTTTTTGAACTTTGCTCCTATACCATAGAATGCAGCTTGCTTTGATGGGATTGATTAGCCTTTCGCTCCATAGAAACAGACTTATTTATGACCTTGATCTCCAGTGGATAGGTCTGCAGCTTATAATCAGAGATTAGAGCTGATGGAGAAGAAAAAATACTTGCCAGAGAGTGCGGTCTTGAGAGGGTTCTTCCCTTATTCATTCAGTCTCTTGAAATAGAGCTAAAATTCTCTTTCAGTACCTTTTATATCCTTGATAGGACCTGCAACCTAATCTCTGTAATTAGGGCTTTGTAAAACTGCCCAGAATTTCTACTTCTTGCTTCCACAATTTCAGTCTAGGGAACTCGATCTTTCTTGAGGTATAGTAATGCCAAACTGATTTTCTTTCTGCCCATTGTCCAAAGCCTTACCTCTGATATCATGTTGAGAAATCTAAGGCAAAACAGATATATAATTTATTACTTGATTTCTTGGCAATTCTTGACACTTTCTTGTGAGTTAACTTGGAGCATTAGTATTGTTATTTAGTTATGTTTTATCATCAAGACACTTAGTTACTAGGTTGAATCAGGTATAAAGAGTATTTGACACTTCTTCTAGGGCATACAAATGCATAGAACCATACCATAGATGATTTTGTATCCCCTTAGGGTATCCAGGCACCAAATGATAGGCAAAAAATTTTGTTAGTTTTATTTGCCTTGTTAGTATACAAAAGGGAATGAAACCCAAATAGAGGAAGTGCTACCATAGAATTTGAGAACCACTCTTGAGCCTAGAAGTAAGGCTAATGAACTATTATGCATAAATACATTTCAAAGAAATAAAATAAAAAATTTAAGGAAACACTCTCTTATTAATAATATAAAAGCAAAATAGTACTCACCTGGCAGATGCCAAGTTCTTCGCCAGTAGGTTCTTTAGGGGCTAAAAAAGAAACACAGAATTGCCAAGACTGGCCTTTGAAACATCCAGTGTGGAACCAATGAGCAAATTAAGCATAATTTTTGTGTGGATTTTCCAAGCACCTTTGGAAACAGATTGGTTATATCTTCCATGATTTTTCTTAGAAGCCCATCCTTTAGAAAGAATCTATCTTTGGCAACCCAAGTTTCTGTAAGAAAAGGGCTTAGTGATTTTGGTTGGATTCGTCTTACCATTTTCTCCTTTGTTTGGTCTTTAAGATGTAAGATAACTTTCAAAGGCTTTAAAAATAATTCTATAACCTGGATTGGCATGATTTTGTAAATGATATATCATGTTAAATCAATGCCAAGTCCTTTCTTCTTGGAAAGTATATCATTAACACACATATCGGAGCATAATCGGAAATAGAATAAGAAGAGTGAAGTCATGTAAAAGCTCTTTGTTATATTCTTTCCATTGCCATATAAAGGAAACGGTTTTGTAAACCCCATAAAAAGGTACATTAGTAATTTTTACAACATTTCGAGAGTTTCCCACACATAAGAAAGGGTTTGACTTGTCACTTCATTAACAATAATTGCTCTCTATCTATTCATAGTACGACTGTCATTCTTGATTTTTTTTTAATTATTTTATTTTCTATGGACCTAAGCTTGATTTGAAATTAAAAACAAAGACTAAGTGTGCATACCTTTTCCCAAGGTAAAAAACCATTCTTCTTTGTGATAGCACCCATCCTAATTTCTACTGTGGATGAAAAAAATCTCCAAAATTAAACATTACCTAGCTAAGAGTCTGTTGTTTCAGCAGTTCTTTACTAATGATAGTTTCTCAGGATCTAACTTATCTATTGGACTAAGATCCTCTCGAGTTTTTCAACACAAGACATGGGAAATTTCTATGGATAGCCATTGGTGGGTTTATTACTGCGCTAACATATTCATTTGCCAATAATATTTACCCTTTACTGATTCACAACATACAACACTACAAAGGAGAGCCAAAAAGATATAGGAAACTCCACTATAGGTTATAAATACTTGAGCTTAACTCGATAAATAGAAAAAAACGAACGAACGAAGATGCACGCAGAGTATCACATCCCAACCTACACGGTGATTTTAAATTTGGACAAACCCCTTCCGGGAAAAAAAGATAAAATTAGACCTATATTAACGATACAAAATTTAAGCGCATAGAGTTTTCCCTGTAGAGACAATCATCTTGTCGCAGTACTGATCGGTTCTGTCTTTCAGCTGTATGCTCATTGGTGTTGATTTCCGGTTTAATGCCCATGCTTCCTTCATATTAAATATTTACCTTCTAAAGTCATACCATTGGAAGATGTTGCACTAAATTGTTGCATAGGGTATGTAATGTTGGTACTATGAGAGGATAATGGTTCACGTGGTCTAAGCGAGTCCACATTTTCACTTGGAAAACAATAGAAATTGCGGTAAGATTTTGAGAAAATGTCTGCTTGAAATTTTTGAAAATCCGAGTTAGCAGACTATCACGAGCTTCGGGGATTTGAGAATTTCTAGGGTTTTGATGGTGCTGAATCATTTCCACCATAAAAGAAAACAATTTAAGCACTCCCAAAGTTGGATTTCTTGAAAAATTCTCACAGAATTCCATGCCATTGTGGCCTCTTTAGACCATAAATGCCAATAATGGGTAGAGCTCTTTGGTGGGAGCGCGAGTCACTGCTGGTCACTTTAAAAGATTCTTCGGGGGATGAGGGTAAGATGGTTACGAAAGTGTGAGAGGTAAGATAGCACCAACTTTCAGTAGGGCTTACTGGATGCTTGACAAATGGTGGAGATCCTTTTAATAACCAATTCGAGATAGAATATCGAGGTGGATTGGAATCACGGCTCCTTCTCTTTGAGGATTACAAGGCCAGAGAGGCTAGGATTAGAGGCAGTGATGTACAGGATACAGGATTTAGGAATCGCCTTCTAAGTTTTTCTTTGGCACTTAAAGCACAAGCTGACATAAATAAAAGGATTCTTGCCATCAACATCGTCAGTGATATAGAAGATGGTCGGTGTATCCCCCTAAGGGGATACCTAATTTTTTTGCACATGTCACAAATCCATGAGCATTTTTTTCTTGATATTTTTACCAGACTAACTTCTAGGATAACTAGAGAATGCTAAGTACTACCAATTACTACAATATAGACTTCCAAATGTCAATTTTCCTCTCAAATATACAACCATCTATTACATTAATGCTTTGTTTAATCTTTAATATTTTACTCATAACTAGAACCAATCCCTCTTCCCATACTCCATTTGGGTTCAGAAAGATTCCGAGAGCATTTGTTGCTTCCTTGAATTCAATATGAGGGGAAAAAATTGTACCTAACTTTCTAGTTTAGTTTTCCAGAAGCATATTGCAAATTGCATGAACTTTAACCTCCACGATCATAAAAACACTTTATATCTCTAGAATTTCATGTATGTGTTTTTGTTGCTTCTCTTAGAGATCCATTACTTAACAAGAGTACATTATCTATGAATAAAAAGATGAGATAAGGATGATACCCTTGTAATCTTGGTTTGTAAGTTGGGGTTCTAAAATTTGTTAGAGATTTTATTGAGAAGTGTTGTAGCTCTCAGAAAATGTTGGGGTGGGTTAGGGATATCGAAACCAACGACGGGGCAAAGTGTCTGCACATAGTGAAAAAATCCCACAGGGAAAGCAAATTCCAGGAGAATTGAAGGCAAGTCCCATGCAGTCACGGAGTACATCATGGGAACGTAAAATAACCTTGACCTCAACTTTTGGAGTTTAGGTTCTATTTTGTATAATTGTGCTTCTAGTTGATTTAATTGTGTACGAGGGTCACATTCGACGTGATGATATTTCACTATGGGCTTTTTACTTTTTGGGTCCAATGGAAGGTTGAAGCAGGCGGTCTTGATGAGGAGTATTGAGCTGTGGTTCGAAAGTTTCTACGAATCATAGATTACTATTGTTGAGTTAGATGGCTTGTCAAAAATAGAGTATAATATTTTAAAATTAAAATTATATCAGGTGTTCTGCAATGTATTGATCTGTTTCTCTATTGGGTAGACTTACATTAACATACGTTGTTAAAAAGGAGATCTTGCTGAGGGAAATTTACTGAATTGTAGCATACTTTGTTGAGTTAGAGGTTTTTTTTACATATAATTTTTTAGAAATAAACAACTATCGTATTAATACTACCTATCTATATATATAATTTGTTATCTTATAATGTATGTGTAGGTTGTAGTTTGGCCTTTTCATCACGCTATCAAAAAGTTACATACTGAGAGTATAGTCGTTGACTATTCTTTGAAATTTTTGATTGATTTGCACTGATGAAACAGAGACTAGTTGAGACAAATTCTATAGTCTTCATATTGTCTGAGACATTTTGTGTTACAAGAGCATGCGACATGAAAATATCTACTTTGAGGATAGGCACGCGGAGCCTTAGATCTTACGTATATTCCCTTCCATGATATGCATTGACTTACAAAAATTGAGTGCTTAAGACCCAAGAATATAGAGTTGACAATAAAAAGCCATGCTTTTATGGTTCCATATGTATTATTTGATATTCCTCATGCGCTCTATCCCGTAGAAAACACGTTAGAGGGCTTGTTAAAATTGAGTATATGATCTTTACAATTAAAAAATTATAACAATATTACGCAATTTATTTTTTAATTTACTCTATTGGGTAAACCTACAATAACATATAGTGGTCAAAAGGGGTATTTCTAGCCGAGGCATTGCATCAACAAATTTGTGAGAATCACATGGCTATGTTCAAAATCTATTTATAATTTGAATGCCTCATACATTGTTTCTCAAACATAGGAATCTCTCTACGGAGTTTGTCAATATATGTATCGGGTTCCATAATTCTAGATGATGCGAAGGAATGAGAAATAGATTAGTGCATTGATTGATTGGATTATACCATTTCATCAAAAGTCTTGTATGCTACTTGTATACCACGGTAATTTGTCACCATGATCCCTACCATTCCCCATCCCATATGATGGAGGACCCATTACTGTGACTTTTGTGAACATTGTCATGCCTTAGAAAAACATCACTCAATGCATTCCTCTAAGCATGAGCTGTCATTTTCCCTTGAGACATCTCCTTGCAAAAATCATGAAAAACATCCCTACTTTTGCATTGGCGCGGGCGGGCGGGTTCGGTACTCGCAGCCAATGGGGGAAAAATCTGCAAAGTGGTCGCGCCAAATGGCACTCTGCTCATGAAGCGGTAGTCAGCGCCACCCAATTTCAGGAGGCTATATTTTTTAAAATAAAGATCGGCGGAAGTTGAGTTCCAAGCAAACTCGGGGAGAAACCATTGCCTATCTTGAGTTGGGAGGAGTTTGGGTGCGGGAGTTCTATGGAGGGGAAGTGGTTTTGCCACCTCCCATGGAACCTTCCTTGTTGATAGGGCCAATCCCATAATAATAGGGATCCCAACTCCCTCCTTCCCCATCTATAAAAAGCTTGCTCAATCCCATGGCAAGCTAGTCTTGAAGTGCCTAATATTTGAATCTCCATATTCCCAAGAGCCTTTCTTTGTCTTTGTAAAAGAATCCTCCCCTTTCCCTTAATGCGGAAGCTCAAGTAAGGGAGACCATTGTCGAGAGACTCGGAGAGGTTTCCCTTTCCTTGGCGAGCTTTGCGAGGGCGACGTGGACGACGGAGACCCGTCAGGAAGGGAGACCACGACGTCGAGAACTTGATTGTAATCTCTCTTCGTTTTATTATTTGATAGATGATTATGATTATGGTTCCACTCTAGTTTTCCATCATGTTAATGTGAGTAACATCCTTTACGTGAAGATGTTTAGTCACGTGTCCGGATTTTTATGCTTGTATCTATTCAGTTTCTTCCATGCTGCAGGTGTTCATCCGCGGAGATCATGGAGGGATTGTGATCTGAGGGTGCAGAACGGGGGACGCTTCTTCCTTGAGATCATAGCAGTTGGAATCAGATAGGCTTCTATCTCTAGTCTTTCATTCGTAACTCAGGAGACTTGCGTCATAACATTGTTTGATTGTTCTTCTATGACCCCTGCTTGAGCTAGTATCAGGATCTACCTCTGTGCCATGAGAGGGGATTTACCTCCTCAACAATTTGGCGACTCTAAAAGTTGCGGGAGATCGTACGGTTTCATTGTCATCATTTGTAGTTGTCCATCGTTTCGAGTTATTTTATGTGTTTCCTTGCTTGATGAACCTTTTGAGTTGAGGTTCTTTCCTTCATTTTTGCTTCTTGGTTTGCTTCAGCTTGCATTGGTCCGCTTCTAGAGTAGCTTGTTTTTAATTTTTAGGTTGAGAAACTTGTACGGCGCGGTTTTTAACCCGACGGTCGCATGGTGGCACTCGTTGCCTTTGTCCAGCCATGCTAGGTGCTTTACGGCATCGATTTCACCCTCTTACGGTCGCGCCACCACTGTAGGTTTTTGAGTTTCCTCATTTTTTTGAGCTCTTTGGATTTGGTCGGTGTTTTTCTTCTTGATTTTCTGCATTTGCACGAGTGTATTCAGAGTCTGTTTGGTGAGGAATCACACCCTCTGTCCTTTGGTTGTTTGCTTTTATCTACGATTTCACGTTTTAAGCCTAGGGCATCTAGTGGCTTAGTGTATCGAGCCTCTCCTTGGAAGTTTTTTGGTGTTTTTGGGATGTCTTTGTCAACTGTCATCACGATTGATTCTCCTTGCATCCCTCTGAGTGAAATTTGTTCATTGTTTTTTTTCCGATTTTTTGGGTGATTTTCATTCCTTCATTCGAAATTCGTTTGGTCTTGCCTTGGACCTAGATCACACGGTCCATTGAGAAGCTTTTGAGTCTTTTCTTCATTTTGAGAGACTTTGGTCGGTTTGGGGATGCTGATTGCTTGTGTTGTTGAGTGAAATTTGTTTGTTTCGCTCTCTTGAAGATCGTTTCTCAAGTTGTTCGTTTTGTTTTCCAAGTTTGTTTAGTGCATATTAGCTATTAAACATTGAAAATTATCTCTTTTGCTCTTGGCTTAATTAGTGCAAATTGTGACCTATTTTCCATATCGCTAGTGATTAGTGTTTTGAATGAAAAGTTTTTCAATTTGCATTAGTTTCATTAGAGATCTCATTGTTTTTCTATCGATTCATTTCTTTTGAGTAGAAAGCTCTCCAACTCTTCTCTAAGCTAGTTTTCATCGAAGGCAAAGTAGTTGCTTGTGGCATATAGCTTTGCATTTCAGGAGTGCTTTCGAGACACCACATACTGATAGGGACACTGAAAAATTGAAACTTAATTGAAGATCAACTGCCTCAAATTTATTCAATTAACACTAAGGCAGACATTGGAACTTAACGAAACATATTTAGAAGGTCTACAGGCTAGAGACGTGTTCGAGGCGTCAGTTAAACCCTAGCGTTGTCATCGTCACTCGATTGGCTTTAGACGAGCGCTAGTACGGACTTGCGACTCACGTGCTCGAAATACAGCGTATATAAAGGGAGACCCCTCTGGGTTTTCCAATCACTTTATCCATAGGGAAGCCGATCTACGCCGCTATACCCGTGATGCAAGACACAACATTCGGGGGAGACTACACATGTACTTGGAAAAGTCCTTAGAGTCGATTTTTTGTTTCATTATTGGACCCAAGGTGTATATTGCGATTCACGGATATTTGGTACACCCTTTGTGCCTAGTATTTCTGCGAGCGAGTCATTTGGTCTTTTCGACTCCCCTAAACTTGAAAAAAATGAGTCGAGCGCTTTGTCCTTTCACGCTTGTGTCAACTGCGAAAGAGATAGAGTCATATGTATCGTTTCTCGACTGCTTAAAATACCTTGAAACGGTAGAATTGTCTTACTTTCCAATGTGGTAAAAATTAATCACCCACGATTACACGCCCACTTAGATATTGCTTATTGTGCCGTTTGATCGTGTGTCTTAACTCATTTTCGGCCATGTGTAGTTTTGAGTTTTTAGATGGCAACTTTTTCAGAGTTTACCAACCAGAGGAATCCCCTTAGAGAAGTCCTGGTCATTTTCCTCCTTTTGGAAATGTTGGGTGCTCCTTACATGGCGACGTTGTCCCTTCCCTACGTTAACGGTTGGGTTGCTGTTTGGTTGTTCTCAGCCTCTGATATGTCTAGAATATCTCCACCTCTTGTTCGATCGATCATAAAACAGGAACAACATCTCATGTTGATTCCCAGGGTGGACCTCTCCCTTATTTTCACTTTGTTTCTGCGTCCTCCTCGTCTACTTCGCGTGGTAGAAAGCTTGGATTGAGCTAACCCTAGGTGGCTAAGCAGAAGAAGAAGAAGACAAAGAAGAAGAATCGATATGCGAGAGGCATAAAGTGCGACCAACATGTTTTTGAAATATCTCCCTCTTGACAAACCTTCCAACCCTCCCACACGGAAGAGTCAAGTTCCCTTGCATGTGTGCACGGGAGACCATATTGCTTCGAGGCTCTGCCACTGGCGTCCCCAGGTGCTCAAAGCATGAGTGCGTATGGCCATCTGTCGTTGCCTTTGACTTAGGGAGCCAAGTTGGAGCACGTCTTCGGGCTATCTTTGATTGATAAAAATTCTAAGAAGCGAGGTAAGATCACCAATCCACCTGTAAGTTGTTAGCTAGAAGGGCACCATGCCATTACACCTTTGTCCTCATATGGATGAAGCCAAGCAGAGTTTTGGACAACCCGAGCCCGGTTCTACCACGCCTTCCACCAGGTTATAATCAGGCTTTCTTTGAAAGTCCTCCGCTAGTGAATCCTTCTACAGATAGTCACCAGAGGTCAATCCTTGGTGGATCCCACTCGGAGAAATTCAAATTCACGAATCAGTCACGACCAACCATTAGGTCGTAGGATCGGTTGAGCTGGTCGCATCGCATGAGTGCACAGGTCTTTTACACCGATCGAGTGGACCCTCACACCCCCATGTCCCCGGTCTCTTCGGATGCTTGAGACTTGGAGAAAGATTCTCCTATCTGCGGCCTTCAGAGAGGCTCCTCCTCGCCTCCCATGATTGAGGAGCTTCGGGAGGATATCCCTCCCCGCCTTTGAGATGGAGGTTATGGAGGATCGCTTCTTCTTCGTAACATCGGGGGAAGACCTTGCATGTCGATGGTAGCCCCCTCACGGTATGTGTTGGTCGCTTCCTTTGATTCGAGTCGATTTGCGGGGATTCACGCCTTCCCTCTTACGATGCCTTTCGAGATCACGGTCACAGGGCTCTTGGTACCGAGTCGTACCCGAGCACCATTATAGACGAAGGTGCCTCTGTTAGTATTCTATCACTCAACTCCACCGGCAAGCTTTCGGTTCCACCGTCGCTTGCCTTTGTTACGTGGGAGAATCCACGTTGACATTCAATAGAAGAACGAGTCAACCAGCTAGGAATCCTTCCAAGGTTTACTGGTTACTTTTGGGAGGTAAAACCGTCCATATGGACGTGATGGTTGTTCCCGAGGCCCTTGGATTTCAATCTTCTTTTAGGAGGCCATGCGATTACACTTCTCCATCGCCATGGGAGCGCTTGTCTCCTCCCTGCTTTCGCGTGATGTGCTTTCCACATGAAGGACGGATCGTGACCATTGATCGACTTTCGTTCTTTGGTCCTAATGTGGCACTACTGGCCCCACCCATCCACTAGTTTCTATCCACCGTTGTGTACTGCACTCACCGCGGGTCAGGCTATGTGCTACCTACCGTGCACGTGCTCGAGTGATGACGCCGTACGTGCATCAGTCTGTGGGGGGCATTGGGTCCTAACTTCCGGGATGTTTTCCCTTCCATCGAGTGGGAACTCTGTGGAAGCACCACCTTCTTGTAGCGATTTTGATGCCAGAGTCAGTTGAAGCACGAGTTCCTCCTGTGTCGAGAATCGCACAAAAATGAAACCGGGTTGTCGGACCACGGTTCATTGTCTTGTGTCAAAGCTCACTTAAAAAATGAAACAAGGTCGATGGAGCATAGTTCACTCCACTTGTATACGAGACTCCTAAAAACAATGAAACAAAGTTGTTTGAGGATAGTTCTTTTGAGTCATGTCAACCTCGTTAAAATAATGACTCACGAGCATGTTCAAGTTCAACTTTTTTTTGTTTGAACCTTCACTCCATTGTCAGTAGATGTTTGAAGCTTAGAGCGAGTCATGCACCTCGAAATTGAGACACCATCTTCGGGGGGCATGCTCGTCTTCCTCATTTCAAGCATAGTTTTCATATGTGTGTGTGTTCATGTGTGCTTTCAAGCTTGCACTTAAAAATGAAATGTGTGAGTAGATACAGTTGTGTGAATACATTTAACGCATTGGGTCATTTGTTATAGTAACTAATACATTAGATTACATTTGTATTAGATATTCGCATGACATAGAAAAACATCATCATCATGTACAAGATAATCCATCCGGAATAGTCGTATGTATATATATATATATATATATATATATATATATATATATATATATATGTGTGTATATATATATATATATATATATATACGTGTGTGTGTGTGTGTGTGCGAAATGTCTGCACGGTGTGCATCACGAAACTCAAAAATATACACATAATCGTAACTTAGTACATCAGAGATGCTATGTCTCTCAAAAAAATAGGTGTGGTATAAATCCTAAGGACTCACGTCAGCATGGTGCTCTATGATAGCACGTGGTCTGCACAGCACAGCGCCTCGGATTACGGGTGGATCGAGCTCGGGAACTCCCACCATACGCGTTTGTGTATGCCATAGGGAACAGTCACGCTTCAGCGGCATAGTGCACCGAGATCCCATGGGCAATCCCCTCGAGGGTTTGGATCAGAGTTCATCTCCTCACGGGTGCCTTCTCCCTAAATCTCGGGGGTGAGTTGTGTCCCTGCTGGGAGATTGGATACACGTCCCAGTGGTCTCTCGGGTCCTACATCTGCATGCATATATAATTGTGTCAAAGACAGATATGTATTAACAAAAAAAAACATATAATCATGAAAATCAAAAATATGAGGTCTTACACCAACTCCATCGTCCCGGATCATCTACACTTACGGTAGTGGGAGTCACGGGTCCACATGGTAAAATCAATTCGCATAGGGCAGGGTCTTCCACGATGAGTCGGGCTAGCGAAACGTAACCACTAAAAAACTGCGGCCTCCGTTGACATGCGGTGGCCACCTCCGGATGCGGGCATCGGTCGCACGGCCGGCGCAAGCGCACATTCTTGGCTCTCGTGGTATCGGACTCGTGCTGCTGCAGGCCATGGCCACTGGAAGATTGGTAAGCGTTCCCCGGAATGAACGATACCCACGCCGATAGGCGTAGCCTAAAAATTCTAAAAGCGGCCACACGGGCCCGATTTCTAAGGGGGAAAGTTATTAAAAAAATGAATGAAAATGAAGAGCGAAAAGAGCGCCTCTTACACCGCGGAAGTAGACGAGAGAAAATCTGAATGGTCGGCTGGATTTGTCAGCAATCATGGTCGGAAGTTTCTGCTCCAAATGGACCCTTGTTGCTTTCCACCGAGGTAAATGGTAAAAGTAATTTTATTTTTTACCAATTTGATTATACTTATAACTTTTTTCGAGCGTTAAATGAGTTCTAAAACTTCTTTTTATCAAATATTTGCATATGTTATCGTCAGAAAAATGGATTCTGCTTTTACGCTTGCATGGTATGTGCGACGAGCGAGGTTTGCGACTTAAACGATGGAAGCGAGTTGTTTTTATACTTTTTCGGACTCGGTAAATACACGAAAAAAGTCACTGCGGAGTCATACTTTCGGCTCTTTTACTGACTCTCTAAATATGAAAATATTGCCGAGGCCCTATGTCATTTTCAGATCTCGTTAAAATGGACACAGAATCGAGCATCCACCGAGTATAAGTTTAACCCTTTTTACTGTATTTAGGGATGGATTGATCCCTACGAAAAAGGAATACCTAGCCTATCGCGGCCCCAGGAGGTTTTCACAGGATATTCGTTTTCTACACTTTTCGGATGCGGGAACTATTTACGAAAAGAGAGGGGCACAATGAGTTTTTCTTTTCTGTTGTCTTTTAACGACTACTCTAAATATGAAAAGACGCTCGAGTTCTTCCTTTGTCGACTCGATAAACCACAGAGTGACATCGGATCTAGTCGAAATGATGTTCTACGAGTTCCTCCTTCTAGGGACTCGTTAAATGCACTAGGATGGATTCGCCGGAAGGGCGGACTTATGTTCTAGCATATGCTATCCCCTTCGAGCTTGTTATTAAAAATAATTGAGGGTACTCGCTCGAAATGGTAGGGGGAAAAATGGAACACATCGTCGTTGTCATCGAGTAGTATGTCAGCTCTTGTACACATGGCACTTGTACGCATTGACGTGTCGGGTTGGGGACATCTCATCTCGTTATGCATTCACTTTGCCTCCAAGTAGGGTTTGGGTAATCCCTTTTGAGAGCGCTCTCATGCTGTTCACTACCTCGTCACCATGACCTCTGATCCATTGATGTCCGAAATCATTTGCCAAGTCCTTTGTACGTCTTAGGTTATATCATTCGAAAGAGTTGGCCTGCACACATATAAACACTACCTTCCCTCTCTGACCCTTTACTCCTACTGATCTGATTCACAACAAGAAAGCATCATGTTCCTCGTTGTCTCGTGTGCGATGATAGTGGGAGATCATTATAGCCCCACCTTCGATCCGAGGGTCACTTCTGTCGACTTCAACTCATTATCCGGGGAAGTTGGTCTAGAAGAGACTCTCCCTTATGGTACCTTGGAACTGCATGCCTCAATAGCAAGTTATTACGTCGCATTCGACATGAGGGTTTACATCATTGGCCTCCCGTCCAGTGATTGCTGGGTGTTCGACGTCAACTCATTTATTACGCATGTAGTAGATTGTACCTTAGTACCTATGAGGACCATTTTCATTATTGGTGGTTTCTCTACGCGTGCGATATGACTTTCATCTATTGGTACGGTAATCGGACAGATAGTTCTGCATGTTCGACTTGAGCTCACATATTCACATGCTTGAACTTGTACTCTGTTGGGTCGAGATGGTAGTGCAAGCACTGACATGTCATCTAGTGTGTAAGCTCTGGTACTGATTGTGGATTATTATCATTATGTACATGACTCTAAGATTGAATGCATTGCGACCATACACTGAGTCTATTTTTTATCTTAGTATGGATAGGTGGTGCGTCCATACCACGGATCAGGGATTATAGCATACTCTTTGTTTCGGATGCCGTGCGTCCATACCACTTATACATCATGTACTTGAGATATCGGTTGTATCTTTACGCGAGGTTTTCCGATGGCGGGCCTTCGGTTGAACGAGGGTTCTCGTAAAGCATTTCACCCCTCTCTCTCTCGGGCCTCATACTTTAGGGGGCATACGATTCGTGATGATTTGTCACGCGTCCCTACACATTCACACGAGTCACGCACAATGGAGAGCCCCGATACTGTGACTGTGAACATTGTCATTAGCACCTTGAAAACATCATCAATGCATTCCTCTAAGCATGAGCTTCATTTTCCCTTGAGGACATCATCCTTGCAAAAATCATGAAAAACACTCCCCTTTTTGCATATAGCGCGTGAGATAGGAAGTTCGGTACTCGCGCAGATGGGGAAAATGCGTGCAAGTGAGTGCGCGCCAGGCTGGCGCTCTGTCATAGAGCGATAGTCGCGCACACCCAATTTGAGGAGCTATTTTTAAATAAAGATGGCGAGAAGTTGAGTTCCAACAAACTCGAGACACCATTGCCTATCTTGAGTTGGGAGTGGATTTGGGCTGCGGAAGTTCTATGGAGGAAGTGGTTTTGCCACCTCCCATGGAACCTTCCTTGTTGATAGGGCCAATCCCATAATAATAGGGATCCCCAACTCCCTCCTTCCCCATGCTATAAAAAGCTTTGCTCAATCCCATGGCAAGCTAGTCTTGAAGTGCCTAAGCTTTGAATCTCCATATTCCCAAGAGCCTTTGTGCTATAAAGAATCCCTCCCCTTTCCCTTAAAAGTCGAGCTCAAGTAAGGGAGACCATTGTCGAGAGACTCGGAGAGGTTTTTCCCTTTCCTTGGCGAGCTTTGCGAGACGTGGGCGACCGAGGGACCCGTCCAAGAGGAGGCTACGACGTAGAACTTGGTTGTAATCTCTCTTCGTTTATTATTTGATAGATGATTATGAGTTATGGTTCCACTCAGTTTTCCATCATGTTAATGCGAGTAACATCCTTTTTGGCTGATGTTTAGTTCACGTGTCTTTGCTGGATTTTATCTGCTTGTATGCATTCGTTTCTTCCATGTGCGAGTGTTCATCAGCGGAGATCGTGGGAGGGGATTGTGATCTCGCTTAGTGAGGAACGAGGACGCTTCTTCTTCGAGATCATAGCGTGGGAATCCGGGTAGACTTCCCATCTCTAGTCTTTCATTCGTAGCTAGGAACTTGCGTCATAGCATTGTTTGATTGTTGCTAGACCCCTGTGGGCTAGTAGGGATCGCACTGCTATTCGCGAAGGGGATTTACCTCCTCAAAAGCTGCTATTATTTGATTTTATTAGTAGTCTCTTTCAAGCGGGCCCTTGTTTTAAACATGGTGTTCGTTCACTAGTGATATTTGCTAAAATATTAGCGAGTGGCTTTGGAAGTTTTTGCACATTCAATGAAATAGTGATTTACGGTGATTGTTTTCTTCATTAAAAATGAAAATCGTCTCAGAAAATGACATGTCAGTCGAGTTCAGTTATATGTTAGTGGTCACTAACTGCAAGGTAAAAAGTGGGTAAACCCCTCGAGCAATTTGTAATTTCTCTACGATCCAAGATTGCACGTAGAAAGACTATCATAGATGATATGTTAAATTAGTTTAATACCATGCCTCGGATTTTATAATTCATGACTTGTTGAAAAGCATCGAAATTTTCTACATTTCTATTTACAATGTGATCTGTGTATTGTATTCGGTCGGTGTGGATTTCAATCTCAACACCATTCACTTATTTCAAGCAAGGTCACTGTGAGAGGTGAGTATTCATTACAACCTTTGGTTCAAGATAGGGGTGTGGAATTTGGCCACTATACTCCTATTTGACCATTATTCTTCGACCCTATACTACTTGCCTTTATTGCCACTTGATTTGAGATCTACAAAATGAGTGATTCTTATTTCGGTGTCATGGCTATCGTTTGAAAAAATGTGACATATACATTTGCTTGAGGGTCTCGGATTTGAAAATCTAGGGGCTAGTAACATACTTGGGTCATTGTCTCCGAAATAAGGATACATGTTACCAATGGCCCTTGCGAGCATTCATGGGATGATGAAAGAGTGCTAGAACCATATCTTGACTCAACTACGTGCTACAACCCGAGAAAAAATAGTCCGGGTTAAAACCTCGGTGAGTGTAGATTATGTGTAATATAAAACCTGGGTTATGAATTTACCTCTAGTCATAAAGTGTATGTATTAGTGATTATATCAATATGGTGGTCCCTCTTATACATCTTAATCGTAGAATTGTTCTTCTTCGACCTCATTATCCTTAGGCTCTAACTACTCGATACGGCTTTGTGAAGTGATGACTCTATTTGCTTGTGGAAATGCTGATTTTTGGTATGCTCGGTTGTGACGGTGATGGAGTTCATTAATTTGTACAAGAATTGGTTTACGGCATCCATATATTGGATATTACTAAAAATATCAACCAACTCCCCTCATTGGAAGAGAATATGCCACCAAAATTTACATCTAATAAATTAACAATTTGACTTCGATGAAAATGTTATACACCGACAATGCGAAGCATCATTAACTTGACTATATTTTCCATTCATGGGATCACATTTCTTATGGAAATGTTAAACACCAGCTCAATGAAAACATCATTAACCATCCATCTTTCCCATTCAAAGGATCACATTTCTTATAGAAATATATGCATAATGTCACATATAGATCATATTTCTGTACGAAATATATACATAATATTCATTGCAACTTGATTTAGAACTTGAGATATTTAACCTCTCGAGATGTATGGATTAGAGAATAGACTGTTTCTCTGAAGGTTGCTACTGGAATGAGGTTAAAATTATAGATAGGACGACTTGAAAAGGAAACTAGAATTAAAAGCAATTTCATGCCATGTTGTGAGTTAACGTGCACTACACATCGATAATCACTATACATGGGAGCACTCCATTGAACACGAAACCTATATCTCACTTTGTCAAATTGCCTAGATTCTGTTTAACTACATGACATTGTCTCGTGGAATACTGCTCCCTTAAAACTTTGTGAGCTCTCTCAGTATTTTCCAACCTTGTATTGCTTATGATTGGCGAGGAAATTTGACACAATTTAATTGTGCTTTCTCTGAGTGAGTCTTGAGTTCTACATTCTATAGGTTTGAATATACACTACTGCATATCATAAGTCAAACAGAGCTTAAAGAAGCCTATCGGATGATGTATTGAATTTGGTTGAGAAGAGACTTATTAAGGTGAATTCCATAAAACGAGTTCACTGCATACTGCCTACTCCATTTTTTATCAGAAAAGCTCATAGATGGTGAGATTGTGGGTTACATGATTGCAACCTCCATTCTCGTCTATTTGATAACTAGTTTAAATGTCAACCTATAAATTTCTGTTTATCCTAGTCATCGTGAAAAAAACATTTAAGGATGCTTCATAGATGTAGGATAATAAGGATATATTTGACTCAATATTTTAGCTATAGCTTATCAACTTCAAAGAAATTAATACGGCTAATCTGATTTCATATTTTTAATGCGGGGGTATGATACATTACAGACAACATTACGGTGCAAAAATGATGATCGAAATGTACGTGGTTAGATAACAGCGATTTGCTCATTTGTGGTGATTTTATGTGTTGCTCCAAATGTTGAAGGTGCCATGCTTTGAGTGGCTTTGTTGCGGCTTCAAAACTTTCACAAGTAAACAATTCTCTATAGCTCCTTAATCACGTCGAAGATTTGCTTGAACTTAGGGACACGTCCAAACAATATTTTCCTTTCTCCTGTTGTAAGAAAGTAAAGCTCATAGATGGTGAGAGTGTGGGTTACATGATTGCAACCTCCATCCTCGTCTATTTGATAACTAGTTTAAATTTCAACTTATAAATTTTATTTATCTAGTCATCGTGAACAAACAATTAAGGATGCTTCATAGATGTAGGATAATAAGGATATATTTGACACTCAATATTTACAGCCATAAGCTTAACATCAACTTCAAAGAAATTAATCTGGCTAATCTGATTTCATATTTTGATTGCGGGGGTAGAATTGCATTACCAACAACACTCGGTGCAAAAGATGACAAATGTACGTAGTTAGATAACAAGTGAGTCGTTGTTTGTGGTGATTTTTGTGTTGCTCCAGAATGTTGAAGGTGCCATATTGAGTGGCCTTGCTGCCGAGCTTCAAAACTTTTCATGAGTACACTATTCTCTATAGCTCCTTAATCACGTCGAAAGATTTTGCGTTTGAACTTAAGACACATCGCAAACAATAGTTTTCCTTCTATTTGTTATAAGAAAGTAAATTCTTTTGAAGAGCATCATCATGAGAATTTCAAAAAAGATCGTAGGTATTCTAATCTTTTGGGAATCTCTGTCGAGTGTTGTCTACGTCCAAACTATTAATGTGAATTAGCATTTGATCTCTTGTCATGAGCATTTTTTTGTTTTATAGCAATAGGGTTGTTGTAGCAACAACTCCCATATTAAGTCATTATACACCATCAAAGACATCGATTAATATGGTTCTATTTTTTTTCCATCTATACATTTTAAGTAATAGAAGTGTGTCATAAACCTTTGTTCACTTACCATGAAGAGCTCAAAAAGAATGACAATGTATGATTGATTGAGGAAAGAAATCGGTTGTAGCTTGCAACTTGTTACATGAAAATGATTCTCTATATGTTATTCTTTTAGTTTTTTCATATTATTTCTCTTCCAACGATTATTAGAAATAACATGTTGCCCCAATAAAATGACATTGGCTAGTGCTATATCTATTTTTAAGCGAAGTATAGGATCTAGTGTATGATAAAATCGCTACACTAATTACTACAAGTAGAAAGGGAGACAATAGAATAAAATTAACATTAAAAAATACTAAGTGACTAGAAAAGCCAATTTAGATTCAGCTTGATACTTTTGCTTGAATGAGTATAATTAAATAACCTTTTCATAGAGAAGTCATGTGCTCTAAGTGTGGTTCCAAGTGCATGTACAACTAACAGAAAATTACCTCTCCCTTAATTGTAGTTATCTACGCCAAAAATTGAGTTGCTAGGGTATCTAATAGAGTTAGGGTCACTAATAGAGTCGAAATATCTACTAAAAAACTCTAAAATATGCTTGCTACATGTCATATGGCATGATTTTTCACATGTGATCATTCACATTTCAAATGGATATTTTTTGAATTGTTACGACGGGTACATTTTTAAATTTGATGGATTAACATATTGGTGCACTACAGAGGAGAGAGGAATATCACTAAGATGGATGGTATGCATTCTCGGATACATGCATGCTGGGCTGAAAGGGTACACCTCCCTAATTCTATTCTTGGCTGCATGCACGGGAATTTTGGGACTTAATGTGCGAGTTTCAGGGAGGAATAGCTTTTTAAAATAAGAGAAAAATCATTGCAACGAGGATGAATTCTAGGAGTTTTGATCTCTGTCATTGCAGATTCGGAATCTAAAAGACTTGTAAATTCTACGAAAATGTCTGGAATGAGTAAAGCTTGGGCACTTGGCGAGTCTTCCTCATGTATTTTCCATTGTTGAGTGAATGCTTACATCTACATATTTTTTCGGCCTAGTCAAGTTAATTTTGTGACATGGTGTGGGCGTTTGTCCCTCTGGTTTTACTAAGATTATTATGAATTTTTCCTGCAGTAGGTCACTTGACCACAAATATTTAGTAAGGTAAGAACTTTCCTCCTGATTAGTTTTTAAAACGAAATAAGAGTAGAAAGGTTGTGTCTAGGCATATGTTGTAGGGTTGAAATCAGTAGTTACGTCAGTGAGATTCATCTAGTTTTCATATATGCACTCCTTTGCAGATTCTCTATATCTTATTTGGCTTCAAGACCCAATGGAAAACACCTATTTTTGGATCCTTCCCAATATTATTATTATATTTCCTTGTTTAGTTTTACTTGTTGGCATAGTTCATTCTCATTGATTTATTTGTAGATCATAGAGCGGGTGATACAGATACACACACTTTTTGTTGGGAGCAAAAAACAAAAAGTGAGAAAGATTTCAAGAGGTGATATTTATTTTTCTATGAAACATGCACCCAAGGCTCATTTCTAGGTGTGTCAAAACATTCCATGAAAATATTTGTGCGGTCAACATCTCCAATGATCTAATGAAGTGTACCACATGAAAGCATCAAAGATAAGGTCTAGAAATTCCCATAAGAAAGCTATCTTGAGTGTGAATATCCATCATGGCACAACCAAGGGTTATTAACATATCATACACCCCACATCGGATGAAGAGCCCCCAAGCATGATTTATACACTTTCCTTGCACTAGAAAATGATAGGCTAGAGTTTTAAATCTTCAACCCACCTTCTCCTTTTATTTTTATGCATTCTTTCTAAAAGAGAAAAAAACACTTTTTATGGGAAATCCACACATAAATTTCTACTTTTAAGGAGGGCCTTATCATACCCGAGATAGTCATGATACACACCAATATGTGGTGTTGTATTCATGTACTATAGTAGTATTCTTTACTACTTTCAGGTACAAAGCTCATTCTTGTCTTAATAAAAATATGACCATGGGGGCTCTCATTAAAACAACTTAAATTAAAAACAATGAGAGAACAATGTTTTTTTCTCATTAAAGAAAAGGGAGGGTGTCATAACTCATCCTCACCTTGCCTTTTCTTCTCTATATAACTCTTGAGAATTGTAACTTTTGTTGTTCCACCTTGATAAGACACTGAGATTTGAGTACATGAGGTTGTAGTTGGATTTTAGAACAAGAATATTTCAAAGGGAAGAGGAGTCTAGACTTGTGATTGAACACCTTATTTTGTGCAAACATATTCATAAAGATTGATCAATTGATTTTTCATCATCATATAGATCAATTTATATGTTATTTATACATACATAGTAATCTTCCTAAAAAATGGTTAGATCTTTGTATGCCTATAGACCATTAAATACTTTTCACGAAATCATAGTAAGATGTGCTTGAGTGTGGATTGAGTAATCACATTGTGGGAACTACATAATATGCATCTATTATGTATATCACAAGAAGAAATGTAGAATTGTAGAATTCATGTGAGGTCATAAGAGAGGCATCATGTCATTATGTTAATAGATATAAATATAAAGTGTAAAGAAATGTTAATGAAAAAAATAGATACCTACAATATATAGTGAAAGCGAGGGTTTTTAAATTGGGAAAAATGTAATGGGTTAGATATATGGTAGGGGGTGTAAATAAAGTAGATTTTTAGAGGAATTTTCAAATATGTAGTCAAATTAAGGGTATTGTTTAGTATGCCATGAGCATACGTGCTATGCTCATAGGTTAATTGAGTGACACTAGTGGTTAGAATACGGATGAAAAAAGATTTTTTTTAAAATGTTAGGAAAATTATATTTTATTACATCCATGTTAGAAAAAAATGATGGAGTAAATTTTTCTCTATATGAAGGAGGAAAAATAAAAAAATGATAGGGAATCATGAAATCAAAAAATTCTCAATGCTTTTAGTGTTTAAAATAATAAATAGGTACCTCTTCTAAATGCACTAGATTCTCAAAAATGTCAAAATTTTTAATTTATGTATGTCAAAATCTTTGAAAAAGGGTTTAATGTTCATTTATTAAATCGATGTAGGTGCATATGAATTTTATTATAATATCACTAATGAAAAATTAGTCAAATAACTTGAGATAAAGCGCTTCCATTTTTTCAATGGTAGATCTCGAGCTCCTATAAGTTCTACTAAACTAAAATCTAAACTTCATGACCCCTCGATAGTTTTCTTGCTATTATCGCTGATGCTGAAGATCGTATTAATGGCCGCCCTTTTTCCGCAACATGGCAGCACCATGTCACCTCACACGCCTACAAAAGGCGAATTAACAGCCACTGAAACATACACATCCCTCTCAGTTTTTCGATCCTTGATGACACACTTTTCCAGTGCGAGTTGTTGTTCCACCAGTCAATCACCTTATCCCTCCACGTCACTTGTCACATTACTCCCCAATGAGTCCAATTATACCCATTAATCATCCCATTGGCCAATAAATCCTCTGCGGATTGGTAATTACAGCATTATGCAATTACACCTCATTAGACTATTAGCCACGACCAATAGTGGCTTGAAGATACAACTTATAAAATTTCCAACGACACTCTCGTTCTTTACACTTTACATCGCTCGTTCCAATTGCTTTCAGTCCTTCATTTCATTTTACAACTAATTTTTCATTTCTAGAATCACACCTTCATATTCTACAAACCACTGTCATCATTTACGTAGCTTTGAGCTTCAAAGTCCTGTACTAGTCTATACATTCAACCATGGCACCTTGAGGCCAAAACCAAAGAAAAAATGTACTCCCTAATGGTAAGGAGGCAAGAAAAAGCGACATAAGGAAATCCAAAATGTCAACAATGTTGTGAGAGTTCATCTCAGAGGTCACACATTCGAGCTACTAAAGTCATTCACTGAATCTTCCAAACATACGTTGCGAGAAGGCCATCCTTGCAACTCCCCAAATTAATACTCGACCTCATACCCCTAGTCGATGCCCATTTCAGAAATCCTGACGCACTACTCTGGAATTCCAATTTCTATTATCTACATTTGTGGCTAAAACGAAGCACATGGATAAACCAAGACCCTACAGAGATCCACAAGGAATCTATATTCTGGTATTGTTCATTCCCTCAAACTCACCCATTTACCGAATCTAATTCCCTAGTGTCGAAAGCAATATGACCTTATATACGAGGTCGGGTGTGTGACTGAGAATGGAAAAATTATGATCTCATACCATTGAAACCAAAATCGATAGTTCTTATCCCTTTGTCCAGGATTCTATCCATCATTCTCTCTTGTTGCACCTCATGTACCTTTTATAAAGTGAAATTATCTTTCCTGTCGAGACACCTAACATATTTGGCATTTTCTTACCGAGGATGAAGATTTTACATGCAAGAAAAGTCCCCCTTATGCATCCCTTCATATTTCCTATAGCTTCAGGCTTACTACATCTCCCTTCTTTCTTATCTATTAGGATACCCAAATGGTGAAACCATTGATGAACCCATCTGAGGTTTTGACTATCCTGATCTAATATTCAAAAATCACCATTAGTTTATGTATAATTACAAACATTTCTCTGGATGATATTATACACGAAAAATTATCATGAACTTCTCCACACAAGGAGTATTTAATTATTATTTTGTGATTACTAATATAGATTTTTGTTTCATGAGATATATATTTTTACCTATCCGCTTCAACTAAGTAGGATGCGCGAGGAGTGAATTAATCGGTGATTCACTAGATAGAATTAGTCGAGAGATTTGTTAACCACTTCTTTCTCATAATTCATAGATTCATTCATTCACCCCGGTAAGGCAACTCCTTACTAGTCGATCGAGCCCATAATTGGATAAGACATTAAAATAATTTTGCACCTGGTGAACAAGCAAAGACGAGGTGATTGGTATCTGTATAAGAATTACATAGAGAGATCGGGGCGTACGGACTGCACGATGCTTTCATGATGACAAACAGACATGATATGTACTATGAAATTTTCTCATAGAGTACATAATACAAATGTTAAATATGGATGAGCTTGCATTTTGTTTCATGAAAGACAGAAAACCCTAGATTTAAACTCAAGACAGAATATTGGATAGTCATTTACAATCACCGGTAGAAGTTGTATGTGATGCAAATGCACTATTAAGAAGATGGGTTTTCAATCATGTTTTACTTGCTCATATGACCTGATCATTATTTCTTCTCACGAGGGTTGAACTCAGGACAACCTCATTACACTCTGTACCTACTAGAGTAGAAATGGAGAAATACATGAACACGGGATGAATAGAGGTAGAATATACTCTACATGGAAGCGGATGAACAGGGTCATTTCCACTACAAATGTCATAAACACTAGTGGTGACAGGTAAGAAGCAAAAAGGATCATAGAAGAGACACTACATTCTAAAGAAATTATGAAAGGATTCATCTTACAACATAAGAAGGAAAAGATAACTTGATCCTTGACTTAGAAGAAAACTGGCACTTGAGATCATAGATTTGGGGAGATCTATTTAGAAATGTCCACATCCACCAACATTCCTTAGACTATCCATTAGCATCACCTGCAAAGAGAGCCCACTAGAAATCATCTGACACCTTCATATGCCAACTCTTCTCAAAGATAAAAATGTTTTCTCTAGATTTATAGACATCGAAGCAACTAGAATGAAGCAACGAAATCGAGATGTTTACAACCAAATGTACGAGTAACAAACATCTACATCACTAACACAAGCTTCTCACTTTGCCTTCGATAATGAGAAAGGAAGGGATGCGGATAGCCTTTCTACAAAGCAACGAGTTCCATTTCCAAAGACTCATGGTGAGTATAAGAAGATGTTTCTGCTCTCATTTAGATTACAAAACAGAGATTCACGCAATTGACCACATGGACATGCATATACGGTGAGGAGAGATGCTATTTTCAACATGATAGACTAAAATAGCCATGTATCTTTTCAAATTGAAAGTAGCACTATCAAATATGAAATCCAAGTTGAATATTGAGAAATTGTCTTCATTGGCTAAAGACAATAGGAAGAAGTCATTGGAAGAACTTTTAGTAAAAGTGGGATGTGATCCCGAAAGGACTACGAAATGCGAGTTGAGGAAATCATTAAGAAGAAGAAAAATCCATACATTATGCTCAGAAAATTTGTGACAAAAAATCAAGCTATCCTCAACTAAAGACCCACGGACTAAAGAGATGGAAGAAAATGAATGTGACAAGGAGGAAATTCTTAATTTGATCATTGGTCAAAATATACAAATTAGAAAAGATGGAAGAACAAATTGAAGAATCATACTCGAAGAGAAATCAGCACTCCAAGTGAATATTCATCCTACTTTGAGAAACTGTAAACATCTTCTACATGTACAAATCCTTCAGACCAACCTTGACCTAATTGATGCAACACAATTGGCACAAGATTTTTCCATTTATAAGCAAGCACATGGGAAATTATATTGAAAGTTTGAACTTCTTGATCCACAAAGATTAAAAATGATACTTTATATCCCTGAAAAAAATGCAGAAGACTCATGAGTTGGAACTTAAAATCAAAGAAAGAGCTGGAAGGTGAATCTCTAATAGAAGAACAACTCTAGGAGAAGCCAAGTAGAGTATACGAGAGGACATCGGCGAAGTCCATTCACGAAAATATGTCCATGCTATATAAATAATATTTGAATAGCGAGGAACTCACCAACAAATGTAGAACGATGATTCAAGAGTAGAAGGATCTAACTCAAAAAGAAGCCAAGTGAAGCTTACGATATGATCAAGGTTCTTAATTCAAAGAATAGAGAGGATTTCGGAATGATCCAAAATGGATTCGAGTTTTTCCTCCCGAGATCAAAGTCTTCAAATGCACATGAAAATAGGATCAAGTTGAAGTGCTCGTCGACGGGATCCCAATGGTGTGAATGGCGCGTAAAACCTAGTTCCCATAGAGAAAAATATGTGGTCATTCAGAATTTTATGACAAATTGGGTAAAAATGACAAAAATTCAAATTCAAAAGTCAATGGTCAAAAGTCCAGGTACATCAACGATCCAGATCAACTTGGATCGATGATTTCGGTGGGACATGTGTCATCTCGGGAGGGAATATGCCACATCTCCAGAGGGATGACATCAACGAAGATTAGTGAGTGTGGTGAACTTTGATTGGCTCGAATGGGACGCAATCCAAGGCTCACACGTGGCGAGCTATATTTTACCCAATTTGGTCTTATTTCCCAAAATTTTGAGATCGAGGGAGGATCGAACACGACCTCCACAAAAAAGGCTACGTTTTTTTCCAAAGATTTCTTACCGGATAGACGCAAATGCATGAAGTTGTATTGAATGTAAAGATATTTGTATTCAATGGTGTTAGGATTTGTAGCAGCCGCTGAAAAAAGGCTAGATGGTCGAGGTCAACCCCGACGCGTGGACCCTATATTGTTATCGACTACATTTATATATTGCATACAAAGTAACCAACTAAAAATTTATGTAAGGTTTTAATGCACACATATATATTATGCCATATATAGTTCATTGCCACTAGAACCTTATTGTTAAATACCGAAAGCATATATTATAACAAATATATGTTACCATATATATATCAGAAAACGAGACAAGATATATAAAAGACGAAAGATGTGAGTGGATGGGTCGGGTGGGAGGGTTTCGACCCATTGGCCTTCCCAAAAATTATATAACACAACAAGCTTTGCAGTGAGTAGCCATTAGAGCCAAAACGGTGGAACTTGTGATACGAATACTTCAATTTCACTTTTATATAGGGCGTAAAAGGCTGAATCCACCCAAAAATTCCCATACGCACGAGTCAAAGGTTGTTTTCCTACTGGAGAAGGTTTGCATTTATGCGGAAGAGTGATTTTGTGCAGTGCGAGCGGGCGGTTTTGAATTCTTTAGGGGCTTACGGAGGTCACGGTGGAAAAATATAGGCGGGGTTTACACTCGTTTTGACTGAAAATTTTGAGCCGGTCGTAATGGTGAGGTCCATTTTCTCTTTTGGAGACACATTTTTGAGCTCATACACTAGTAAAATAATTTTGAAGACAAAATAAAGTGGTACGGCACTAGAAGGTATGGACACTGGAGACGTAGCTAATAAGTACGGTGAATACTCCATTATTAAATTCTTATTGTCTTAATGTGTTTGAGTTTGTGCTTTCATTTTGCTTATGTTGTTTATGTTATTCACAATATTATTGATCTATTGCACTAAGTAGCATAAGTTGCTCACATAGACGTCAATAATGCCTTTTTCATAAATATAGATCAGAGAGTGGTATTGGAGCTTAAGGTTCATTTTTAAAGGTTTGATAGTGTCATGTGAATATTGAATGCTTACTAGGTCAAAGTCCAGCGAGGGAGAAGGATAACTTGTTGAAGCAAATCCAGAGAGATTAGAATGGTATTTTCACAAAATAAGATGACATAAGAAAATGTATTGGGAAAAAAAAGCTCAATCCTTGGACAATTTCATGAAAAATACATGCGACGATAGAAGAAATGTATAAAAGAGTTTAAAAAGAGCATAGGTGAAGGCACTTCATCACCTAAACCCAGGACAAAGAATCGGGGGAAAATCCTCTTTCATTATTTCCACCATCTCCTCCATCATTCACAATCATCATCATCATCATCCTCTTCTCACTTAATTCTACTTGTTCTAAAAGAAGAAGAACAGAAATCCTCTTTGATAAAATTAGATGTCATAAAATTTGGTTTTCCAATTTATGAGTCGGTGAGATTAACATTGAAAAGCTTGATCAATTGGATAAGAAAAATTGAAGTTTATAGCAGGGGTCATAGAGATTTGTTTGAAAAGAAAATAAGAGAAGATCAAGCTTGCTAGCCTTCGTCTTGGAGGGAACCGCACTTGTTTTGGTGGGAAGATAAGACACGGAAATAGATCTTCAAAAACATGGTAAAATTATTTTTTTCATGGAGATGAATTTGTTTACGCTATTAAAAAACAATTTTATCTTTTGGCTTATACGTAACAAAGCTATGATGTGTTGGCAAAACATTATGTCGATTAAAAGGTTCAAAGTGTGCAAAGTTATACGTATGAATTTCATAAAAGAGCTTTGACACTAGGCATATCATTGTACTCACCATAAACATTATTGAAATACATAGGTGGCCTACATGGTTGTTTTGAGGCATACCATATTGATTTTTAATCCAACTAGCTTAGATGATGTATCAGTTCAAGCAACTCATCTAGAATCTAGGGGTAAAAATGTATCTCATGATGTTGGTAAGTCATCTAAATCTACTGAAAATCAAGGATAAGGAAAAAGAAGACACATGATGAAAGGAAAGGAATGCGAACATTGTGAATAAAAAAAAGCCTACATGCACTCATTGTAAGAAAGAAGGGCATGATAGAGGGCACATGATATTTGAGCACTTGCATCTAGAATTGAAGCCTAAAAAAGGATTTGGGAATAAAGAGAGCAAAATAATGATGCTATTATGCTTGCTAAAGGACTTGGGATGAGATTTAGGAGATGAAACAAGAATTATAGGTATAGGTTTAAAAGCTAAAAATTCTCAAGAATCTACAAGTAATTACTTTTGCATTCAGTTGATAATGAAAATAATGAAAAGGAAAAGAAATGAGCTATTTCATATTAGATTCGTTTCCAAGCATACTAAAATTTATACTTTGTTTGACAATGGCTCTCAAGTTAATTTGATTGTTGAATCTATGTATAAAGAAATTATGTTGAAACAAAAGCACGTCGTAAAAAGCCATACCCATTGGGTTGGGTACTATGATAAAACTAAACTACGGAGTTACGAAAAAATGCGGACTTCGTTTTGCAATTGGATCGGAGGATTTGTAGAGTGAGGGATTGAATTAGATATAGTCCCATTGGATATATGTGAAATTGTACTAGGGAGTCCATACTTTTATGATAGAGATGATGTCTTCTATCGCAAAGGGAAAATAAGTATCAACTCACTAAGGATGGAATCAAATATGTATTAAGATCTCATAAACTCAAATATAACTACTACTCTCATAAATTCGGGAATAGGATGAAATGAATTATAAATTCAAGTAAAACAATTTTTTCTTTACTTATGATTGTAGCATGAAAGGATCTTGATAATTCTTATGCTTTTCAAGGTACGTAATCCTAAACGATGAAATAAGATTTAGTTAAAGTTGTTTTTTATTATGATATTCTATTTCAAGTAGCCGAAAGGGATTCACTCCGGCAAGCGACGGAAGAGAACATGAATTTATTTGCTGATCCAGATACTCTTCCTAACATTGGAATGTACAGGGTTACCGGCTCACAGAGAATACGAAATAACGAAGAATGTACAGAGGTGCTCGATCGAAGTTTATCGACCAAGCACTTCGATCACCTATTGTGTGTTGGTACATAAGAAAAGATGGTTCGTGGAGAATTTGCATCGATTTCGAGCACTAAATAAAATAACAATAAATAATTGTTATCCTCTTCCCTCGCATTGATGATTTATTAGATCAGATTCGAAAGATGGAGTTTAATTCACTAAGTTAGACTTTAGCGAAGCGACTTTCTATCGGATCGGGGTTTACAAAACGGGATGAATGAAATATTGCTTTCAAAGTACAAAGCAGGGACTCTATGAATGGATGGTTATGCCTGCTTCGGCTTGAAGCCAATTCTCAAGCTACATTCATGCGTGTCATGAAGGATGTCTTTAGGCGATGTTATAGATAGATTTTGTAATAGTCTCACTTAGATGGTATTATTGTTTTTAGTGAAGACATGGGATGAACATATAAACCATGTAAAGAAGGTTTTAGATAGGTTAAAAGAGAAAATCTCTATGTAAAAGCCCGTCAAAATGTGAATTGGGCGAGGACATCTTTAAATTATTTGGGTTATATTGTGAGGGTGTGTGAATTGAAGGTAGATCCCTCTAAGGTAGAAGTAATTGTAAATTGGCCTAAGCACAATAATGCCTACGGGAGTTAGAAGTTTTTTTAGGGGTAGCACAAATACGAGAGAAAGTTTTATTTCTAACTTTTCTTTTGATTGTAGCTCACTTTACATGCTTTGAAAAGTGTGAAACAAGTGTTTTAGTGAGGAGGAAAACAACGAAGAAAGCCTTCGACATTGAAAGAAATGATCAATACACCGTGAGTAATAGCACTCCCATATTTTTTAAAGCCGCCATTTTGAGATCGAGATGAAGATGCAAGTGATTATGCCATGGGGGGTAGTGTTGATGCAACACGAAAGCCTATATGCTTTCATTACGAGACATTCACATCGTCGGTAGTTAACTATCCTACGATACGATAAAGAATTTTATGCATTAGTACGGAGTGTTAAAAAGGTAGGAAACATTACATAATGGGAAAAGAAACAATCATACATATAGATCATCAACCACTACAATATTTACACTCACAAACTAAATTGAAATTGTCGAGACACTCTATTTGTTGGATTAGGTTTCTTACAACAATTTTCATCTTGTATCAGAGCTATAAGAAAAGGCATACGTAATAAGGTTGTAGACATGTTATCAAGACCAATCATAAATGCATCCACGAGTTCTTAAGCATAATTCGATAGCTTGCATGAAATCTATATTGAATAGTATCGTTAAGGGATCACATATTTGAAGAGGATGTATATGCAACTTTAAGTTATAGGAAAGAAGTAAAAGAATTGGATTATTTCATAAAGGACAAACTCTTATATCATTTGGGGAAAATTATGCATTCCATAAACTAAGGAGAGTTAATGTGATTCGAAGCTTCATACTTCTCTAATTTCAGAGTCACTTTGGTGTAAGTAAAACAATTTCACACAATTACAAATATTTTTCTATTAGCCACTGAATGAATAGAAACAATTTCGGGATATATTAAAGGATGTCTTGTGTTTCGCTTCATAAGCGAAGCCAGAAGTAACGAGAAAATTAGGCTTGTACAATCCACTTCCAATTCCTTCTCGTCCTTGGGAAATTTTATCCATGGATTTTGTTGAGATTCCCAAATGTCTAGAAAAAGGTCACAATTATTTGTATATGTAGTTGTGGACTAGCTACGGTAAGATGTGTTTTTTGACTAACATGTACTAAAAAGGTCGAAGTTGAACAAACTACACAAGATTTTTCTTTTCAAAAATGTATGGGTTCATTTTGGGTTGCACCCACCTCTATTGTATCTAATCGAGATTACCTCTATTTGTCGGGAAATTTTAGTCGAGTTATGTAGGGAACTCGCCATGAGACAAGTTAAAAAAGAAGAGCACACCATTTCATCCATGAGCAAGCAGAAAGCTAGACAGAAGTGGTAAGTAGAGGATAGAGGTACAAAGTTGCTTTAGAGGTTATTGCGAGGAAAAGCATCCCAAGCTTTGGGATCGACATTTATGCTATATGCATCATGCTTACAACCATGCTGAAACATCTGTTCTACTCAAATATCTTCATTTAAGACATCGTTTTGGTTTTCATACCAAAATTCTTTATTGGATTTCATCTTTGGTAAAGACACTAGTGAGTTGATGGACACTAAAGATGTGGACGAAACCAGATTCATTGAACGAGATCTAGGAAATTCACCGAGGCTAATACGAGCCGAAACTGTCGGAAAAAGCCAAACAAAGTATCAAAGAGAGCATGACAAGCATCGAGTTGAGCATAGTTTTCAGAGTTGGTTATCAGAGTACGGTTGCTACATCAACGAAAGAAAAGACTTCAAAGAGGAAGGTAAAAAGTTGAAAACCAATTATATATGAGTCACTTTCAAAATTCATGAAGTAAAATTGGTGAGAATGATTTACTATAGATCTACTGACTTATATAAAGATTTATTTAGTCGTTAATGTGTGGAAAACTTACGATTGTATGAATCTTCATTGTTTGAAGTTCAAGAAGAGCAAAGTCGGTACCTTCCATCGAAGATTTTTTTTCACGAGTATCTCAACGAGTTGCGAGGAGGACACAATTCTTGACGGAGGGATAAGGACTTCGCAACAAGGGGAATTTTATTATCTTCGAGTTGGGCTTAAAGGTACAAATCCAAGTAAAGCACGATGGATAGAAATTTGAAAAGTGAAGGAAAAATATCCTCACTTTCTCGACGGCTAAAACCAACTTTTGGTGGTGCTAAAAGCTTCTAGTGGGGAGGAGTGATCCAAAAATGGAGTTAGTTTTGTGTGTTGAGATCAAAGTCTTCAAATGTAGATGAAGATAGGATCAAGTTGAAGTGCTCATCAACAATATTCAAATGGTGTGAACGATGCGTAAAAGCACGATATCGTATCAAGAAGATGTGGCTAGTCAAAGTTTATGAAAAACTAGGAGACAAAATGACAAAAAAGTCAAAGTACAAGTCTAACGATCAAGTCAACGGTCGAGATGATGTCAACACGACACATGTCATCCGGGGAATATGCCACATATGTCTAGGACCGACGATCGTAGCGGGATGCGGCGATGTGGTGAAGTGTGATTGGGTTGGAGATGGGCCAATGCAGAGGCTGACATGTGGCAACGATTTTTGCCCTAATTTGGTCTTATTTCCAAAATTTTCTCATGGGATCGGGGAGGATCGAACCCGTGACCTCCCGGAGACGGCCTACGATTTCACTCAAGATTGCTTAATGGATGAACCAACGCATTAAGTTGCATTGAATGCAAACGGATTTGTATTTAATGGATTTGGGTTTGTATGCCACCGGAAAAAAGGCCGGATAGTCGGTGAACCCCACGGCTACGAGACCTTTATTGTTAATGGCTACATTTATATACTTCATATAACATACCCAACCAGAAATTTATGTTAAGGATTTTTAATGCATGCATATATATTATGCCATATTTTAGTTCATTTTTCGCGCACACTTTTGATTGTTAAAAGCCACATCATATATTATAACAAATATATGTTACCATATATATATCAAATAGATGGGGATATATCGACGGGGATGTGGCAAAAGGGGTCGGGTGGGGGTTTCGACCCGCCGACCTTCCCAAAAATTATATAACATAATGACTTTTCACAAGGCCGATATCCATTCAACGAAGTAGTGGAGCTTGTGATGCAAGCCACCAAATTTCATTTTTATACTCAGGTGCGTAGAGCCGAATGCACCCAAAAGCTAGCTGAAAAAGCACGGTCAAGGTTGTTTCTTTGCCAAAGAAAGGTTGTTTTAGGGAAGGTGGTATTGTGAATGGAAAGAGGTTGTTTTGAATTCTCGAGGAGTCGAGACGTGATAGTGGCATACAATAGGCAGTGTGCTCATTTTGACCTAAGAGATTTTGAGTCGATTCATGATGGTGGGGTCCCATTTTTCTCATTTGAGCTTCTATTTTTTAGCTGCGTACCTTAAAATCATTTTGAGGAGACAAAATAAAGAAAGTTAGCACTTTGAAAGATAAGGACACGGAGGCGTAGCGAGGAAGTTTGGTAGAACTACATTATTAATTTCTTCTTGTGTTAATGTGTTTGAGTATGTGTTTTCATTTACTTATCATTGCATTTATGTTATTAGAAATATTATCAATCTATTACTACAAAGTAACATAAGATGCTCACATATACATCAAATATACCTTTTTCATAAATACACATCAAGCAATCCAATATCTCATATAAGTGTAACCATTTTGTAGATAAAGAAAGGTTTTGTAGAAAAAGAAACACAGACAACCATTATGACCAATTTATGAAGAGCTTAAAATGTTATTGTTCAAAGGTTTCATACTAAATTTAATGTTTTAAATCATAAACGACTACCGGAGTCTGGTAGGATTAGATGATAAGTTGGTCGAAGTTAGAAGATTACATTGCCAAAAAGTTATATACAATTGCAATAGAAAAATCAAAGGGATTTGCCAGGTATCACAGGTCACATTACGGGGAGAGATTTTTTTTGAAGCTACTGCGAGTTTAATTTGATAATTCAACATCAAATCAAACACTTGTTCATTCAAAGACCAACTTTTTATACATTTACTATAGTATATGAAATCTTCACAAGAGTGATTAATTTAGAAATCCACAAGTGAAGATGCAATGGGATAGGTTTTCGTGAAACGATCGAGTAAAATATTAATTTTTCATCATGCTGACACATCAGAGTTTTTGAAGAGCCAAGTAAACAATAACTTCCACCAAAAGAGTCGAATCATAAACAACCTCCTGGAAAAAATGAGAACACTCCCATCTATATGTCTCCTTATTTTATTCTTCTTATCCTATTATTGTGTATCAATTAAGATATTTCTAAATTTTTGTTAATTAGTATAAATAACTCTCATTTCGAGTTATTAAAGGTTGCACACTTGGATGAGTGAAATTTTTGTAAGAAGAAATTGTTAAAAGCCTTTTATGTCATCAATAATACAAGGAAGGATTATGAACTTCTCTCATACAAATCTATATTCTATGTGATTTTTCTAGTTTGTCAAAGCTATTTTTGTTTATTCATATCTTATAATTAGTTATCGAAGATAACTAGGTGAGGTTGATCTGTGTTTTGAGAAATCTTCATAATTCCTCATGAAGTTATTATTATTTTTAAATAATGGTTTATTTGAAAATATGTTTATGTAAGTACCTTTTATTTATAAATGGGTCGGAACTCATTGATAATTTTAGATATATTTTGTTGAACTTTTAGACTTATTTTTTTAAAGAGTTTTTTCCGACTTATGGTTTATTGAATAATTCAATCAGAATATTTAATAATCATATTCTCTTACATAAGTCCACTTAATCGAATTATAAAATCTTAATCACTATGTAAGATAAAAAAACAAAGCCCTTACTTATAATTACGAGATATTACCTACAAATTTAAATCTATAATTGTTTGCTAAAATTTATCTTCTCCATTGAGTCCTCCAATATTACAAAACACAAGCAAAACATTGCGGATGGTTTGGCTACGATTATTGACCACAAGTCATCTCAAAGGACAACACCAATTTTAGCGTCTGTTGTAAGGGAACGAAATTGAATTTTTTTCTGGGGACAATGATAAAACCCTATTCCCTTTAAGGTGACTAAAGGTTTAGTAAGGTCAAAAATATCTCACTTGGCGATTCTTCGCTGACCAAAGCTGGCTCCTTCAAAGCACACTAGATTTCAATCGGGATCTGAGAAGATTGGTGAGAAGAACTTCTTCTAGGAGAAGGCATAAAACTCGCTGTCTTCTTCTATTCCTCAAGAGGATATCAATATAATTCCTATATCCCTTCAGTCTACACCCATCCCCTTAGAATCGGAGAGACGTACACGATCAGGGTACGTGCAGCTAGCTATCTAAAGAGTGAATTTTCAATCGAAGCCTTGATTGGTTCATTCATTTTACAGAATCCTATAAAATACCTCGAGGAACATCAGAATCTCCTATGATTGCAGGCGAGTTTGGATCTAAACTTTGCCTAGATTCAATCCTATTAGATCCATTTCCCTGTCACATACTCTAGACCCTCAACTTCACATCAACGAAAGGATCTCTATTATGTTTATATTCCAATCGTTTATTCAAACCTAGGGAAGGATAAGAAGAAGAAGTTCAAAAACTTGTTATTAGAACTCCTTTAAGGTCCCGAAGGGTTACTTATTTCCCATTTTTATTCTCCTCCTCATTCTCCACCTCATTCCTCACCCCCAACTTCTCCATCTTCATCTACAACTTCTACTTCTTCCTCCTCATCTACTTCAACATCTTCGAAGTATGTACTTGGTTTCGGACCAATTTTAGAAAGCAAGATATGCTCATCTTTTACTTCATAATATCCTCAATGACTTTCCACCCTGGATATCTAAAACACCTTCCCGGATTCAATGGAGAAATTGGCTTATCATGCGAAGACCATCTCTCGGCATTTTTTGGATTTTTCCGATAACATGAAAATTGAATATGAAAATGTTTACATGAGACTTTTTGTCCAATCTCTAAGAACGGAATGTAGGATTTGGTTTAGACAACTTCAAGAAAAATTCTATTAGATCCAGAGGGAGAAGTGACCACCATATTTAAAAATCAATGGGGAGGAGTAAAAAGGGATCTTTTGTACTTCTTAGCTAAATTTTAAAGAACTAAAAAAGAATTTTGGAGAACCAGATTGTTGTTTTCATCAGAAAGATTCAATAACCTTTACCACAAAATGCATGCTTGATTGTAAAAACCCCTATAGAAGCGGCTAAAGGTTCAGATTCTCAATAGCTTTTGAGGATGACTTTGAGTAAAACGTATCGTTGAGAGAGGACATCCCGGAAACTTACGAGGACATGAAAATTAATTATATAAAGGTCGAAGAAAATAGGGCTACATATACTTATAAGCTAAAATCTAAAGCTAAAAAAAGCACAAAAATAGATTAAAAAATCAAGAAGCATCTTCTTCCTCTAAATCTAAAAGTGAAGATGCAAAAAAATTGATGAAATCACAACACTTCTTAGAAATTTATCCAACACTAGTTTCAAATATTGAAACTCAACCAATAAAAAATTCAACAAACTATTTCTAGACCACGAAACGAGAGGTCCAACGTCGAGTTTAAAAAGGATGCTCCATTGAGAATTCTTTAGAGGCCTCATGCTTGGCTGCAACAACTACCCTGCTATGTTGTTGATTGATGATCAAAAAACCCGATGACAATACCTTTTCTATTACTTAAGACATCAATAATGTAGATCATACACTACAGATTCAGGACTATCATTGTCCCTATTCCCCAGTCAAACCCCCTCGACGAAGACCAAGATAATTCTCGGATTTTCTAAGTATCAAGATTTTTCTAAGTTCCTTATTATAGAACTCAATAGAAGATATTAATTAAGACCTAGATGCTGGTCACTAGTAGACACTCTAAAAAACCACTGTAATAATTGAGCCTCAAATGAAAAACTACCAAAACTAAAACTACTTTTGTTCAACCTCTAAATTAATCGAAGTGATTCTCCTCGGATTGGAAATAATATATTGACAACTTTTTAAAGTTGAGAAAAGAATTAGAAAGAGTTAAAATTCCAATTCCACTTTTTAAAGAGAAATTTCTAAAAATCCGGGGTATAAAAGTCAAGTTGCAAAATGGATCCAAAACTCTAGTATGGATGCTTGAAGGAGATATTATTAATACGCAAGTGAAATCGACCCAACATAGCTTTTGGTCGAGTTATGATATCATTTCTTGAATCCATACTGCACCTTTTATGTGACTTTAAAAGTGCATGACTTTCTCGCTATACAGTGCATGCTTGATTCAGTGCTTCACACAACTTAATGCCTAAAGTCATCATGAGAACAAGCTTAATTTGGATATCACTTGAACCTATCACGACATATATACCATAACTCTAAGACAGGTTCAAGTGTTTAGGACTTATTAAAGATATAGTGTCCACTTTACATCAAATACTGAGTTAAAGTGTAGAATTATACATAGATGTCGGTGATATTTCTCCCAGATTTAGAATCTAGTTTATCGAAAGATCATGTTGTGCAAAGATTGGGGAGGAAGTCCTCAAATGGAGATGTCTTTGCCTACATTTCTGTATATGGTGGAGAGAGCACTTAGGTTATATAGAGGATTTAGATTCACTAAACAGCTCAGTATTTGCAAAAGATGATCAGGCTAAAAATAGATCCCATTTATCGGATGAGCAGGGATTTTAGTTTTTTTCAACTATATCATGGATACCCTTCATAGAATTACGGAACTCAATATTGAGGGATATAGTTGGCGAGCACTGATTGGTTCAAAACCTAAAATTTGAATTATTACTTTGAGTGGATCTTGCACAAAGGTGGTGCTTTAGGAAGAGATGTGTGTTTGATTTCCCCTTTGACAAAGAAAATATCACTAAATCTATTTAGAGTTAGCGTTTTGTGTCACAAATAACATTGATGAATATGAATATTTTATCCAAAGTTACAACTTGCTAAATGTTTAAAGGTCAAAATTTGATTTTCTTCCTTGATTCTTAACTTATAGTAAGACATGCTAGGAGTCTACATAGTCGAAACAAAGAGCACACTGAAGCTCGAGATCATTCCGGAAATGAGATTTTGGAACACCATTGAGAATTCCTTTGATAGCCTTTCAATATACACTTATATTCCTAGAGATGAAAAACATGCACTACGATTCATTCGTACATTGTTCGACTATTTCATAAGATTCCGGATCAATTTCAAATTAGGTATAAAATACCAAAATCAAATATAGGTCATCGATCTACAAACAATCTTGAAACATTGGAAAATATTTGAAGATGACGAAAAAATTAAATCCTTTCTTCAAGTCATTCGAAAATTTTTTACGTATTAAAAATTGAAGAGGATAACTCAGTGCAATGATACAATGAAGCTACACGAAGACCCGGGAAAAATCAGATCTTAAACCAAAAGTAGTTGAGTCAGTGATATAATACTAAATATCAAATATATTTATCCCTAAGGGACTTGTATCTTTTAGAAAAATCGTTTGATCAAATAGGTGTTCCCAAAAATCAGTTCTCTACTTCACTCGAAGATGAGCATTGAAGACACTATTGGTGTAGGTACGGATGAGGGAGATTAAAAACATTAAAATTTGTAGCATCATTAAATCACAGAACTTCAATACGAGATATACCAAAATTCTCAATAATTACAAAGATGTCTTTGCTCTGGTCTTATGCTAGTATATAAAAACTTATAACACATATTTAAATTTGGTATAAAAATTCCACTACAACCAAATGCGAAACACGTATAAAAAAAAGTTAAGAAGAATGATCATAGTTAAACTAGCTTCCCCACAAATAGAAAAATACATTTAGAAAAGACTTTTATACTGCCCAAATAATTGTCCCATTAAGATCACTCTAGAATTGGGTTTCCAATTTATTCCCATGTGATGAAAAAAGAATGGTGAAATAAGACTTTGTGTGGATTTTAGAAACGCTTAATAAGTAATCCTTTAAAGATAATTATCCACTCCGAAAAAATGGATAAATTACTTCTAAAAAGTGTCACGTGCTAATAGACTACCTCTATCTTTGGATGGATTCTCTGGTTATAATCAAATATTGGTGAATTCAAAAATGCAAGAAGAAGATAGATTTTACCACACCTTGGGGTAAATGGTCATGTATTCCTAGATGCCTTTTGTTCTCATCAAAAGCATGAGAAACATTTCATAGAGCCATGCGAATTCGCCTTTGTCGAGAAGGTAAACAATTTTTTATTGTTATTTATCTTGATGATTTAACAGTTTTCTCTCGGCCGGATCATAAACATCTCAAGGAATTGATGAATGTTTTGAGAGGTTCGGGAAGTACGGAATATATTTGAATCCCAAAAATTCATTGTTCACCATTCAAGAGGGTAAATTACTAGGTCATATTATTTCAGAAATATGGAGTGGTTCATGATCCCCAAAAGGGTCTGCTGTTTGCTATTCAATCATTATCATTACCTAGAAATAAGAAAGGAGATTCAATATTTTCTCAAGGAAAATTAATTTTTTGAGGAGTTTTATACCTAAATATGTAGAAATAATGAAGGAAATAATAGATATTCTCTAAATGAGAATCGTGAACTCACAATAAACCATTCAAAAAGTAATATTTTTATATGAAGCACCAACCTTACTTGAAGTCCGAAACTAAGCATGAACCTTTAGGTATGTTTTTTTTTCTTGTGAAAAGTAGCCTGTGTTGTTGTACTTTTGAAAAATAATGAATATTATAATTATCAACCTTTAACTTTCTTTAGTAAGGTCATGAGAGATGCGAAACTCACTATATGATATTATCGAAAAAATAAGCTTATGCCTTAGTTCAATCCCTAAAGTAATTTTTAGAATGTATATCCTCCATTCGTCTATCATTGCCTATACGCCTAATAAAGCTATCAAAATTGTCCTAACACTAGAAGACAACGTTTGATGGGAGAAGAGGAATATGGATAACTCAAATCCTTGAGTTTGACCATACCATTAAAAATACCAGAGTTAGTAAAGAGTAGGGTTTAGCTATAGTTGCGAGTCTGAATCAATTGCAATTATTTGGGCATAAAATATTTTTTTTAAGTCTACTGAGAAGCATCCACAAAGAACCTTATTCAAGTTTGGAAAGGACAATCCCCAAAGAACCTTCCTTAAATGTCAGAAGGGATCAATCCCACAAGAACCTTCCCATGGAGTGAAAAGGAAAGAATACACAAGAAACACGTTCTCATCAGCATTTGAGAAACGAGTCCTATGTCATATTGAGTGAGAATTTTGTTGTAGTCGGATTGGTATGAAGACTGTCATTCATTTTCTTATTCATTTTGAATGTCAAGCTCGAGTTTTCAAAAACCGAGTGCAAGAAACACTCGAGGTTGAAATCCATCAAAACAGTCTATGTATCATCGATGAGAAAATTATACTTTGGAAAGATCACTCTATAATATTCTACTACTTTATGCTTAACGAGAATCATAAACTAAAGGAATCATTTATCGGTTTCATTCGAGGGGATATGTGGAGGCCACTATCCTTGGAGAACAACGGCCTGCTACAAGATACTTAGAAACATTTTCATTTGGCAGCTACTCTGTGTTTTAGAAGTAGGAGAAAAAATCGGAGAACTGTGTTCCAGAGTCATATGTTTGCTAGTAAGAAAAAACTCGCGACCCTTCCACTAGTTCTAGTGAGTTCTTTCAATACCTTTCCTTCAATGGGGATTACATTTTATAGGTGAAATACACCGAACCTCCGATGTCAATCGGCGCGAGATGGATCTTAAAGCACTCACTGAATATTTCACCAAATGGGCGAATCCATTCACCTGTAAGAAATGCTACACATTCGGTTGTAATCAAATTAATTGAAGAGAACATTTTATCCAGGATTTGGTTTCCCACGGCAAATAGTCAGTGATAATTCCACAATGTTCAACACATAAAAATGATATAATTCATCCATGACATATAAGATTCTCTTGCATCACTCAACTCCCTATTATCCGAAGAAAATAGAGTCTTGCTAAATCATCTAACACAAAGTTTAGTGAAGGTAATCAAAGAAAATTTAGAAGACCACAAGAGAAAAACTAGGATAGTCGTCTAATTTATGCATTTTAGGAAAACATGATTTTCATCCCAAAATATCAATGGGTAAATATCCATTAGCAATTATTTTATGGGAAAGATGTTATTTTACCTACAAAGTTAGCTTTCCATGTGCTCGAAGTTTCTACAAGAATCTACTAACAAACTTCTGATGATTTCTCAAGAAGATTAATCAGATTATTGAGATTGAATGAAAACAAATATGAGATTAAATAAAAACTAAGGAAATATCATAATAAAATGAAGAGTCTCTTTGATAGAAATGCGCAGAAATATATTTTAGAGAGGATATCTAGCTTTAAGGTGGGATGCTAGGAGAGAAGATACATGGAAAAGCATGGAGAGTTTGAACATTTATGGTTTGGAGTCACTCTAACATTGCTGAGAGGTAAACACGAAACTAAACACATTTTTCTACGGAAATTTGGAAGGACAACTTTCAGCAGCTTGTCTATCAATTAGCGAGATTTTTGAAACACTATATCTGAAAATGCTTGGGTGGAAATCCTACATCATCATTGTACATCCAATCATTTCAAAAAGTATCGTTTGTTTTCTACGTCAAAGACTCCATAGCATCGAGGAGAAGGCACATCCGAGCGCTTGTTCTACGCATCCCATAGGGAAAGCAGATCCTAGTACGGAGCAGATCGTGCTAACATAACTTCATTTTTGAGAACTTAAGTATAGGGTATTTGGAAAAATGAAAATAAAATGCTAAGATAGAACATGGATGAAAAAGAAAAAATTTTAAAAATCGTTTTGAGAGAGAAAATTATATTTTATTATCTATCATTGAAAGAGGGAGAGAGAGGAAATGATATAGTAGTTTTCTCTAAATAAAGGAGGCAAAAAGGAAAAAAATGTTAGGGAATTGTGAATTAAAAAATGTTCATGCTTTAGTGTTTAAAATAATAAATGGCCGCTTCTTTGAATGCGCGGATTATCAAAAAATGTAAAGTTTTAATATAAAGCAGTATAGTTAAAACCTTTAGAAAAAAGGGTTTAATAGTGCATTTTATCAGATTTATATATATAAGCGCATATGAATTTTATTATAAGATCGTCTAACGGAAAAGAAGTCAAATCACTTGAGATAAAGTGCTCTCCATTTTTCAAATGAGAGATCTCGAGCTCCCTCGGATCTATGGAAGAAATAAACTTTCAGGAAACCATCGAGTAGCTTCTTGTTAATGCTGAGGGGTAGTGTCCGAAAAGTCTAATATTAATAGTTGCTCTTTCCCATGATGTGGGTAGCACGATATCACTTTGCACAAAACTTGAACCGAGGAAACCGAGGTACATCCCAAAATCCACCTCGGGTTTTAATCTTTGATAACCATTTTTCCCGGGTGCCATAGCGTCGTTGGGTCCACAAATCAATCATATCTCTCCATGTCACTTGTTCAGTCTACCCCTTTCCGCCAATGATGCAATTATACCCATTAATCTTCTTGTTGGCCAATAAATCCACTCAAGTAGGACGCGAAGTAATTGTATTGTTGTGCAGATCTAAACCTCATTATACTAACCAAATAGCAGGCACGCTATACATGGTGGAAAAGAACACCCCCTGAACTAATCTAATAAAATTTCCAACGGCCTCTCAGTTCTTTCACTTTACCTCCTCAGTTCAAATTTATTTTCATCCTTCTTTTTCATGTTATAACGATCTACTGATCACCATTAATATTCCGACGAAACCCTGTCATCATTTATATAACTTTTCAGAGCTTCAGAGTACTTGTACTAATCTATACTAGTCAAGCATGGCACCTAAGGCCAAAACCAAAAGTAAAACTACTCCTCGGGGATAAAGGTAACAAAAGAGTGATAGAAAAAAATCCAAAACACGTCAATCAGTCGTTGCAGATGTCATCTCCCGAGGTACGCTCATTCGACTTCTAAATTCATTTCGAAGATACCAAATCCATTACGAAGACATCCTTACAACTACGAAAATTAATCTCAACCTCATACCCCTAGCTTATGCCTATTTAAAAATAATAGGCTTTGCTACTATGAATTCGATTTCTATGAGCTACATTTTGTCTCTAAAAACGAGAAGGACATGGATAGTCAGGACCCTATTAGGTTACGGGAATCTATATTGTCTTTGTTTGCATTCCCTCAAACTCACTCATTTTGGATCTAATTTCTTGATGTCGAGAGGTAGTACAACCCTATAACCAGGTCGAGCGGTGACTCGCAATGAAAACATGTTGATCACCATATCCCCTAGAAACCATTAATCGAGATTCTTCTTATCCCTCCTTACGATTCCTTGTCCTATTTCTCTCCTTCTTCCCTCATGGACTTTTATCATAAGTGTCTTTGCCTCAGAGGATTTAGATATTGTGACATTTTCCATATGCGAGGATGCGAGATTACCGAAGAGAAATCCCATAAATGCCAACCTCCCATATTTCCTATAGCTTCCAAACACTTCATCTCCCTTATTTCTTATACGTTAGGATACACGAATGCTTTAGAGCCCCGTTAGTCGAAACCCATCTGGGTTTCTTATCTATCTTCGGTCTTGAAAAAATCACCATTGTTTATGTATAATTACCGCCATTTCTTGGGTGATATTATACATGAAAATTTGGGAACTTAACCACACAAGTAATATTATTAAAACTTATTCTTATGTGATTATTCATATTATTTTGCATTTTCGAGCGGGGAAGATTTTTCACACATCCACTTCAACAAGTAGGATGTGCATGGAGTGAATCGATTAGTGATTCAACGCTTGTACAAAACTAATCGGAAGCTTCATCAACAACCACTTCTTTCTCGGAATTCATAGATTCATTCATTCACCCAATAAGAAGCTCCTTACCCGAGTCAATCGAGATCCTAGAATTGGAAAATACATTAAAATAATTATGCACCTCGGTGAACAAGAAAGGGGAGGTGATCGGTATACGTATAAACATTACACGAGAGATTAGGGTGTATGGTTGCAAACTTTCACTATACAAACTTCCAGAGATATGTTCCTATAGAGAATTTTATCCTTAGAGGTACATAAGAAAAAATATTAAATATGGATGAATTTCATTTTGTTTTCATAGGAAAGAGGAAAGCCCGGTTCAAAACTCAAGACAATATTGGATCATTGATGCACAGTAGCGAGAGCAAACTAGTGGTGATGCGGATGCATTATTAAAGAAGATGGGTGTCTAATCATGTTTTACTTAGTCATATGAACCCCATGGCATTATGTCTTTATTCTGCGAGGGTTTAAGTCGAAGACAACCTCTTACACGCATACCTCGAGCGGATCGGAAAATAGAGAAATACATGAACCATGATGAATTGGTAGAAGATACTCTACGGGAAGCGAGATGAAAAAGTAATTTACACTTCAAATGTACAAACACTAGTGCACGATAGTAAGCGATAGGAAAGGATCGAGAGAAGAGACAACACATTCCAAAGAAATTTTGAGAAAGGATTCACCTTACAACATAAGAAGGAAAATCTCATGTCCTCCTTTATTTCTTAAGAGAAACAACACGATATCATAGATTTGGGAGATACGAAATCTCCACATCCACCAAAATTTCTCGGACTCCTCACACTGAGCATCACCGCAAGAGAGCCACAGAGAAATCATTCAATATTCATATGCCATCTCTTATGAAAAGAAAAACAATTCTCTAGATTTCTAGACCCCATCGAAGCACCGAGAATGAAGGGCCCTGAAATCAGGATGCTGTTTACTAACTTGATTTTGGAAACCAACATCTACATTACAACATAGGCTTCTCACTTCCTTCGACAATGAGAAAGGAAGGATTCAAATGGCTTTATACAATCAACAATTCCATTTCCAAAGACTCGTGCTAAGTATAAGAATAGTGTCTTCTCATTTGATACAAAATATATTCAACCAATTAACTAGATGGACATGCATAGGCGGTCGGAGAGTTGATATTTTCAACAATGACTACATGATACTGTATTTATGAAAAATGAATTATTGATGTCTCTTTGAACTTTCTTATGTTATTTAATGCAATAGATCAAAAAAATATTTTTAATAACATAAACGACATAAGCCATTAAAAACACATTCGAAACACATCCCACACGGCAGAAGTTTAATAAGGAGTTCACTAGACTTCCTAGCTACATCTCTTGGTACTTTTAGCTTCTAGATTCTAACCTCTTTATTATTATGTCTTCAAAATGATTTTATAGAGATGAGCTCAATAATAGACTCAAATGAGAAAATGGAGCTCTACCATAGCAGACTCGACTCGAAAATTTCGGTCCACAGAATGAGTATAAACTTGCCTATATTTTGCCTTTGTGACTTCCGGACCCCACAGGAAAGTCAAAAACAACTCTGCGATCTAGAAAAAACACCTTCTTGGAAGAAAATCTCCCTTCTACTGTGTCAAAACTTCCTTTCAAGAGCCGTTGGTGGTATGGGCGCATTTGACACTGCATGTCATACTTTAACTATATGTCGAGATGGCTTGGTATTTCAAGTATCACCCCTGCATAGCATATTGGCCCTCGAAAGCGCTTGTGTGAAGTTGTTTACATAAAAAGAATTTTTGGGGGTTGGGGGTTCGAAACCCCCAGCCACCTTTCATCGTTCAAGTTTCGTTGTATGATCCATATATATAACATATATTGAATATATCCCATGCACACATGTTATATACTATGTATATGGTCATTAACATATCTATATGGTGTGTTAATGTGCTCCGTATATATATTGTATGGTTTTCGCCATTAATAAGGTTTGGTGCATATAATATGGTTTGACATAACATATCATGCTATACAATGTATTGCGATAACCACATATTCCAAAGATCCAACGGATCGTGGGGTTGAGCCCCTGCTTTGAGTACGGCCTTTTTTCCGACACAAAATCTATCGAAGCAAATAAATATAACATCATACACATTGATAACAAGCACCACGTATAGCTCATCGCGGTGAACTAATTTCGATGAAAATTTAACACTTAGCCGGGAGGTCGGGGGTTCGATCCTCACGACCACAAAAATTTTGGAAATAAATTGTCATTGGGAAAAATCCAAGTTGCCACGCATCAGCTCTATATTGAGACCATATCAACCAATCATATATCAACATGTGTCTAAGTTTGATGACATCAACTTGTAAAAATGTCACATTCCATTGATGTCACGTATCACTGGCAGGCATCACCACGGTCATTGTTGACTTTGACTTTGACTTTTTCCATTTTTCCCTAGTTTACCATAAACTTTGACTTGCGATGTCGTTTTCATACGAACTTAGTTTTAGGCACGTTCGTACCATTGCAATCTTGTCAACGAGAAATTCAACTTGATCCTATTCTCATGCGCATTTGAGACTTTGATCTCGAGGAGCTTGGATCGATTTTGGATCACTACTCCCTCGTGGAAGCTTTTGGACCACCAAAAGTTTGTTTTAGGCTTCGTCGAGTAAGTGAGGATATGTTTCCTTCACTTTTTCCAATTTCTATCCATACGTGATTTACTTGGATTTGTACCTTTAAGCCCAAATCGAAGATACTCAAACTTCTCTCAGTCACGAAGTCCTTATCCTCTATCGAGAATTTTGTCCTCATGCTGACTCGTTGAGATACTCTAGTAAAAAAAATATTCGATGCAAAGTACTCGATTTTTTCTTGTGGATCTTCAATCAATGAAGGTTCATAAAATCGAAAATTTTCCACATGTCTATGATGGAATAGATGCATATAAGTGGTAGATCAAGACGCAAAGCTTATTCTCACCAATTTTGTCGAGAATTTTGTAGGACCATATCTAATTGGTTTCAAATTTTTACCTTGCCCTTGAAGTATTTCTTTACTAATGTACAACCAAACTTGATCACCAACTTGAAAATTACTGCTCAACTACGATGCTTTTGTCGTGCCTGGCTTTATACTTTCCCTTAGCTCTTTTCTAGTTGTTCCTAAACTCCCTGGTGAATTTCTTGGATGCTGTTGATGAACTTGGTTGCTTTGTCCACATCGGTGTGTCCATCATCCTGCATATGTCTTTACCAAAGACAAAATCTAAGGGGAGAATTTGGTTCAAAACCAAAACAAGTCTCAAATGGAGATCTTTGAGTAGAAGAATGTACAGCATGGTTGTATAGCATGTTGTACATAACACAAATGCTCATCCCAAAGCACTTGGGATTTTCATGGCATCAACATCGAAGCATAGCTGTCTTCTGCATGTCTCTATTCTACCACTGCTTTCTTGTCGTCCATTTTACGGATGAGATTTGCCTGCTCTTCTGTATAGATCTTATCTCCATGATTTGCCATAAAATTGACCAAAATTTACCAACAAATCCAAGAATCTCAATCGGATACTAATAGAAGTGGGTAACCCAAAGTGAACCCATACATTTTGGAAGAACAACTTTTCGAGTTTTCTTCGAGTGTTGTGACTTTCATTTAGTACATGGTGTCAAATATACATCTTAAGACCTATCCACAACTACATACAAATAATCATGACCTTTTCTAGACATTGACAACCCCTAGAAAAAATCCATGGATAAAATTTCCCAAGGACGAGAAGGAATTTGGGCCAGATTGTACTAAGCCTAATTTTTCACGTTACTTGGCTTTCTTGTAGCACACATAATACATCCTCTAATATCTCTTGAAATTGTTTCATTCATTCATGGCCAATAGAAGAATCTTTGTAATTGTGAAATTGTTTTACTTACACCAAAGTGACCTGTGAAATTAGAGAAGTATGTGCTTCTCGAATCACATTAACTCTTTCGGCTTGTGGAACTAATATTTTTTCCCAAATGATATAAGAGTTTGTCTTTTATGAAATAATCGAAATTCTTCTCACAGCTTGCCATGAATTAAAGTTACATATACATCCTTAAAATCTTTGTCTTGAGCATCGTGTTCAATATAGATTTCGTACATTGCTTTGAATTATACTTAACAATTGTGGGATGCATATTATGATTGCTCTTCATAACATGTATCTGCAAGCTTATTATGTATGGATTTATTATATCATGATTATAAGGAGATAGAAATTGCTTGTGAGAAGACATCCAACGATAGTGTCTTCGGATAGTGCAATGATAGTTTGTGAGTGTAAATATTGTAGATAGGTTGATAGATCTATATGTATGATTTTTCTTTCCCCAGTTATGTAGTGTTTTCTGCACTTTTTAACACTCTCTACTAATGCATATAATTATTTATTGTATGTCAAGATAGTTAACTATTGTTGATGTGAATCTCTCAAAATGAGAAGAATATAGGCTTTTTATACTTTGCATCAACACTTCCCCCATGGAATATTCACTTGCATGCTTTGTCTCTATCTCAAATGGATCTTTGAAGATGTAGTAGTGTTGAGATGCTTTTGGTGCTATCTTGGTCCTTTCTTTTAATGTGTCGAAAGGCTTTATGTTGTTTTCCTCCCCACTTAAACCGCATATTTCACACTTGTAAAATCATGTAAGAGGAGATGAAATGAAAGGAAAGTTAGAAGTAAACTTTCTCCTATTATTTTCTTCCCCTAAGAAACTTCTAACTTTTGTAGCGAGTATTGGGCTTAGGCCAATTTACAATGACTTCGACCTTAGATGGATCTATCTTCAATTCACCACCCCCTACTAATATAACCCAAATAATTTAAATTTGTCTTTGCCAAATTCACATTTTGATAGTTTTACATAGATATTTTTCTCTTTTTAACACATACGAAACTTGCCTTACATGCTTTCTATGTTCATCCCATTTTCTTACTTGAAAATCAAAATATCATCTAAGTAGACTATTACAAAATCATCTATCAAATAGGTCTAAAAACATGATTCATGACACACATGAATGTAGCTAAGAGAATTGTTTAAAGGCTGAGAAGGCATAAGCCATCCATTCATAGAGCCCTTCCTTCATTTTGAAAGAAGTCTTCTATACATCCTATTCTAAAACTATGATGCGATGGTAGCGCTTCTCGAAGTCCCTAACTTAGTAGATAAATTGTATCTATCAAGCTGATCTAATAAATCATCAATGCGGGAAGAGGATAACGATTCTTTATTATTACTTTATTTAATACTTCGAAAATCAATGCACATTCTGCTATGAAACATCTTTCTTTCATACCAATAATCGATAAACCCTTGATCGAGGCAATTACTTGCTTTTACCTTCTTCTTTACCTCTGCATCATCTAGTAGATTTGATACAAAGTCATCTATAAATCGGTGCTAAACATGATTTCATGACACACATGAATGTAGGTGGAGCATTGGTCAAGTCGAAAGGCATAACCATCCATTCATAGAGTCCTTGCTTTGTTTTGAAAGCAGTCTTCCATACATCTTGTTCTGAAACTCTGATATGATGGTAGCCGCTTCGGAAGTCTAACTTAGTGAAGTAAATTTCATCTTTCAATTGATCTAATAAATCATCTATATGCGGAAGAGGATAATGATTCTTTATTGTTATTTTATTTAATGCTCGTAAATCAATGCACATTCTCCACGAACCATCTTTCTTTCATACCAATAATCAATAAACCCTTGATCGAGCAATTCCACAATACCTTCTTCTTTACCCTCTGCATTCTCTAGAGATGATAACATGTACATTCCTATTGGAACTCATGATTGTCATTAGAGAAAAACTTTGCGAGTTAGTCTCACTTCTGATCGGAGGTGGGATCCACGAGAGGCGGTTAGTCCATGTCACGAACACACGGGGACATTGAACACAATGTCCAACAATCTCCCCATCTTGCTTCGAACCAAGTGAGTTTGAACTTGAAGCGTAAACTACGATACCACTTGTTGGAACTCACAATTGTTGTTATATCAAAACATGACGTTAGTCTCAGCTCTGATTTCCGGTCCATGTCACGAAAAACATGGGGAGCATTGAACACAATGTCCAAAAATTCCAATATTAGGAAGAGGAGCATCTTGCTACAAATAAATCTCACATTCTATCTATCGCTTTGGAGGAAGCCCTTTAGGCTCTTGAAATAGAATATCATAATCAGAAACAAATTTAACTAAATCTGCTTTATGTTTAGGATTATAGCCTTGAAAAGCATTAGATTTATCAAGATCCTTTTCTTTTACAATCATAAGTAAAAATTGTTTACTTGAATTTATAATTATTTTCATCTGTCCTCAATTTATGAGAGTGTAGTTATCTTTGAGTTTATGAGCTCTTAATACATATTCGATTCCATATTTAGTGAGTTGATACTTATTTTCCCTTCAATGGAAGACGACATCTCTATCATATAAGTATGGACTCCCTAGTACAATTCCACATATATCCAATGGGACTATATCTAATTAAACCTCATCTACAAACTTCGATCCAATTGCAAAACGAAGTTTGCATTGTTTCGTAACCTGTAGTTTAGCTTTATCACAGACCCAAACCAATGGGTATGAATTTTTATGAGGTTTAGTTTCAATACCCAATTTCTTTACAATTGATTCAACAATCAAATTAACTTGAGAGCCACTATCAAACAAAGTATCAATTTTAGTATGCTTGGAAAAGACTCTAATATGAAATAGTTCATCTTATTTCCTCTCATCATTTCATTATCAACGGAAATCGTGAAGAATTACTTGTAGATGCTTGAGAATATTTACCTTTTATAGCTATATCTATAATTTCTATTTCGTCTCCGTACGATCCCAAATCCTTTGCATAACGGCGGCATTATTTCACTCTTTACTTCCACTTCTTAGGCTTCAATTACGGATGCGGTACCCGGTGGTGTGCCTTGTGATGTCCTTTTTTCATACGGTGAGTGCATGTAGGATTTTATTTATTTATTGTGTTCGCTTTCCTTTCCTTCCATTTTGTTTCTTTTCCTTATTCTTGAATTCAATATATTTGAAATGACTTTTGTTGTGTAACTTGACTCAAAAAATAGAAGAAAAGAGATATAAACGCCTTAGAAATAAGCCACTTCGAGGGGGCAACCTCCAATACATTACATAAATGCACAATTCTTGGATGATACAATTTACAAACCTCCTTTCTATATATAGGAGTCCATGGGGCCATAATGTAATCCTAGTGGGCCACAATGTAATCCTAGCCGACCTAACAATAATAATTTAAGGGCACAATAATAACAAAATGGGGGTTACAAGGGTACAATAATAACAATAAGGGGGGATACACTAACATACTAAGGGGCTACACTATTAATATAGGGACTTAACATGCCCCTCTCCTTCAGCAAGTGTTGTCCTCAACGCTTGATTATTTCTTGATGCTTCTGTATAAAATTCTCATCCTCCCATGTGAAATATTCTACAGGAAAGTTCTTCCACTTGCTGAGATACTCTAAAATTGATCGTACTTGTCTAGTTCTTGTTTCTATGACTGCTTCATAACTTCTTTCGATGTCATGTTGATCTTCCTGTCGTTTCATTAGATTCTGCACCAAAGTTGGGTTATCCTTTGAGAGTTGGAGAACTTGTTGTTGATGCTCGATGTGATCTTCCATTAATTTATCATCCATATTTACTATTATTTGATCCTTCAAACCATCCAACTTAGCCTCCATTTCTACTTTTAAACCATCTATTTCATCTTCAATTGCTCTTCGTAAGATTGAAACTTGTTGCACTTGGTACCGTAATTTTGATATCTCATACTGCAACTCTTCCTCTTCATGCATCATAGTATAGCTTTTTGAGGGATTAATGGGTATGGAATTATTTTTTGGAGGCATTATAGAACCCAATATTGATAAAAATTCTAAAATATTCCCTTGGAATCAATTCAAATTGATTCTTCAAACAAGACTTATGCAATTCGGAAAAATACACACCTTTTTCTTGCTTTTGAGGAGCTCGATATTGAAATTGGATTATATGCGATTATAGCACTTAAATATCTCAATTTTAATCCTTGACAGCCCTAAGATTATCTTTCGGGCCTACAGGGTCTGACCCCAGTTCATTCTCCAAGGAAAAGTTGTGTCCAATCTCCCACAATGACCTAATTCTGGACTGGTTCAGTAGAGCAAACTTGTACGACTTGCCACGTGTCATTGTTTTGTCATTTGTCTCTGAAATTGATAGCGAAGAAACTAAAGTCTGTGTACTTGCAACCAATTTTTACGGCACTCAAATCCACTACCCAGAGAGAGAGTTATTGAACTTTTCCCACGATCACCTCTTTGAGATGCAGTTCTAGAGCCTGAAAACGCACTACCTTCCACAGATCATATCTCCGAAAATATTGCGAACCAAGCTCACAAAAAAAATTTTTGACGGAATTTCCATGGTATTTCGACCGCTTGTCTAATTTCCAGTTACGAACCTTCGTAGAAAAATTTTTTAAAGCGAAAATGCACGATGGCTTTTGTTTGGGAGCTTGAAAAAAGACCTAACTTCCACGAGATGATATCTCCCAAAATATTGCCGAACCAAGCTGCGAAATTTTTAGTGATCTTCCTTAGAATTCAGCTTCGCACCTAAACATTTCGACCACGAAACTTCATATAAAAAAAGTTATAAGCGAAAAAACCACGATGACCTGTTTGAGCCGGCGAACCTAGAATCCAAAGCTCTGATACCAAATGTTGTGTAACAGCTCCAAAAATAGAAGAAAAGAGATATAAACGCCTTAGAAATGAGCCACTTCGAGGGGGAAACCTCCAATACATTACATAAATGAACAATTCTTGGATGATACAATTTACAAAACCTCCTTTCTATATATAGGAGTCCATGGGGCCATAATGTAATCCTGGTGGGCCACAATGTAATCCTAGCCGACCTAACAATAATAATGTAAGGGCACAATAATAACAATATGGGGGTTACAGGGGTACAATAATAACAATAAGGGGGGCTACACTAACATAATAAAGGGCTACACTATTAATATAGGGGCTTAACAACTTTCCAACATCATGAAAGTTTGTTTTACCCTAGCTTCTAGATAAGTTGCTTGTTTGATACATCATCTAAGCTAGTCGGATTAAACATCGATGTG